>LR738709.1:347958201-348038956 GCA_902687465.1 Secale cereale
ACAGTGGGGCCAGGCCGCTGGGTCACTTACAGCCTGGGCCCACCGGGCTCTTTCCCTCCCTCATGGATCCTTCTTCTTCCTCCCGACGGGAGACAGAGGAGGGCGCCGGCCTGCTCGCCGCCGGCGCTGCTCAGCCTGCCGGCGTCGAACTGCGGTAGGGTCAGGGCTGCGGGCCTAGCCGCATCCGCATGGGGGGGGGGGGGTTGCAGGGAGGCGCGGCGAGCTCCCTGCGTCCATGGAGGCCGACGGGTCCTGTGCTCGGTGGTCTCCCGTGCCGGCGACTGCGGCCGTCTCCGACGACGTCCGGCGTACCGGCGGGTTCGTGAGGCCGAGCCGCGCCCATCCCTGGCCTCCAAGCTGGCCGGGAGGAGCAGGAGCGACGGCGGCCGAGGCATCAGCGGCGGCTTCGGGTCGAGATGGGGCGGCGCCAAAGGATGCTCGGGGAAGGAAGGGGGGAGTGGGAGGTAGCTCCATGGCCCTGGGGTGCTCCTCCGGGCCGGCTAACAGAGAAGGGGGAGGAGAGAACGACCGTGGTGCCCGATGCCGAGCGGTGGCTGGCGGCGGCACTTCGGCCGTGGAGAGAGCAAGAGCACCGGAGAGGGAGAGGGGGCATGTCTAGGAGGTGCACGGGGAAAAGGAGGACCCAGCAGAGGCGAGAGGTGCTCGGGGGAGACCCTTTTATAGCTACAGCCGCGGTGCACCGTGGGCGACGCCCATGGATGTGCCGGGCGAGCTCATGGAGAGAGGAGGGGGAGCGGGGAGGATAGGGCCGACCGTCCTGCAGGTCGTGGACGTCGAGGGCACCTCGGGGGACATGCTCTCTCTGCCCAAGGCTGTCTGGAAGCCTCGGGAGGGCCGAGCTACAGTGCCTTGGTGCACTGTAGCGTGCTCCAGAGCGCGTCTTTGGCCGGCATGCTTGTGTCTATGCTTTCCAGGCCGTGTCCTCTAGTGTCTAGCCGTGTCCAAGGGGTAGAGGGAGTAGTAAAGAAAAGGGGGAGGCAGTCTTGGATGCTCCAGGAGCCACTGGAGTGAGGAGGGAGGTGAGGGAGAGGGTGAATCTTGCTGTCCAGCAATGTAACTTGGGGTTTTACCCCCTCCAATAATTGAGCTGAGGCCAAGGGAATGTTACTGGGGGTAGATGATGATCAGGGGGAGCTGTAGTAAGAATTTGGGGTAAGGGGAAATAGTAAAAGTGGTCCAAACAAAGGTTTTGGTAAATGAACAGAAGGTGTTTGATCAGTGTTTGGTCAAGCAAATGACATCCACTTGACATGGGACTTAACAGGATCAAATGTCACATATAATTAGGCCCCTACACCAAATTTGAGCTCATTTGGGCAAAGTGGCCAATGTAACTTTGGTGAACCCTAGAAATGAACAGAAATGGTTTCACCATGTTGGAGTTAAGCAAATCATCTCCCCTTGATGCACCACTTGGTGTAGCATCATCATTTGGGGATATGATCATGCCCACAAAGTTTGAGGCTCCAGATAAAAAGTTGACAATGTAAAGTTGTTCAAATTTGCATTTGAACAGAAAGGGTTTTGGGGTGATCTGATCAAGTTGCTCTTTTCCAAATCTTGTGACATTTGGTCTAGATGCCTTATTAGGCCATTCTAGCATGTGCACCAAATTTGAGAGCATTTGGACAAGTTTGGCAATGTAAAGTTGCTCAAACTTCAAATATGGACAGAATGGTTTTGAAGGGGTTTGAGGATGTTTCCTAGATCTCTAAGGCATGAGGCTTTGCAAGATCATCAAATATGTCATATATGACATGATAGAATTTCCCTGGAATTTTTGGAGAATATTTCCTTTGTAAATATTTCAAAAGCTTGAAATATCCAGAAAGGGTTTTGGAAGGATTTGTCCAATATTTTGAACATGTCCATGTGTTGAAACTCTTATATATGGACAATATATGTCCTATGAGTCTCCCAGAATTTTGGCAAATATTTTTGAAATGTTTAAATAATTTTTCCCTATTAAAGACCATTTCTGGCCTTAAGAAAAAGCTTTTAAATAAAATATAAAAATAACTTTTAAAATTATACTTTTGTGGTTTCTGGGAGTCCTATACCTAATAGGATTCAAATATACCTTTTGAAAGATTTTTCACACCCTAAATAAGGTACTTGCAGTGCAAACCTCAATTCAGGGGGTTTTGGAAAACTAATTTTAGAAAATACCATTTGGCCAAAATATTTTTATAGGAAAATTCTATACTTGTCTATACACATGGCATGATCATTGGGAAAAGGTTTTGGGTCAAGGAGATGAAGTATAAGAGTTGGAGGATTCATTTGATTTTTAGAGCACTAGCAAACAGCAGACAAAAGTCAAATCAAGCAAAGTCAACAACACTCAAAAGTTTTTGCAAATCCACATTTTTAACATGAAAATAAGCTTAAGCATGTGACATGAAAATCAGGGTGTGACACGGAACCACTAGCGAGACTGAAGTCTCTCTGCAAGACATAAATTAAGCAAACGTAAGTACAAAGGTACTCAGCAAGACTTACATCAGAACTAGCTACATATGCATCAATATCAACAAAGGGGGTGGTGGAGTTTAACTACAGCAAGCCAGCTTTGACTCGGTGGCTATCCTAAACTACGACTGCAAGCAACTCTTTTGAGGTGGCGCACACGAGTCCACATAGTCACCAATCAATACACCACTATGGATCCGCTCCCGTCTCCCTACGAGAAGGCCATCCATAGCACTCACGCTTATCTTGCGTGTTTTAGAGTATCCACTTTCACTTGTCTATGTACTGTTATAGGCAACCCAGAAATCCATTTCCGCGGACACGGCTATTCGAATAGATTATATATATAAACCTGCAGGGGTGTACTTCTTCACACACGCTCTCACCACTTATCGCCGTTTACACGACATGTACTCGGCAACCTTCAAGCGGAGGCCCAGCGAGGGTGTCGGCCACGACCTGACTAACCACACAAGTCTCTCGTCCAGGTTTATCGCCAATTTGGGTTCCATCCGTGGGGAGATCCGGCCGGGGTGTCACTCACGGCCCCAAACGATGTGTACAGGGTTCCCGCATCACCAAACGGGCGATCGGTACACCGTGCCACGTACCTGCCGCGTCATAGCCCACCCCGAGGGTCAGCGCTGCGCATGACCTCCAGTAAACTACAAATACCGGAAACTAGTTGCAACTCCTGGACAGAGGTCAAGGGCAGTTAATAAGTCGAGAAGGTCCATTGGTTTCGGGCCCAATGCATGGTAGTAACTGGTCATGGATCAACCAACACAGAACTCAGTTCCTGAGGACGGCTGCAATGAGACAACCCACCATGTACTCCTACATGGCCTCTCATCGCTACCTTTACCAAATCGTATTCACACACTTAACTCTCACACAGTAGGACATGTTCATCACCCTTCCAATTCATCCCCGATGAATCAGACCTGACACAACTCTAAGCAATAGTAGGCATAACCAGAAAGCATGAATGAGTATGCACAACATGGCTCAAACAACTCCTACTCATACTAGTGGGTTTCAACTATTTACTGTGGCAATGACAGGTCATGAAGTGGAAAGGGGTTCAACTACCGCAGCAGGTAATAGTTGAAGCGTTGTTGTCCTAATGCTTTAAAAGAGAGCAAGAGCGAGAGAGTGGGATTGTATCGGAATGCTTAATGGGGTTTTGCTTGCCTGGCACTTCTGAAGATAACATTGAGTCTTCATCGGTGTCATCGATCACATCGTCGGAACACGTCTACTGAAAGGGAACAACACCGGCAACAGAGAAAGAAACACAATCAATGCAATGCAACAATATGATGCATGATCATGACATGGCAATATGCTGTGGATTGAGCTAATGCAACTAGCAACACAATTAAATGAAGTTGGTTTGAATCCAAGATTCAAATTCAAACTCCATATGTGATTATTTAAATGCCATTTAATTGATTTCACCTGATCAGCAGGTTTAACTTGTTCAAACATGCATGAAAATGCCATAAACAGATTCCTTGGATTTTTCTGATCATTTTTCATATATAAATTATTTTCATTTGAGCTACGGTTGATTTTGTATGATTTTTAGAAGTTTTGAATATTTTCTGAAATAAATAAATCATTTCTAATTTATTTAAAATTCTAGAAAACACTTATTGTGTCAGCATGACATCACTGTGATGTTAGCAGTCAACAGAGGCTGGTCCAGGTCAAACCTGACGTGTGGGGTCCACACGTCAGTGGCTCTGCTAATTAACAGGGTTAATTAGCACTAACTAAATTCTAAACTAATCTTATACAGGACAGGGCCCACACGTCAGTGACTAACTAACTAACCGATTAATTAAAACTAAACTAGGTTAATTAGCAGGGTGGGCCCCACTTGTCAGCGAGTTAGTGGTTGACTAAGGGCGTGGGGCCCATACGTCAGTGACCCGGGGGGGTCAACCCACCGGTCAAACCAGTCAAACGCGCCGGCGGCTCGTCGCCGGCGGTGACAGACGCGGTGGAGGGCTCGGAAAATGCCCTCCGGCGACCAAAACAGCAGCGGAGAGCATCTACGTGCTCCTGGGACTCTCGCGCATCTAGGGGTGCAGCCGGATTCGCCGGAAATGGTCGGAGTCGACGGCAACAACTGCAGCAGCGGCGGCCGGAGTACGGTGGTGACAAGCGCGACCACTAGGGGGCACGGAAAGGCAAGGTGAAGTGCGCTACGTGTTCGTGAGGTCATTAGGAGCTCGGTGGTGCACTCAGGTGGAAGCTCCAGTGGCTATAGCCACGGCGACGACATTGCCGGCGGCGAGGGGTTCTCGGGCACGGTGGGGGTTGGAGCTACAGCACGCGCATGAGTAAAGGGATAGGGGGAGGAGCAAGAGGGGCTCTGAGAGGCACCAGCCACCGCGAATTCGACGGTGATGTCGTCAGCGGCCGACGAGGGGAACGGCGGCGCAGACGGCGTTCGGAGACGCGTGGTGCCGCGTGGCTCGGCGGAGGGGTATAGGGCGACGAGGCGGAGCTCTGGGGCTCGTCGGAGGGGCGAGGGGGAGGCTGTGGCCACGGTGGTGCTCGGCGGTGCGGCCGTGGTGGTTTCGGCCATGGGGAGGAGGAGCTGGAGAACGAGGGGAAAACGAGTGCGGGGAGGTGAGATGGAACGAGGGGGCCGTGGACGTCTTCGTGGCACGACTAGAAGGTCGGAGGCGTCGCGGTGGAAGCAGGAGGTGGCCGGCGTGCCGCGGGCACGCGCCCTCCGTCCCTCTGGCGAGAGGAGGGGGATGACTGGCATCGGCCAGTTGGGCTGGGCCGTGCTGGGCCGGTTGGGCGCTAGGTGGGCTGCGCTAGGTAAGCTACAGGTAAGTTCTCTCTCTCTCTCTCCTTTTAATTTCTGTTTTCTATTTTCTGCCTTTGTTTTGGCTTTATCTAAAATACTAAAACAAGCTCAAAATTCATGAAACTGCTTGAGGATACTATTTGGATTATTTCCAACAGTAAACATTTTAGTTCATGAATATTTGAACATTTCAAATAATTAGTAGCATTTAAATGCCCAAAGCAAAAACTTTAAGATTTAATTCAAAAATCCAGAATGGTCCTAGAAATATGTGCAACATTTTTGGCAGAGGTTTTTAATCAATCCAAAAATGATGAACTATTCCAAAGGGCATTTTGGGTTTATTGAAAAAGATTTTAAATTTGACCCTAGTTGAATTCATTTGGTGCAAGGGTTTGAACATCCCAATTTCCAGTTTCTGAGGAAATTAAACATGATGCACATGAAGACCAAGCAAGACAGGCAAGGGCTGGTCTAGGGCTGTGACAAGTTGTCACATCCCTAGCTTTACTTTGCCCTAGGATAGTTTTGCCTGTGCATCATGTTTAATATCTTGTTAAACTTGAAATGGGGATGTTCAAACCCTAGCACTAAATGTATTCAACTAGGGTCAAATTAAACTCTTTTTCAATGAACCCAAAATGCCCTTTGGAAAAGTTCATCATTTTTGGATTGATTAAAAACCTCTGCCTAAAATGTTGCACATATTTCTAGGACCATTCTGGATTTTTGAATTAAATCATATCTTTTTTGCATTTGGGCATTTAAATTTTATATATTATTTAAAACGCTCAATTAATCATAAACTAAAATGTTTACTGTTGGATTTATTCTAAACAGTAGCCATGCTTGGTTTCATGATTTTTGAGTGTGCCTAAGTATTTTTAATAAAGCCCAGAACAAAGTAACAAAATAGAAAACAGAAACAATTTAAAGAAAAGAGCAAAGACAGAAACTAACCTAACTTACCTGTGTGGCCCATCTGGCCGGCCCAGCCCATCAGGGGCAGGGAGGTCTTCTTCCTCCCGCCAGTCGGACCCACGGCGCGTGCCCGATGCGCGCCGGCCACATCCACCTAGCCTGCCTGCCTCCTCGCCGCCCCGAAGCCCCTAGAGGACGCCACGACACCCTGGAACCCCCTCGACCTCTCCCCGTGTTCCTTTCCCTCCTCTGTCTCTCTTCCCCGCTTCCCTCGCTCGCGTCCGTCGCCGCCGCTCGTCACCACTGCGGCCACCGTCCACCTCTCGCCTCGCCGGAGTGCCCAGTAGCTCCGCCTCGTTCCTCTCTTCCTCCTCGCCGAGCTGCCCGACGCCAGAAGCCCCTGGAGCGCCGTCGTCGACCTTGTCTTCTTCCTCGGCCACAGGAGATCGTCGTCGGGATTCCGACGCCGTCCGGCCCCCGTTGAGCCTGCTGAGACCTCCGACCGACCCCCTGTGAGCCCCTCCGTCGATCCCCTCTCTCCCCTCCGTCGATTTCGACCCCTAACCACATCAGCCACCAGAGCCGAGAACCCCTCGCCGCCGGCCATGTCGCCGCTGTCGTTCTAGCCATCGCCGCTTGTGTCCGAGCTCACCACTGCACTCAGTGCACCCCTGCGCGTCGATTGAGGCCACCGGTTGCCCCTGCCGTGCGTTGCAACGCTGTTTTCACCGCAGCCAGAACTCCGGCGCCGCCGCGAGCTCCGTTCCGACGAGCTCCGCTATCCCCGTGTCCTCCCGTTGCCTCCATTAGATGCGCGAGCTCCCCAGCTACGCGTAGCACCAAGCCGCCGTCCAAATGGTCGCCGGAGCTGCGTTTCCGACGTCCTCCGCCGCCTCGGGTCGTCGCCGGCGGCCTAAAGCCAGCGGGTTGACCACTTTGACCGACGAGGTTTGACTCCCCCTAACTCACTGACTTGTGGGTCCATGCTACACTGACATTTTTAGTTAGGATTAAATTAACACTAATAGTCTCTGTTAATTAGCCTAGTCACTGACCAGTGGGTCCCAGCGTCAGGTTTGACCTGGGCTGACGCTGTTGACCCGATGACGTCATCATGTCGTCATGCTGACGCAATAAGCGTTTTCTGGAATTTTAAGTAAATCAGAAATGATTTATTTATTTCAGAAAATAGCTAAAACTTCTAAAAATCATATAAAATCAACCGTAGCTCAGATGAAAATAATTTATATATGAAAAATGATCAGAAAAATCCAAGGAATCTGTTAATGGTTTTCATGCATGTTTGAACAAGCTAAACCTGCTGATCAGGTCAAATCAATTAAATGGCATTGAAATAATCACGTACGGAGTTTGAATTTGAATCTTGGATTCAAACCAACTTCATTTAACCTGTTGCTAGTTGCATTAGATGAAATCACAACATAATGCCATGTCATGATCATGCATCATATTGTGCATTGCATTGATTGTGTTGTTTCACTGTTGTCGGTTTTGTCCCCTCTCAGTAGACGATGTTCCGACGATGAGTTCGATGACACCGATGAAGACCCAATGTTATCTTCAGAAGTGCCAGGCAAGCAAAACCCCATTGAGCATTCCGATACAATCCCACTCTCTCGCTCTTGCTCTCTTTTAATGCATTAGGACAACAACACTTCAACTGTTACCTGCTGCGGTAGTTGAACCCCTTTCCACTGCATGACCTGTCATTGCCACAGTAAATAGTTGAAACCCACTAGTATGAGTAGGATTTGTTTGAGCCATGTTGTGCCTACTCATTCATGCTTTCTGGTTATGCCTGCTATTGCTTAGAGTTGTGTCAGGTCTGATTCATCGGGGATGAATTGGAATGGTGATGAACATGTCCTAATGTGTGTGAGCTAAGTGTGTGAACACGATTTGGTAAAGGTAGTGATGAGAGGCCATGTAGGAGTACATGGTGGGTTGTCTCATTGCAGCCGTCCTCAGGAACTGAGTTCTGTGTTGGTTGATCCATGACCAGTTACTACCATGCATTGGGCCCGAAACCAATGGACCCTCTCGACTTATTAACTGCCCTAGTCCTCTGTCCAGGAGTTGCAACTAGTTTCTGGTGCTTATAGTTTACTGGAGGTCGTTCGCAGCGCTGACCCTCGGGGTGGGCTGTGACGCGGCAGGTACGTGGCACGGTGTACCGATCGCCCGTTTGGTGATGCGGGAACCCTGTACACATCGTTTGGGGCCGTGAGCGACACCCCGGCCGGATCTCCCCACGGATGAAACCCAAATAGGCGATAAACCTGGACTAGAGACTTGTGTGGTTAGTCAGGTCGTGGCCGACACCCTCGCTGGGCCTCCGCTTGAAGGTTGCCGAGTACATGTCGTGTAAACGACGATAAGTGGTGAGAGCGTGTGTGAAGAAGTACACCCCTGCAGGGTTATATATAATCTATTCGAATAGCCGTGTCCGAGGAAATGGACTTCTGGGTTACCTCTACAGTTCATAGACAAGTGAAAGTGGATACTCTAAAACACGCAAGATAAGCGTGAGTGCTATGGATGGCCTTCTCGTAGGGAGACGGGAGCGGATCCATAGTGGTGTATTGATTGGTGAATATGTGGACTCGTGTGCGCCACCTCAAAAGAGTTGCTTGCAGTCGTAGTTCAGGATAGCCACCGAGTCAAAGCTGGCTTGCTGTAGTCAAACTCCACCACCCCCTTTGTTGATACTGATGCATATGTAGCTAGTTCTGATGTAAGTCTTGCTGAGTACCTTTGTACTCACGTTTGCTTAATTTATGTTTTGCAGAGAGACCTCAGTCTCGCTAGTGGTTCCGCGTGGAATTCGACGTTTAGCTTGTTACCTCAGCTACGATCTTGTACCCTTGGGAGGGTCTTATAGATAGTCAGGCTTCTCAGCCTTTTTCATTTGTAGTTGTCTGTACTCAGACATGTTATGCTTTCGTTGCCTATATGATCTGTATGTTGGGTCATGTGACCTCTGTTTGTAATAAATGCTATGATGGCTCTTCTGGGCCTTTATCTATATGAGTTGTTGAGTTATGTTGTGATGCCTTGTTGTATAGCACATACTTGCATGTTATGCGTACGTGTAATGTGTATTGCTATGTGTGGGATCCGACACCTAGTTGTTTACCTTTGGTAGCCTACCTTACAGGGAAATGTCTCCTAGTGCTTCCACTGAGCCTTGGTAGCTTGCTACTGCTCCGGAACACTTAGGCTGGCCGGCATGTGTCCTTCTTCGTTCATGTGTCTGTCCCTTAGGGGAAATGTCACGCGTTGTTCCTTTAAGTCCTTGTAGCTTGCTACGACTTGGGTTCATACGTTGATGACCGACACGTTCGTTGCTGGGTCATGTATGCCTGTCTCTGTAATTTAGTGCCACTTTTGGTTTATAACTGGTCATGTCGGCCCGGGTTCTCTGGCATATGGATGCTAGCGACAATATCATATACGTGTGCCAAAATGCGCAAACGGTCCCGGGCCAGGTAAGGTGGCACCCGTGGGAATACCGTGCGTGAGGCCGCAAAGTGATATGGTGTGTTACAGGCTAGACCTGTGTGACTTAGGATCGGGGTCCTGACAAGTTTGACTTTCGGTTTAGGACATATGTGGATATGAGAAAGTGGTTGAGGGCTTGGAGCATATCACTATGCACTTTGAGCAAGCAAGCCATTAAGAAACACCTCATCCCCATTTAATTGTATTCGCTTTCCTATGGACTCAATGCGATCTTGGATCACTAAAATAGAGAATGTAGAGTCCTGAGCTTTTGAGCTTTTGCCAATCTTCAGTCCTTAGCATCTTGAAGGGGTTCCACATCCTCTTGTCCATGCCACTCCATTGTTCAACTAACCTGAAATATACTTGGTAAAAGTATTAGTCCAACAAGAGATATGTTGACATTAATTACCAAAATCACCTAGGGAGCAATTGTGCTTTCACCCTTCCAAAGTTTACGCCTCCGGTCATATTCTCGTAGTGCTTAGGCGAAGCCCTGCATAGATCACTTCAATGTCATCGACACCATGTTGTCGTGCAGACCAAACTCATCTACTTCCTTGACACTTTGCAGGATCAAGAGTTCGAGGGACGTCATCATGCTGAACGTGTGCAGAACTCGAAGGTGCCGTATGTTCGGGGCTTGATCGGTCAGAACAAGAAGAAGTTCGACTACATCAACCACGTTATTGTAGGTTCCAAAGTATGTCCAGAGGGGGCTGGGTGATTAGACTACTTGAACAGTAAAAACTTAGCCTTTTCCCAATTTTAAGTTTTGGCAGATTTTAGCAATTTAGCACAAGTCAAGCAATCTTCATACACATGCAATTCTATAGTTGTGGCAGAGGAAAGTAAAGAATTTCATATGAAGGTAAAGGAAGGGGTTTGGAGAGTGCAAACGCAATGGAGACACAAATGTTTTTGGCATAGTTACAATAGGTGGTGCTATCGTACATCCATGTTGATGGAGACTTCTACCCACGAAGGGTAATGGCTGCGCGAGTCCACAGAGGGCTCCACCCACGAAGGGTCCACGAAGAGGCAACCTTGTCTATCCCACCATGGTCGTCGCCCATGAAGGACTTGCCTCACTAGGGTAGATCTTCACGAAGTAGGCGATCTCATTTCAATGAGACCGATCACATGAACTCGGTGAGACCGATTTTAGTAATAGGCTAATAGAGACTTTGCCAGGCAAACTCGATGGGACCGATTGCTCATTTCGGTGAGACCGAAACATTACGAAGGGAAATAGAGAGTTTGCATTGCCAACTCGGTGGGACAAATTCACTCATCTCGGTTAGACCGAAACGTTACGAAGGGAAACAGAGAGTTTCCAATCCCATCTCGGTGAGACCGAGATCCCTATCGGTGAGACCGAACTGATTAGGGTTTGTGGGTGTGGCTATGTCAAGTGAACTCGATGGCGCCGGATAGATCAAATCGGTGGGGCCAAGTTTGACTTTTAGGTTTGGGACATATGTGGAAATGAAAAAGTGGTTGAGGGATTTGGAGCATAACATAAAGCATTTTGAGCAAGTAAGCCATTAAGCAACACCTCATCCCCTTTTAATAGTATTGTCTTTTCCTGTGGACTCAATGTGATTTTGGATCACTAAAATGAAAATATAGAGTCTTGAGATTTTGCCAATCTTTGTCCTTAGCATTTTGAGGGGTCCACATCTCTAATCCATGCCATGCCAATCACTAAACTTCCTGAAATATTTATCTTGAAAGGATATTACTTCAATGAGCTACATGTTGTTATTAATTACCAAAACCACCCGGGGATTAGTTGCACTTTCAATCTCCCCCTTTTTGGTAATTGATGACAACATATAGATCAAGCTTCGACAAATGATAATAAGAGCGAAATATATCGTCATTTTGAGAAGTATGTGATAAGCAAGAGCTCCCCCTAAATTTGTGCATTATTTAAGATTTGCTTTTGAATGCAAATTCACAATCGATTAGGATCATGGGTTACTCTTCCATGTCACATACATCTTGGTGGAGCGCTCAAAATGATAAGTGTTAAGCAATAAGTACTCATCACCAAAATAACCAAGTGAATGATCATACACAATCAAATAGGCACACATTAAGCATAGTATGAGATGTTCAAGCACAAAAGGTATCTCACACACATAAGCAAATTGTAGCAACAACCAACTTATCAAACGAAGTAGCAAAGAAAAACCAACAAAGAGAAGGAAGACTCTCTCTCTCAAAACCTAATGATCTACACACTTTCTCCCCCTTTGGCAACAAGTTACCAAAAAGCTTGAAAATGCATAGTGCTATGTGGCACTCTAGGCACGATCTCCGGGAGCTGCTAAAGTAGTCTTCTCACTAGTGGCTTCGGTGTACGTAAATGGCGTGGAGATAAGAGCATCTGCAAACGCTTCCGACGAAGTCTGTGAAACTGGAGGAGTTGATACAGGAGGAACAACTGTGGCAGTGGCTGCAGGACCTGAGAGTGTAGGCCTGGGCTCAACAACTGGCATAACTGAAGAACTTTGTCCTCTTGGGACTCTCTGAATAGCATTAGTTGCATCTCTATCCTCAGCATCTTCCTTGAGATTCTCCACATCAGTCTGGAACTGTGTGATCTTCACATCTAGATCATAGAATTTAGTCTCAATGATCCGCCCAAGACTCGCTTGATTCTGAGTCAAGTTGGCCAAACTCTTCTCAATCCTCAGAGTGGCCTCAAGCAGATGGCTAAGCTGTTTTTGCTTAGTCTTGGGGACTCCAGAAGCACTTGCTAGCTTTGCTGCCTTTGCTTGTGCAATCTTCTCTTGGCCTTCAACAGATGTAGGATGGGATGCATCCATGACAATTTCATTATCCTCAAATTCTAGCCTAACAGGTAGATGCTTCTTGTCAAGCAGATATGTCCCTTTCTCCAACCTGGAGTTAATCAACATCTGAATGTGGCGGGCATATCCACAAGACTTCTTCTGGTTTGCTGCTGTCCTATTGATTGTCTATACAATCAGGCTCATGACCTTGAACTTCTCTGGAACATCAAACATGTGGAGCAAGTTGATGGAGTGACCTCGGATCATCCTATGATCTCCTGACTTGGGCAACAAAGTGTGCTTCAATATGGTGTTGATAATGGTCAGTCCAGACATCAGATGATATACAGAACCAAGCTTGTGAGTCTTCAAGTCTTTGTTAGGAATTGGCTTGTACATGTTTGCCATAGATTCATGATCCTTCCCGGGCTTCGCATACACATCTATGTCATTGTCATCTTCCTTGGGGGCATTGATCAAACTTGCCCATTCAGCAACTGATGATTGATATCTGGTTCCTTCAGTCATACATACAATTCTATCATTTGGATATAAATGAATAGTGGAGTAGAATTGCATGATCATCTCATCATTCCATCTAGTTAGTTTCTTTCCAACAAACTTATCAACCCCATTCTGCCTGAAGCTTTCATGCACACCTGGAAAGAAATCAGCATGCTTGTCAATGTATTTCCAATCAACCACTTCATGTCACAAACACTGGGTTTCTTGTCCAACAACACTATCTCATAGAAGTCCCGCTGTTCCTTGGTGTGAAATCTGTAGTCCACAACAATTCTCCTCCTGGTAGCATATTTATTAGTCCATCTCCAATGTCTCAGACCTGCATCATTTCTTAGTTTCATGTTTTCTGCAACAAGATGGGCATCATTATGATCTGAAATATTTGGCTTAAGCTTCCTGAGCAACATAGACTCATCATCATGTGACGATTCCTCTTCCTGATCTTTCTCTTCTTCTGGAACATCTAGCACCGGGGCCTTGTTCTTATCAGCTGCAGGAATGTCTCTGGTGGATCTCTTGGGTGCTGAAGCCTTGGGGGAAGCTTTGGGCTTGGATGGAGCAGCCCTGGCTTTGATTGCACCCCCCATCAGCTTCTGAGTCTTTGCAGCAGGTGCAACAGGCTCATCTGCATCATCGTCAGCATCATCATCATCTCTCATAGATGGCTTGCCAATCACTGTGGCACTAGTCTTACTAGCTCTCTTCTTGGTTCTAGCTGGCTCATCATCTCTTGATTCGAGAGTAAACACCATGGTTTCTTGTGTGGAAGCTTCGGCCTTTGACATTGGAGCTCTCTTGGCAAGAGCCTTCTTGTTCAGACCAGAAGTGAAAATTCTAGCAGTTTCCTCCTTCCTCATGGGCTGTTTCTTTGAAGTGACCTCTTGATCCACAAAGTCTTCATCCTCACTATTAGAATTCTTCTTCTACCTTGTCTTGGTGGAAGACTTTGGAAGATTGCTTGGAGTGCTTCTGCTGCTCTCATAGTAGCTGCTGTTGGAGGGACTAGAACCCTCACTAAGATCTACCTGCTCCATTGAACTATTCTGGCTGTCACTGCCCTCAGACATTTCTGAAACTGCAAGCTGTCCCTGTGAATAGATATAGTTGAGATAGAATGGATGAGCATCACAATGTTCAGAGTTTTTGCAAAACAATTGAGTCAAAAACTTAGTTTTAGGTTTCTACAGAAAGCATTTAGGAGCTACAGATTTGTTGAACTCGGTGACACCGAAGCAACTTTAGAGTCTAAACTAGTCAAATCGGTCAGACCGAGACACAGTTCGATGACTTCGAGATTGCTAGGGTTTCCCTGAGAGTTGAACTCGGTCACACCGATTTGCAAGTTTCGGTCAGACCGAAAGTTACCTGTGCAATGGCCTCAGCCAAATCGATGATACCGATTTCTACAACTCGGCCAGACCGAGATGAGTTTGGCGGAAACCTAACTCTAAAATTTTGAATCAAATCTAATCTAAAGGAAGAGTTCGCTATATAGGATAATCTCAAACGTGGCAAGAATCATGGCATTGACTTTGTGCTAAGAATCAGATTGAGAAAAGCACAAAGGGTTGAACTCATTGTCGGGGTCAAAACCGGCGGATCTCGGGTAGGGGGTCCTGAACTGTGCGTCTGAGGATCGATGGTAATAGGAGACTGGGGACACGATGTTTACCCAGGTTCAGGCCCTCTTTATCGAGGTAATACCCTACTTCCTGCTATATTAGTATGGATGAATATGACTAGAAGAGTTGATCTACCTCGAGATCGTAATGGCTAAACCCTTGAGTCTAGCCTATGAGGATTTGAGATTCTCTGTTCTAGCCTCTATGGACTAAACCCTCCAGTTTAGATATACACCGGTGGGGCCTAGGGTTTGTACATGTCATCTTGCAGAGGAAGAAAAATCTACACCCGAACCTAAAACTTGCCATTACATGAATACATGAGTCCTATCCGGATACGAGAGATGATCTTCTATTATAATCTTCACGGCCCACCAGTCCGGCCCACCAGGAGTTTGTGTGGCCACATTAGGACCCCTCGATCCAGGACTCCCTCAGTAGCCCCTGAACCTGTATTCGATGATGATGAGTTCGGCTTCCGTATTCTCTTCGGCATTGCATGGCGGGTTCCTTCTTCTGAATAGATCTTCTGCAAAAAGGCATATTGTGTTCGGCTCTGCAAGGTTAGTACAACCCTTAGACTCGAAGGCAAGGCTCTTAAAAGAAAATCAATAGTGTGTCTCTACTGACAACTTTTGTGTGAGGCGTTGCGTCCATCCCACTAATATATCAAACCGTTTTATTTGGTCCTAGTTTCGTGTTTCGAGGTATATTCTCATTGACACGTCCTGTCAGAATAGAGATCGTGGCTGCTTATTGTGGGATCCTTATCAATATGATGTGAGCACCCATGCCGGCGAGTTTTATGGCTAAAGTGGGGGGACATTCTGTATTCACAGCATTATAAAAGGACACCGATCCCTTTCATCAGCCCCACACCTTCCTCAAGCTCGAGCTCTCCAATCTCCCTAGCCCTAGCATTCTCATCTCCTGCGCTCACTGCTCCTCGTTCCTCAACCACTACTCCCCTTCCCAGCGATGGCTGGATCCGGTGCCAGGGGCAAGTGGGAAGTTCCCACGATCACTGAAAAGACCGTAGCGTATCTTAAGAGCGCGGGCTATCTCGCCGCTGATATCGCGCACCGAGTCCCTTCCTAGCGTCACGTAATTCCCGTCCCTAAGGCGAGCGAGAGGGTGGTGTTCACATCCCACTTTATTAGGGGGCTAGGGTTTCCACTCCATCCGTTTGTTCGGGGTCTTTTGTTCTTCTACGGGCTAGATTTCCATGATCTAGCCCCGAACTCAATCCTCCAGATATCCGCATTTATTGTGGTATGTGAAGCCTTTCTCCGCATCCCCCCACACTTCGGCCTATGGTTTAGGACCTTCAACGTGAAGCCGAAGGTGGTGGACGGGGAACGCGCGGAGTGCGGGGGCGCCATGATTAGCAAGCTCCCGAATGCAACTTGGCCATAGGGCTCATTCGTGGAGATGAATAAGGTCTGGCAGCAGGAGTGGTTCTACATCACTGAACCCCGCGACGCCAAGTGGGTGGAGGAGCCTGCTTTCAGAACCGCACCCCCAGAGAGGGTGACCTCTTGGACCAAAAAGGGTCTAGACTGGCGGTCTACAACTGAAGTGACGACTCTGGTAGCCGTGTGTCCGGCTTGATCTCCAAGTTGCACCTGCTTTCCTCGATGGTCCAGGTGATGCTGACCCGGGTTGTTCTCCCTTGCCAAAGCCAGGGCTCCTCCCTATGGGAGTTTGATCCGACAGGAGACAAGCCGCTGAAGCATCTCTTCGGCTTTACGCACAAGGAGATCTGGAAGCATCTCTTCAAGAGCCCGAAGGAATGGCCCGAAGAGACCGAGGATGCGGGCTAAAACACTGTGGCCTCCGCCCCAAAGGTAATAGAAATCCTTGCCGAAGACATACCCTTTCCCTTATTTGACGATAATAGGAATTGGAATTTTTACATGATCTACAGGGCTGGACGAAGAAGGCGACCCAGATTATGAGTCCGACACCTTTACCCGAAGACCCAGAATCTCTTCTGGTAATGGCGATGCTAGTCCCGACGTTGTACAAGGCGCCGACCAAGAAACTCGAGAAGACGAAGGGCAAAGGGGTCGGAGACAGCCCCCGCCCTGCGGGCAAGAAGCCCGAGGACCTCCACATCCTCTCCTCTGACGAGGTGGAGGAAGATGATGAGGAGGAAGAGGAGGAGGAAGAAGAAGAGCTCCCTGCACAAGGCAGGGGGATAAAGAGGGGGACCGTTGCTGACGCAGACACGGCCACGCCCTGGAGGAAACTGAAACTCAGATCTAGTTCGGATTCGTCCGAACATAGCTTAGTGGTGAAGCCCAGGGTGAAACCCCTGCCCGAATCGTAAGTTTGTCGGATTGACAATTTCACCTTTATTCGTTGGTATTTTTGATGCTTTACTTAGCATTTTTCTCCTACCGACCTACAGCCCTCCCGGAGGACACCCCGACGCCTTCTCGTCGGAGGGGAAATCTCTAGCGCTTCAATAGATGGAGAGTGACCCAACAGTCCGGGCTTCATCACCCATTATTGGCAGGGACATCGAAGTGTCGTCCCAGCGGGTGCCCTCCGCCAAAGGAGACGAGGGCAGGGTAGGTGATAAGGCGGCCGGGGGTAATACCCTAATGGCTGTCGACCATGGGCAGACCGTCCCTATGGAGACCGAAGACATGGGGCCCAAACAGTTCGGGGACCCACTGATCACTATCTCGGAGCCTAGCGCGGCTCTGGGGCCCCAAGACCCGACTCCTCTAGCGGAGGAGGATATGGCGGCGCCCGGAGTTAATCTGGAAACGCCGGACTCTGTGGAGGGAGCACTGCAAAGTGCTTCCATCATGGAGGAGCACCGCACCGTGATGGGTGCGGTGATGAGGTAGATTCAGTCCATCAAGGGCAGACTGAATGAAGCCTTCAACAGCCTGTTAACAGGCTTTGAGGTAAGCAATGTAATGTTTTTTATACAGTTTATTATTTTTAATGCACATATATAGCCAGTAGCCCCTGATGCTTTGTGTGATTCTGAAAAGAATCGGACTAAGTATCCATAGCGTAGCATATTTACAGACTTGAAGTGTTTGTACATGCTTCATTAGTTGTGGCCACTGCGCGAGACGCAGAAGTTGCCGAACTAAACCGGAAGCTCGAGGTGGTGAATGCGGACCTGGACCGCGTCAACTAGCGTTTGGATGAAACGCAAGGTATGCAGATTTTTGAAATGTCAATAAGACTTAATTGATTGAGTATGTTTATAAACTCTAATATTGTATTATGTATTACATAGTTGGCACCACTGAGCTCGAGGCCCTCAAGGGCGAGGTTGCCAACGCCAAGAAGGAGGCCGAGGCGAACAAGGTGGCGGCTGACAAAGTGGCTGCCGACTTAGAGGCCGAAAAGGCGGAGTGCGAGAAGCACCAGGCTCGGGTGTCCGAAGTCGAGGTCGATCTTAACAATGCCATTCTCAAATGTGAGGCATTGGAGAAGAAGACTTCGGAAAAAGCGACCAAGCTGTCTGCGGCAGTGAAGACTGCCCAGGATGCGCGGAGCGAGTCACGCAACGCTCGTCAGGAAATCGAGCACGCACGGCACATAGCATCTGGTAAGACATTTTCTTACAGAGTATCTTCGAAGGGCAAAGGTTCATTGGGCTGACACGATTATGGAGTTCTCCAGGCATGTTTGCTGATCTTCCGAGGAGCGGCGCTGACGCCGCCCTGTACTTCCGAGCCCTTGAGGGGAGCAACATGGAGAAGCTGTTTTGGTCACAGTTCAATGCGCCAAAACATCCGGTACCTCTCAGCGACCAGATGAGCAGCTGGTCGAGCAGCACAACATGGAGGGCTCGGCCATGAAGGACTTAATAGTCCGGCTATGGCCCGCTGAGCCAATCCCAAGTAGCTACTTTGGATTGGTGAAGCGGCTCATCGAGGCGAGTCCGTGGGTCGATGCACTAACGCGTTCGGCCTGCATAGAAGGTGCTCAGATGGCCTTCGCTTGTGTCAAAGTGCACAGGGCGAAGATGAATGTAGTGCATATAGCTATTGCTGGCCCGCCGCACGCAAGGAGCAATGCAAGTCGGAGAAGTACTTCGAGGACGTCATCGAGTGTGACCGCCTTGTAGAAGGCCAGTGTTTGAAGGATGTTGTTTTCGACTAATTGTATCCGGATGTAAAGACTATGCTTATGAATCCAGTGTATATAACATTTGCGCTATTATAATATCAGAGTCTTTTACCTCTTGTGTGACTGTTTATCTAAATATGAAAGTTTCCAGTCGTCGGCTTCAGCCCCCATGTACATAGTACTGGGGTGTTCGATCATATGCATGTACACTCTTTATCCAACGTCTTGGTCTGTATAGGAGGTGTATGCGGAGTGAACCAGGCAATCAGACTATGTGGCGTTATTGCTTTCACATAGTCGTAGGAGTTTGACATGTGGGGCTAGGTACTAGCCCCTGGTGCGGATATAATATTCCTTACTTAAGGCATCAATTCCACCTGGCTGGGCGAAGAACCAGCCCTTCGTATAACACGGGGTAGATCTCTATCAATCATAGTATAAAACTAAGTCACCGGATTCAAGACCAAGTTCTCGCTTATCATGATAGTCAGTTTTCGGCTTTCTCTACTGATGTACTTGACCGAACTAGCGAGAAGTACAATTGTAGTAGTTCTCCCTTTACACCCTAGCCGAACAATCAGGAACGTAGGGGTAAGCACAGGAGACGGGCAACCCAACTAATAACCCAAGACATGATTCAGAACTGATGCATATAAGGTAAAAATCCAGGACGCCGAACACTCCCTATAGGTGTTCTGTCTTTTCGACATATATCAGGGCTGAATATAGCCCCTGGTAATAAACCCTTATTAACAAGGAACATATGGCAATCTGATGCGGGAAGAGAACATTTTATGGTGAGTGAATAAAACTCCAAGAATAATGCGAGTGAAGCTGTTATATTAATATCCCTCTATAATACGGCGAGCCGTAATCTTACAGACAATGCCGAAAAACCTTTTTTTGGACTTTTTACATGACAAGATGGTATATAACAAGAAAAGGACAAAAGGTTTACACATGGTCTTAATCTAAAAAGAAACCTTAGTGCAGGTCCCTGCTGCATGTTTGCGCCGTTTCCTCCTCTGTAATGTGTCCTTGAAGGGGCGAGAGTATAATGGCCATCTGAAAGAAAAAAGAAAAGAAGATAAACCTGGAAAAAGAAGTGATCAATCCGGTTTGGCCATAGCAAGGTAGGTTCATTTGATGAACCTAAAAAGTTTAAAGTCCGAATAGGGTCTAGCCGAACTATGGACTTTGTGCAGGTGCCCCCGGTCGTCGCCCAAGGAATTTTTAAGGCATAATTATGTACTCGAGCACATATGCTATCACCTTATGGGGCAGTCGACGGGGGCATAGCTATCAATCTTGCTCAGGGTCATCTGAGCTGTCGCACTGAGGCGTGTGCCAAACATGTTTCGTTGTGTCCGCTATTGATAGATTATCCGGCTTGAACATGCCGCATTGGACTTCGGCTGCTAAGGCCGCAGTGTCCTCCTCTGTACGGAGGGAGCACTCCATATTTGCATTGACCGTGATAACGCCACGTGGTCGATGCATTTTAAGCTTTATATAGGCATAATGCGGGACTGCATTAAAGCGGGCGAAGGCCGTTCTTCCGAGTAGAGCGTGATAGCCACTTCAGAACGGAGCTATGTCGAAGATTAGTTCTTCGCTTTGAAAGTTGTCGGTAGAACCGAAAACAACTTCCAATGTTAAAGAGCCTGTGCAGCGGGCTTCAACGCTCGGTATCACTCCTTTGAAGGCCATGCTGCTTGGCTTGATTCTTGACGGGTCGATCCCTATTTTGCGGATAGTATCTTGATATATTAGATTGAGACTGCTACCGCCGTCCATAAGGACTCGGGTTAGATGGTATCCATCGATTACTGGGTCGAGCTCTAGGGCAGCTGAACCCCCATGCCGAATACTGGTCAGATGATCCATGCGATCAAAAGTAATCGGACATGCTGACGATGGGTTGAATTTGGGGGCGACAGTCTCAACGGTGTAGACATCTCTGAGTGCACGCTTGCGCTCCCTCTTTGGGATATGAGTGGCATATATCATGTTCACTGTTTTGACCTCCGGTGGAAATTTCTTATATCCCCCTATATTCGACTGGCGAGGTTCATCCTCGTCTTCGCTCTGAGGCTCGTTCCCCTTGTGTTCGGCATTTAGCTTGCTGGCCAGCTTTAAAACCCACCAGTTACGGTTGGTATGGTTGGCAGGTTTTTCTGGGGTGCCATGGATTTGGCAAAGCCTATCGAATATTCTGTCCAGACTTGATGGACCATCTTTGTTGCCTTTAAATGGCTTCTTCCGTTTACTGGATCTGGAGCCACTGAATCCGGCGTTTACCGTTGTATCATCTGGGCTTCCAGAATTGTTTGGACGTTTGTTTTTGTTACATTGTAGCTTTCTATTGCCATCCCTGACTTCAGATGTTCCAGGGTCACTGGTACTGCTACGAGCTAACCAGCTATCATCACCCGCGCAAAAGCGAGTCATGAGTGTAGTTAAGGCTGCCATTATCTTTGGCTTTTCCTGTCCAAGGTGTCTGGCTAGCCAGTCGTCCCGGATACTGTGCTTAAATGCCGCTAAGGCTTCAGCGTCTGGACAGTCCATGATTTGGTTCTTCTTGGTAAGAAACCGATTCCAAAGCTTGCGGGCTAACTCCCCAGGTTGTTGGATGATGTGACTTAGATCGTCAGCGTCCGGGGGCCGGACATAAGTCCCTTGAAAATTGGCCTGAAAAGCGTCCTCAAGTTCTTCCCAACTCCCAATGGAGTTCTCTAGGAGGCTATATAGCCAGTGCCGAGCTGGTCCTTTCAGCTTGAGGGGTAAGTATTTGATGGCATAGAGATCATCTCCTCGAGCCATGTGGATGTGACGAGTAAGTCTTCTATCCAGACGGCGGGATCCGTCGTTCCATCGTACGCTTCGATGTTCACGGGTTTAAACCCTTCTGGGAAATCATGACCCAGCACCTCATCGGTGAAGCACAAAGGGTGTGCAGCTCCTATGTATCTTGGTATATCGTGGCGTATGTCTGATGGTTGTGCTGTTCGGTATTGACCCCGAACGGCCGGGTATGTCACCGGCACGATTGGCTTGATAGCCGCCATCCCATGCAGGAGCTCGGTCGCTAGGTCCGTATATAGACCTGGTCTTGCTAGCTTTTTTCTTCAGGTCCTCACGCATATCGTGTTTTTGGACTTGCGCCACACCCTCCTTTCCTTTATGGAGTGGTGGTGTGGGTTTGTGTACGCCATTATTAGCGACTCTGTCCCATCCACGAGGTGGTCGGTCCGGCTTGTCAGCGGTGTTATTCTTCGGCCGGACGGGCGTATCGGCCTCGTCGTCGAATTCGGGCAGCAGTTTATGCTTGGGATAGCCTTCGGTTTGGCCGTTATAGCCATGTTTCCATTCAGAGTCTAGCACCTCATTCCATCTATAATTGAGCATGTCCTGTGCGGCTCGAAGCCGTTTATGCTGCTTTTTTAGGCTCCTTGCGGTGGCGATAAGCCTCCGGTGGAAGCGCTTTTGTTCTGAGGGTTCTTCTAGGATGATGAATTCATTGTCGCCGAGGCTATCCTCTTCATCGGAGACCGGTTCATAAGTACCGTCTTCGGCATCGCTGTCATCGGACTGCGGCTTTGGACTCTGTTCGCCATCATCTTGCTCCTCCTGCTTCGTCGCTGGGTCTGCGGGGTCTTCGGCTTGTTCCGAAATATCACCGTCATTAGTCACAGTGTTGCTATCCTTTCCTTTACGGGATTTAGTTCGGCGTTCTGGATGCCGACGTTTGGGAGGTTCTTCGGCGGGCTTGTCCTCTAAGGGATTGGTTTCGCCGTCACCCTCTGCCTCTTTGAGTGTATCCACCATGTACACGTCGTACGAAGACGTGGCTGTCCACCGCCCGGTTATGGGCTGGCCTTGATCTGGATCCGCTTCAGTTTCGAGGTCCATCCTTTCGAAGTCTTCGGAAGCATAGTCAAGTAGATCTGTTATATCTTCGACCATGGCTATCAAGTGGGTGGTGGGTGGCGAATGAAATTCTCCATCAGCCTCCAGTTCGAACTGGATAGAATGCGGCTGGGTGTCCTCTTATAGGGAGAGGTATCTTAACGAGTTTAACATGTCGCCAAAGGGTGAGTGCTGGAAGATATCCGCAGCTCTGAATTCGCGATAGACGCCTGATCGGGTTTGAAGGGCGCGGATGCACGTGATTCGGAATCTGAGGCCAGAGTTGAGTCCGGGGTTCCGGTAACACAGACCCTGCTCGTAGATGGGTCCGTGTGCGGCTCCAACGCCGTAGAGTCTGCGGCTCCTATGGTGGGTTGAGCTTCCCGTCCTCGGGTGACGCGATCTGTTCTGGATCTAGGGCCAGAACTATTGCAGGTGCTATTTCCTGATCCGATGACAGAGTGAGGCCATGCTCATCGTGCTGGCAGAGAGAAGTTGCCGCTGGCTCGAATCCGACGAAGATCAAGTCTCCGCGGACATCAGCAACGTAGTTCAAGCTTCCGAATCTGACTTGATGGCCAGGGGCGTAGCTCTCGATCTGCTCGAGGTGGCCTTCGGTGTTGGCACGGAGCACGAAGATGCCGAACACGAAAAGTTGGCATGGAGGGAATATTCTCTCGGTGTCGCCGTTGCGGTTGATGACGTGATCCATCGGTCCTTCCATCGATGACATAGTGGAACTCTCAATGTAAGCACCAATGTCGGTGTCAAAACTGGTGGATCTCGGGTAGGGGGTCCCGAACTATGCGTCCGAGTATTGATGGTAACAGGAGACTGGGGATACGATGTTTACCCAGGTTCAGGCCTTCTCGATCGAGGTAATACCCTACATCCTGCTATATTAGTGTGGATGAATATGAATACAAGAGTTGATCTACCTCGAGATCGTAATGGCTAAACCCTAGAGTCTAGCCTATGAGGATTTGAGATTCTCTGTTCTAGCCTCTATGGACTAAACCCTCCGGTTTATATGTACACCGGAGGGGCCTAGGGTTTGTACATGTCATCTTGCAGAGGAAGGAAAATCTACACCCGAACCTAAAACTTGCCATTACATGAATACAGGAGTCCTATCAGGATATGAGAGATGATCTTCTATTATAATCTTCACGGGCCACCAGTCCGGCCCACCAGGAGTTTGTCCGGCCACATGAGGACCCCCCGATTCAGGACTCCCTCATCGATACCCTAACTTGGCGATGAGTTTGCTATGGCGGCAACGGCGGTGATGATTCCCGTTGACGGAGGCGGTGACCAGTGGCAGGGGGTCACTGGCGACGAGGAGATGATCCGGAGACCTCGAGTCGGTAGAGCTGGACAGGCGCGGGCGAAAGTTTTCGGAAAATTTTCCAAAGTTTGGCCCGTGGGTATTTATATCCAGACCCTGTCGGTGTGACCTATTGGAACGGCTCGGTGGCACTGAGATGCAGAATCGCAAGTGGATACTGCAACTCAGTGAGACCGAACTAGTGAAATCGGCTGCACTGAGATTGAAACCTAGATCAACATAATGGACTCGGTATGACCGAAAGGGATGAATTGGTTAGACCGAAATGCACTAAGAGGTTCTGGACGTTTATGTCTATGATGAATCAATGACTCCGAGTGCTCCTCACCCAGAGGGTTTGAATCTGACTTGATCAAACTTTGTGATGTAGCATGCATAGAATTTGAGACAAGAAAAGCATAGATAGCTAGAGGGAGTTCTTAGGCATTCTTGTCCATCCATTTGGAAATAGAAGAAAGCCAAACAATAAAAACAACAAATGGATGTCCTCGAATGAGAAAAATATGCACTCAACATGCTCACGCAATAAGATAGCAAATGAAATATGTGGCAAAGCATGCACACACACTCTAGCATCTATCAAGCAATTGGCGATGACTAGGTCATCTATATATGAGTATATTGACTTAGGAGTCAAATCAGAACATTTGATCATAGGTCATACTCATCATTTTAGCTCAAGTGGGGTTACCACTTTTACATAAAGCATTGTTGTACTCACACCATTAGACTTGCTTTAGCTCAATTCTTAGAGTAAAGCTCCCCCTAGATGTGATATCCCCCCTAAGAGGGATGAACTAACCATTTGTTTTGTCGATGATGACTTCATGTATGTGTTGAAGATGTAGATGCTCAATTTTGATGTAGATCATTTGGAGCAATCCATTGGAGTGAGTTGCACTTTCAATACCTTCATGGGTTAGTCCCACAAGGAACAAACAAGGATATCCATGGACATAGAGTGAAGTACACACAAGATGATGTCCATGAAAACATTAGGTTACCTTGTCCCTTGTCTTACCAACAAGAGGGTTTGTGACTCCTTGAATTAGTGCAAGATGTGGAAGTTGATTGCACTTGTCCTTGCCAATATGAATATGAGTGAAGTATGTTGGCGGGGTCACCCTCAAGAACTCTCTAGTTCTTCTTCTTTGGGATCCACATCATATTGATGGGGATCCTTGGAGTTGTAGATGTACTTGATGAAGTAGAAATTGACGTAGTCTTGGGAACCCACTTTACCAAGGCCTTAGGAGCTTCTTCAAATGCATCAATTTGTAGCTTGTCCTTGCCTTTTAGCTTGTGTTGTTGTGGTGGAAGATCATATTGGGCTTGTGTCCCCTTGAAGGAAGTAGGATCATACTTCTCTTGTTAAGGAACACACTTTGTCTTGGGGTATTGATCTTCTTCCCACTCAACTCCATTGGCATTGAACTTTCGGTTTAAACCAACACCTTGATTCTTCCAGTGCCTTCCTTGCTTGCGTACAATTTCCTCGAATTGCTTACTCCTGGCAAGGCTCTTATAAACACCTTTCTCTATAATTCCCTTCAATAAGCTAGTTTCTTGCTCAAGTGTAACTTGGCTAAGAGAATCATTAGTGGAATCAAGAGAACTACTAGAGGCAACAATATTAGATTTATCATGATTATTGTAACTACTAGAGGAAGAATCTTTCTTGTTCTTATTGCTAGATTTTACTTGTGGCATGTAAGTAGACAAGAGTAAACGCCTGGAAATGTAAGAAGAACTTTTCTTGCGAAGATCATCATTGATTGCTTTTAAGAACCCATGCTCTTGCTCTAGATTGAGCTTTTCAAAGTGTAGGTTCTCATGAGTCCTCAAAAGCTCTCGATGATCTTCTAAGGTAGTTTCATGAGCTAACTTAAGAGTGTTTAGTTCTTTATTTAGACGCTCAATCTCTTTCTTATCATCGTCATTCATTTTATCTTGATTAGCATGATTGATAGCAGTTTCATCATAGTTTTCATCACTAGTTCTACCAACAAGTAAATCATCATCTCCTAGCAAATCATATTCATCACTATTTAAATCGAGATATCCGAGGTGTGATACCTTAGGGCCTTTAGCCATGAAGCAGCGTCCAATTCCTTCATTAGGTGAGTCAAATATATCATAGGAGTTTGATGACATAAGAGCAATTCCGGCAACACCTTCGTCTTGAGTATCTCCGGAGTCAGTGTAATAGCTTCTCTCGAAGTGGTCATTGGAATCGGAACCGGATACCCATTCACCAACACAATCTTGATGTCTTCGTCTTATGTAACTCCTTGATGATTTGTCCTTCCTTTCCGAATCCGTGCTTCTACAAGAGGGTCTTCATTCATAAAGATCATCTCTACTCCTTCTCTCTTTTGGTGGTGAATCTTCTCTTCTACTCCTCCTTTTAGGTGAATCTTCTCCTCTCTTGTGTGGAGCCGTACACTCATTTGAGTAGTGTCCGGGTCTCCCATAATTGTAGCAATTCTGATCACGACTAGAAGATCTCTTGTCATTATAGGATCTTGACCTGGAGTTTGTTTCTTTGCTTAAATTCCTGTAGAATTTGTTTAAGTTCTTCACCATTAAGTGCAATTCTTCATTGAAGACTTATTTCTCACTTGATGATGTAGGAGCATCACATGAAGCTTTGTAAGCGCCACTAGACTTGTTGTGAAGCTCTTCTTTATCCTTAAGTAACATCTCATGAGCAACAATTCTACAAATGACTTCCGTTGGCTTGAGATCATTGTAATTTGGCATCATTTGGATCATTGCGCACATGGTATCATATTTTCTATCCAAGCTCTTAGGATCTTCTTGATGATGAATCTATCAATCATCTCTTCACTTCCTAAGCCGGCAATCTCATTTGTGATGAGAGGAAGCCTAGAGTACATTTTAGCGACACCTTCACCATCCTTGATTTTGAACTTGTCAAGTTGACTTTGAAGCACATACAACTTGGATTCCTTGACGGAGTCAGTACGTTTGTGCATATCAATCAAAGTATCCCAAATTTCCTTTGCATTCTCAAGACGGCTTATTTTCTTGAGTTCTTTGGGACAAAATCCATTGAAGAGGATATCACAAGCTTGTGCATTGTATTGCAACATCTTCAATTCTTAAGTGGTAGCTTCACGACTTGGTTCTTTCACATCGAAGAATTCACCATGCAAAGCAATACACACAATACCCCAAACGGCGGGGTTATGTCCAAGAATTAGTACCATCAAATTAAGAACCTCTATGGTGGTAACTTCCCTCGCTAGACGCCATACTCTCATAGGTTGTGAAACCAAGGCTATGATTAGCAAAGCTATGGAAATCATGGCAAATGGGGACCAAAGCTCTGATACCACTAGTAGGATCAAAAGTATGTCTAGAGGGGGGTGATTAGACTACTTGACTAATAAAAACTTAGCCTTTTCCCAATTTTAAGTTTTGGAAGATTTTAGCAACTTAGCACAAGTCAAGCAATCTTCCTGCACATGCAATTCTAGAGTTGTGGCAGCGGAACGTAAAGCATTGCATATGAAGGTGAAGGAGGGGTTTGGAGAGTGCATATGCAATGGAGACACAGATGTTTTTGGCATGGTTCCGATAGGTGGTGCTGTCGTACATCCACGTTGATGGAGACATCAACCCACGAAGGGTAACGGCTGCGCGAGTCCATGGACGGCTCCACCCACGAAGGGTCCATGAAGAAGCAACCTTGTCTATCCCACCATGGTTGTCGCCCACAAAAGACTTGCCTCACTAGGGTAGATCTTCACGAAGTAGGCGATCTCCTTGCCCTTACAAGCTTCTTGGTTCAACTCCACAATCTTGTCGGAGGATCCCAAGCGACACCTAACCAATCTAGGAGACAATGTCGATGTCAAAACCGACGGATCTCGGGTAGGGGGTCCCGAACTATGCATCTGAGGATCGATGGTAAGAGGAGGTAAGGGACAGGATGTTTACCCAGGTTCAGGCTGTTTACCCAGGTTCAGGCCCTCTCGATCGAGGTAAAACCCTACTTCCTGCTATATTAGTATGAGTGAATATGCGTACAAGAGTTGATCTACCTCGAGATCGTCATGGCTAAACCCTAGGTCTAGCTTATGAGGATATTATGATTCTTATCTAGCCTCTATGGACTAAACCCTTCGGTTTATATACACACCGGAGAGGCCTAGGATTTGTACATATCATCTTGCAGAGGAAGGAAAATCTACACCCGATCCTAAAACCTGCCATTACAAGAATCCAGGAGTCCTATCCGGATATGAGAGATGATCTTCTATAATAATCTTCACAGCCCACCAGCCCGGCCCACCAGGAGTTTGTCCGGCCGCATGAGGACCCCCCAATCTAGGACTCCCTCAGTAGCCCCTGAACCTGTCTTCGATAACAATGAGTTCGGCTTCCGTATTGTCTCCGGGATTGTAAGGCGGGTTCCTCCTCCCGAATATATCTTCTACAAATAGATGGATTGTGTTTGGCTCTGCAAGATTAGTACAACCCTTAGCCTCGAAGGCAATTCTCTTAAAGAAAATGAATAATGTGTCTCTACTGACAACTTATGGATGAAGCATCGCGTCCAACCCATTAACATATCGAAGCATTTTATTTGGTCCTAGTTTCTCGTTTCGAGGTATATTCTCATTGACACGTCCCATCAGAATAGAGATCGTGCCTGCTTATTGTGGGATTCTTATCAGTGTGACGTGAGCACCCACGCCGCACAATACACATGACCACTGTTGGTACGAAACGATACCTATAGGATCAGTGGAATCCCTTCTACGATTGGCGGGCACGAGGTTGTGCAAAGAGCGGGTCTAAGAGTCAGCACAACGATCGTTTACCTAGGTTCGGGCCGTCAGGATGCGTAATACCCTAGTCCTGATTTGGTGTATATTCGAGTGTTCTTGAGTTCATGAGCTAGCTACGGTGCCTGTCCAGTTTTCTAGGATCCAAATCCTTCTCCGGTATGCCGCGGGCCTCCTTTTATAGTCAAAAAGGGGCTGCCACAGTGGCACATAGGAGGTGGAAAGGTGTAAAGTGCATAGGCTTATCCAATACCATTACGGGACAAGACGCATTAAATGCGCTGCTTAGGTGTCTATTTGCTTTCTTGGGGATAGAAAAGAAGCCCGTCCCGTCCATGGCCGCTCCGTCTGGTCGCAACGCGCGTCCAGGCTAGCGGGGCAAGCAGCTGAGGTGGCGTGGTGGTAGGGTCTTCACGAAGATCTGCATGCCACCACGTAGGTGCTTGATTTAGCTGGACTAGGGACCACGTATCGCCACGTGGGTGCCTACCTGGGCTAGCGGGTTAGCCGCCGAGCTGGGGCGACGATGGGGCGGCAAGGGCTTGCCGCAGTCTTGGGTCCGTTCCCGGCAAGGGTCTTGCCGGGGCCTCCATGAGCGTCCCTCGGCAAGAGGATTGCCAAGGATCCGGGGTGCCTTCGGCAAGGAGCCTTGCCGGGGCCTCGTGGGCATCCTCGACAAGGACCCTCGTGATCGCCGTGTCTTTTGGTTCTTGTCTTGGGAGTCATAGACCTTTGTCTTTACAAAGATATGCATGCCATCACGTGGGCGCTTCTCGAGTCTTGGTTCCAATGCTGTCGATGAAGTTGGAGTTCCTAGGCTCAAGGGCGGCCGCGACTGAGGCGTTTCGGTGAATTGCCCCAGCAGGAGCACTTGCCGGGGGCACGCAGGTCGGCCCGGTAAGAGTCCTTGTCGGGGGAGAGCCTGTCTTCTTGCTTGGTCTTCTCGAGCCACCGGCTGGGCGCTGTTCTGGCAACTGTGTGTCTCTGGCTTCCCTCCTCTGCTCTGTTATGTTTGGTTAGAGGCGCGGCTCTGACTGCCCGTGTATAAGTAAGGGTTAAAAAAGAGCGCCCCTACTTTTGTACACCGACAGGAGCCCCCGGGCTAGGGCCATTCATAAGCGCAACGTGTTGTTGGGCTAGGCCCAGAACGGTGCACAGACAGTAAGGTTGAATCCTTTTTACCGCAGTAACTCCTCCGGTGGTTGCGCTTCCCCACGATATGTGTTGACGCGGGGGTCGTGCATGGGGCGGTTTGCTATGCACTAGTGTCATGTCTTAGTAACTGGTAAGGGCTGGCAGCCCGCACCTTCCCCATGAGAAGGGGAAAAACCACACGGACGCCGCTCATTTACCCCCTGTGCTTCTCCAATCTCGCGCACGCCGTTCTTCTCCTTCTCCAAGCGAAAAAGCCACGGTTCTTGCTTTCGCCCGCTGCCGCCGCGCTTCCCTTCACCTCCGATACCTCTCTTTCTCCCACGGCCACAATGGCGCCCAAGTCCAGCAAAGGGAAGTCTGTGGTCGAGGATGCTGGGGAGAAGGATCTACCGGAGAGTGAGCTGGCGATGCTTCGGACGAAGCATGCCTACTTCCCTCCAACGGTCGACGCGGTCCATCTCAGGGATTACTTCAACCCCTTGTGGGGGTGCGAGACGATGGGGCATCCAGCTACGCGCGTCATCCCTGCTCAATTCTCGAAGGCCGGCCCGAATTGGTATCCCTTGTGCGTCGATTACTTCTATTGTGGCCTCTGTCCCCCTTTCTCTGATTTCTTCAACAATATAATGCACACCTACGACTTTCATCTCCTCGATTTCACGCCGAACGCCGTGGCGTGCATGGCTCTCTTTTCCCACCTCTGTGAAGGTTTTGCCGGGGTGGTTCCCAGCACGGCGCTCTTTCGCCACAATTTCTTCCCCCGTATCCAGGGGGACGCCATATTCGGCTGTGTCACCTGGATTCCATGGGCCCAGGAGAAGGGCACGTATTTGGATGGCGCACAGAAGGAGAGGTGGGATGTGTGGAGGAGCCGGTGGCTGTGGATAAAGGAGGAGGACCCACCGGAGTTCTGTCGAGTTCGTCAGAGCCCGCCGGTCCGTCAGAAAGACTGGGGGTACGTCGACATCAATGACAAGAAGCTCTCGATCGCCACCACCAGGATCCACCGTCTTGCTCAAGACGGGCTCACCCTGGAGATGATTGGGCCTGATTTCATCCGCCGCCGAATCACGCCACTGCACAACAATGGGAGGCCGGCTTGGCTTTTCCAAAATGCGGCTGACGTCATGAGGCTTCACCCGAGCCTGAAGCACAACTTCAAGTGATGGAGCACGCCCATCTCTGCCAGAGGCTTTTCCAGCTCGACGTGGACCATGACGGCAGGACCGAGAGGACCGGCAAGGCCGCTAAGACCGGCAAGGCCGTCAAGGGGCCCTTGTTTGGGTTGCCGGCGGGAGTGGTCCCGCTGAGCAATAACTCTCACCAGTCCGATGTTATCGCCATGATGCCGGATTTCAACATGCACGGCCTTGACCCGTCCTGGGTCGAGCCACCGGTGGATCAGGTGCAGGAGTTCTTCGACACTTTGTCGGAGAGACGTTTCCGCGATGAGTCGGTGCTCGTCCACGACACCACCCAGGCGGAGCTAGACTACATTGCCGCCAGGGTGGCAGAGGTGGCGCTTGTCCTTGAGGCCCGCAGCGCCGGCCATGTGGAGGATGAGGCCAACGTGGCCACTAGGGAGGAGGAGGTCGCCTGGACGGCGAAGTCCGCCGGGGAGGCCAGCCGCACAGGTGCCGATGCTGACACTCCCCTTGTCGAGGACGTGGTCGAGGAGTCGACCGACGAGGAGGCTGAGGCCGCCGACCCTCCCACCACGATGAGGCGGCGCGTCCTGCGGCGAGCTGGCTCGGGTGAGCCAGTCCAGCCCGGTAGCATCGTGCGGCGGCGGCAGCAACCCTCGGAGCAGCTCGTGCGCGAAACGAGGTCGATGGTGGCTGCGGCGAAGAGAAAGGCGGGGAAGACCGCGGTGGCGAAGAGGAGATGTCGCTATGGACGTCGACTTTGATCTTGGGTCTCTTAGCCCAAGGAGGAAGAGGAGGAAGCCAGAGGAGGAGAAGACGGAGGATGAGTATGTACTTCGCCCCTCACATTATCCCCTAACTCTATCTTTGCATTATCTCCCCTTGATCCAATGTTGTTTCTGTAGGGATACGGAGACGCGGGCCGAGAGGGCGGCGAAGAGGGCCAGGGAGTCGTCCGCTGATAATCCCCCGGCTGGTACTTCAGGCATGCCGCTGGTGGTGGAGAGCAGCTCAAACAACAGCCCCGACATAAGTTTACTACTCACTTTTCCATGGACAAACACTGGGCACGAATTCCCGATGCTAACCTTGTCGGCTTTATAGGTGGGGAACGACAGCAGGAGGGCCCGCAGGGGGCCACCCCCAATACGCCGCCCCCTTCAACTACACCGCCCCGAGGGGCATCTCCGGCAAGGGCACCGACCATCGAGCCCGCGCCCATGGAGGAGGAGGAGAGGAACTTGACTGCCGGTGGCTCTTCCCCGGCAACGATCGTTTGCGAGGAGAGCGCCACTCCTCCCCAGCCTGGTATGGATGATTAGCCCTTGTTCTCTTCAAGTTGAGTCTTGACCTTAGCCATTGCCTCACTTTTTCTTTTGACTTTTAGACCCTCCCTTGACGGACCGGGTGGATGTGGAGCCCACCGTCGAGGAGGTTGCCAAAGACGCCGAGGCCGAGGCCGACAGGATCGCTGCCGAGGAGGCCGCCAAGGCCACTATGGAGGAGGCGGCCCAAGAGTCTGCCGTAGGGACCAGCGAAGCCAGCGCCGAGGAGGCCGGTAAAGGGCCCGCCGGAGGGACCGGCGAGGCCGCTCCCGCGAAGGCCGGTAGGGCCGCTGCCGAGGCGGCCTCCTCTGCCGAGGACCAGACTTCCTCCTCTGCCTCCTCTGGCTCGGGTTGTTACCTGAAGGTGAGAGATGAAATATTCGTCCACCTCCCATGGATGGCAAGCAGCAGGGCGACAACCGAGGGTGAGGTGTTTGACGATGAGACGCTCGCCGCCACTAGTCTTGAGGTCGTTGACGAGCCAGGTGCCGGCGGTAATGGTTCTCAAAAGGAGCAACTCCTTCGGGCCATGAGCGCCCGCTTCCAGAAGCTCCAAGCACTTTACAGAGCCCGCCTGGACAAGGCAAAGTCCAGGTCAGCTGTGTAGGATAAGGCGGAGGACGATTTCCAGGAGCGTGTCGCCCAGACGAAAGTCTAGTTTGACGAGGCCCGGAGTGAGTTGAGGGCTTCCCAGGAAAAGCTGGATGAGCGCGCCCGAGACCTCATGCTAGCGCAGTCTGATTTTGAGAAGGCCCAGGAGGAGGCCAAGGAGCGAGTCGCCAATGATGAGGCCGCCCACAACCAGCGCCAAGCTCAACTGAACTCTCACGAGGAAGACCTCGTCGCCCGTGAGCAGGCACTCGCTGCGGCACTCCGTGGCAAAGACGAAGAGATTGACAAGCTTGTCGCGCGGCAGACCTAGGAGGTGGAACAAAAGCAAATTGAGGCTCTCAATGCTTAGGCTCGGGTCCATGTCGGCAAGGTGAAGGAGGTGGAGGTGGAGCGGGATGGCCTGAATGAGTGGGTCCTGGGGCTGACCAAGGAGAAAGACACGATCCACGCTACCTTGATGGCGACGCAATCCGAGGTCCTTGGCAAGGCCGAGCAGCTCTCCGCGGCCCAGGATTCCGTCAAAGATCTGAAGCTGGAATTGGAGGGCCTCAAGGGGATGCTCACAGAGGCCAAAGCTCGAGCGGAGACTCTGAACAAGGGCCTGAAGGAGGAGAAACGGCTGCGGAAGGATGACGCTGCTGGCTACGCAGAGTACTGTCGGCATCCTGGGAACCAGGGTACCCAGACTTGCCTGTCTACGGGCCGCAGCACGCTCCTGCCACGGCCTGGTACGGCCCAGCTGATCAACCAGCTGCCCAAGACCCTCGCGAGGGGGCTAGGCCTCGCGGGGAGAACAACGTCAATACCCCCTCAGGAGCGGCCTCGGCAAGGAGCTTCAGAGGGGCGGAGAATCCAAGGCCAAGCCTGCCTCAGGAGGAGGCAGCGACGTAAGCAGTGACGCACCGCGCCAGCAGGTGCCAGCGCCCGCCAGCAGCGCAGTTGCCATTTCGGTGCAAAGGACGCAGCGCAGGCGTAGGTTCCCGAGGAGCGGGACAAAGGTTTCCCCTTTGGTGCAACAAGACCGAAGACCGCAAGGACGACAGGGAGGATGTCACCACCGAGCCCACCACTGCGTCACTGCCTAATCCTTTTGTAGGCGAAGACTGCTTTTGTCAGGGTAGGAACGTCCTTGTGTTCCCGCTCAAAAATTGCCGTTGTGGGATCCCTTCCCGCCAAAACATTTCGGAGGAAGAGGACCCTGGCTGCCTATATAAGTAGCTAGGATCCTCACTATGGAGGGGAGAGCCAAGTCAATCCAAGACAAGGTGAAGTAGATTAGCAGACTCTGCCGCCACACAAAGGAGCAAGAACTCTTGCCTCCCGACCCTCCTGAGCTCACCTCCAGAGGCCAATCCACCAAAGCAGGAAGTACGGTTTTACACCACAAGGTGGCCTGAACCTGGGTAAACTCTTGCGTGGTTCACTTGTTGTTTGCCTGAATCTCTTCACAAGGCGAGAGCGAGACGCTAGATAGACGTAAGTGGGAGAGATCTTCGTTCACGCCCCTGTGTTCGAACTTCTTGGGTTTTGCGGAGCCCGTAATCTGACATTTGGCGCGCCAGGTAGGGGGCGTGTCAAGATCTCGCCTCTCCGATGACCTCGTCCCGTTCTCGTCGCCATGGTGGACACATGCCGAGCTCGCGCCACCCGCCGCGCCGCGAACGTCGCTCACACGACGCCCGCGGGCAATGGTGCACCGCTCCGCCCCAACTCGACGGTCGCCAACGCCGCCACCGACCCGGCCGTCCACGAGCAATAATACTCGTCGCTGCCACCGTCTGTGCGGCGCGATGGCCGCACGGCGACTCCTTTGCCCTCACCGGCCGCGGTGTCGTCCTCGCTGGTCCGCCGCGGGCCGGTCTATCAGTAGCCTGCGCTGCTGATGGCGCGGGACCTCTTGCGCTACCGCTCGGCCGACGACCTCTACGACGAGTGGCTCTACCGCATCACCGAGCTCGTCAACGCTGCTAGGGAGGCACCTACACCAACACCCTCCTCCCATTCCCCGTCGCCCCTGACAGGGAATGAAGGCCACGGAGTCCCAGCTCCGCCTCCACTCTACGGCGCCGGCTAGGAGGTCCGGCGCGAGGCTCCGTGGCGTGAGACGCCCCACTGAGCCCACGTGCGTGACGAGGAGAGCTGCCAGGTGATTCCGCATCCCAGGCAGGGGCTCGCGGGCCCCCTAGCCCGGAGCGCCAGGACCGCGCGCCACAGGAGGTGGTGGCGCTAGCACCCCAACAACCAGCACCGCAGGCCCAGGGGGCGTCTACAATCATGAGTGTAGCTGGGTGTCGCGCCCTAGCTCCTGAGCTACGGCTCCTCGTCTGGCCCGGTAAGTTCAAGCCGGACCTGCCTCCGCGCTACGATGGCACCACCGACCCCACGGAGGTCCTCCAACTCTACGAGCTGAGCATCGAGGCGTCCAACGGCACTGAGCAGGTCATGGCGAACTGGTTCCCCATGGCTCTCAAGGATGGCGCACACTCCTGGCTCCTGAACCTCCCAATGGGATCCATCTCCTCCTGGGGAGAGCTTCGTGAGCGTTTCGTCGCCAACTTCCAAGGCACCCGCGACCGAGCCCCAGCAGCTGCGGATCTGCACCGCGTGAGGCAGCAGCCGGGAGAGACCCTGCAAAAGTACATCCAATGCTTCAACACCATGCACCTCCGGATCCCTAGGGTCTCGGACGAGGCCATCATCTCGGCGTTCTCCGATGGCGTCCGCGATGTCAGGATGAGGGAGGAACTCGCCATCCACGAGGACCTGTGCACAGCCCTTGAGATGTTCAAGCTCGCGGCAAAGTGCACCAGTGCAGAGGAAGGGAGCCTCTCCCTCGAGGATCTGCCTGAGGCGGAGGCGGACGACAAGAAGGCCAATGCCAAAGGAGCAAAGCGCAAGGGACCCGCCGTGTTGGCTGCGGAGCCAGAAGTGAAGCATGGCTACGGCTATGATGACCTCCCCAGAGACAACCGACCGTACTGCGTCTTCCACAATGTCCACAGCCACAACACTAATGACTGCCAGGAGCTCAGGGTGATGTGCGGCGGGCGAGTCGGGCAGCGCCGTGAGCGCGACAACCACGGCTACGACCGTGGAGGAGGTTGAGGTGGAGAACATTGGGATGGCAGGAACTCGCGCCAAGGCTGGCGCGAATAGCCTCGTGAAGACCACTGGCAGGAGCAGCCTCGTGATGCTCCTGGCGCGACCAACCTCATGAGGGTCGCCCTCAGGGCAATGGAGGCTTGCCTCCGCTGCCACCACCGCCAAGGAGGAACGACGACGACCGTCAAGGAGATGGAGCAGGGGGCTTCCAGGAGCCGCGTACAATCGCATGCATCTTGGGAGGAGCCCATGGCCCGGCTTCCCATTGCATCTTCAAGCAGTTATCACATGAGGTGAACGCGGCGCTTCCCAGGCCTGACGTTGCACGCAACCTCACGTGGACCAAGCAAGTCATCGCCTTCGACCCCAAGGACCAGCTGAAGTGCACCGCAGCCCCAGGCGCTCTCCCGATGCTCTGCACCCTGACCATCAGCAACGTCCTCGTGACCAAGACCCTCATCGACGACGGAACTGGACTCAACGTCCTCTCCGTCCACACCTTCGGGACACTCCAGGTCCCCTACGATCAGGTCCACCCGACCAAGCCATTCTACAGAGTCACTATCACAGCCCTATAGCTTCAGCCTTTACTCGACTCTTCATGATCATGTGCATCATGTTTATTTTTCTCAAAAACTTGAAATGGGGATTGTTCAAACCCTAGCACCAGATCAAATCAACTAGGGTTTAATGAATACTTTCCAATGTACCCAAAATGTCCTTCACAAAATGTTCATCATTTTTGGTCTTGGCTAAAACCTCTGCCAAAAACGGTTTCGTAATTTTTGGAGCCATTTTGGATCTTTGATTTAAGTCATAACTATTTGCATTTGGACATTTAAAATGCTATAAATATTTTAAATTGTCCAAATAATTCTGAAAGCAATTTTAGGCTATTGGGAATAATCTCAAAAGTGCCTCTGATTATTTTCAGGATTTTTTCAAAATGATTTAGTATTTTACTAAATCAAAACATCACAGAATAAATAAAAACAGAAACAATTTAAAAGAGAGAGAGAGAGAGTTACCTGACGCTTACCTAGTAGCCCGCCTGGCCCAGCTCCTGTGTGACCCAGCTGCAGGCCCGGCCCACCAGGGGCGGCACTGTCTTCCTCCTCCTGCTAGGAGGAGAAGCAGTTGCGTCCCCGGCGCACAGCCGGCCGCGGCCACGTCTCCCCGCCACCTCCTGCACCGTCGGCCCTCCTCGACCCCGCTGGAGACGCCACGCACGCCCCCAGGCCCCTCTCACTCTCCCTCGATCTCTCTCCCCTTTCTTGGCGCTCTCCCTCGCACGTGCCCGAACACTGCCATCGCCGCCGTTCACCATAACCGCGGCCACCGTCCACCCCTCGCCTTACCGACGCGCCCATAGGCTCCGCCTCGTCCCTCTCATCCTCCTCGCCGAGCCACCTGATGCCGGAAGCCCCTGGACGCAGTCTGCACCGCCGTTCCCCTCGTCGGCTACCGGCGATCCCCACCGTCGTTTCGCCGGACCCCGTGCCTCCCCCGCTTCGCCAGCAGTACGAGAAGAAACGCGGTGAGCCTCGGTTTCGTTTCCCCCATGCCCCGTCGCCTTTCCCATCCCCTAGCCGCATCAACCACTGGAGCCGAGCGCTCCTCGCCGCCAGCCATGTCGCCGCCGTGGCTGCGGCCGTGCTAGCACACGCCTGAGCTCACCACTGCACTCAGTGCACTCCCAGGAGCCTAACGCGCCTACCAGTTCCTCCTCCCGTGCTCCCTAGCATTGCGCCCGCACCTGCCCGAGCTCCGGCCGCCGCCTAGCTCGACGCCGGCGATGATTCCGGCCACCCCAGCTACTCCGACCTGTCCCGTTGGATGCGCGAGTTCACCAGCTCTCCGTAGATGCCCTCCGCCGCTAATTTGGTCATCGGAATGATGTTTCCGAGCCGCGCCGCCGTCCTGGCTCTCGCCGGCGACGAGTCGCCGATGGGGTTGACCCCATTGATCATGCCTGGACCCCACTGTGTCAATGACATGTGGGGCCGGCGTCTGACTTAATTAGTTTAGGTTTTTAGTTAAGTTTTAATTGCTGTCATTAGATTAATAAGACAATGACAGGTGGGCCCACAACCCTGCTAATTTTAGATTAGTGCTAATTTGCAATTAGTTAACCCTTTGACTCACTGACATGTGGGCCCCGCCCGGCTAACTAAACTAGGTTAGTGTTAGTTAATTTAGCTTAGATAGTTGAGTCACTGACCAGTGGGCCCCACTGGTCAGGTTTGACCCTGGCCGCCCCGTTGACTGCTGACATCACAGTGACGTCATGCTGACGCAGTAATGTTTCTGGAATTTAAAATATATCTTAAATGATTTATTTATTTCAGAAAATAGCCAAAACTCCTAAAAATCATATAAAATCAACCGTAGCTCAGATGAAAATAATTTATATATGAAAAATGATAAGAAAAATATGAAGAATCTGTTTATGGCATTATCATGCATGTTTGAGCAACTTATGCGTGCTGATCAGGTCAAATCAAATAAATGGCATTGAATAATCACATATGGAGTTTGAATTTGAACCTTTGGTTCAAATCAACTTCATTTAAATCACTGCTAGTTGCATTAGCTCAAATCACAGCATGTTGCCATGTCATGATCATGCATCATATTGTTGCATTGCATTGATTGTGTTCTTTCTCTGTTGCCGGTGTTTGTCCCATCTCGATAGACGTGGTTCCGACGATGTGATCGATGACACTGATGAAGACACAGTACCATCTTCAGAAGTGCCAGGCAAGCAAAACCCCATTGAGCATTCCGATACAATCCACTCTCCCGCTCTTGCTCTCTTTTACTACATTAGGACAACAACGCTTCAACTGTTACCTGCTGTAGTAGTTGAACCCCTTTCCACTGCATGACCTGTCATTGCCACAACAAATAGTTGAAACCCACTAGCATGAGTAGGAGTTGTTTGAGCCATGTTGTGCCTACTCATTCATGCTTTCAGGTTATGCCTGCTATTGCTTAGAGTTGTGTCAGGTCTGATTCATCGGGGATGACTTGGAATGGTGATGAACATGTCCTGCTGTATGTGAGCTAAGTGTGTGAACACGATTTGGTAAAGGTAGCGATGACAGGCCATGTAGGAGTACATGGTGGGTTGTCTCATTGCAGCCGTCCTCAGGAACTGAGTTCTGTGTTGGTTGATCCATGAACAGCTACTACCACGCATTGGGCTCCGGGCGCTCCAAGCTCTCTCGACTTATTAACTGCCCTTGTCCTCTGTCCAGGAGTTGCAACTAGTTTCGGGTGTTTGTAGTTTACTAGAGGTCGTGCGCAGCGCCGACCCTCGGGGTGGACCGTGACACGGCAGGTACATGGCACGGTGTACCGGTCGCCCGTTTGGTGATGCGGGAACCCTGTAGACATCGTTTGGGGCCGTGAGTGACATTTCCCCACGGATGGAACCCAAATAGGCGATAAACCTGGAGTAGGGACTTGTGTGGTTAGTCAGGTCGTGGCCGACACCCTCGCTGGGCTTCCGCTTGAAGGTTGCCGAGTACATGTCGTGTAAACGGCGGTAAGTGGTGAGAGCGTGTGTGAAGAAGTAGACCCCTGCAGGGTTATATATGATCTATTCGAATAGCCGTGTCCGAGGTAATGGACTTCTGGGTTACCTGTACAATTCATAGACAAGTGGAAGTGGATACTCTAAAACACGCAAGATAAGCGTGAGTGCTATGGATGGCCTTCTCGTAGGGAGACGGGAGCGGATCCATAGTGGTGTATTGATTGGTGAATATGTGGACTCGTGTGCGCCACCTCAAAGAGTTACTTGCAGTTGTAGTTCAGGATAGCCACCAAGTCAAAGCTGGCTTGCTGCATTCAAACTCCACCACCCGTTTGTTGATACTGATGGATATGTAGCTAGTTCTGATGTAAGTCTTGCTGAGTACCTTTGTACTCACGTTTGCTTAATTTCTGTTTTTGCAGAGAGACTTCAGTCTCGCTAGTGGTTCCGCGTGGACTTCGACGTTTAGCTTATTACCTCAACTACGGTCTTGTACCCTTGGGAGGGTCTTGTAGATAGTCAGGCTTCTCAGCCTTTTTCATTTGTAGTTGTCTGTACTCAGACATGTTATGCTTCTGTTGCCTGTATGCTCTGTATGTTGGGTCATGTGAACTCTGTTTGTAATAAATACTATGATGGCTCTTCTGGGCCTTTATCTATATGAGTTGTTGAGTTATGTTGTGATGCCAGGTTGTACAGCACATACTTGCATGTTATGCGTACGTGTAATGTGTATTGCTATGTGTGGGATCCGACACCTAGTTGTTTACCCTTGGTAGCCTATCTTACAGGGAAATGTCTCCTAGTGCTTCCACTAAGCCTTGGTAGCTTGCTACTGCTCCGGAACCCTTAGGCTGGCCGGCATGTGTCCTTCTTCGTTCCTGTGTCTGTCCCTTAGGGGAAATGTAACGCGTTGTTCCTTTAAGTCCTTGTAGCTTGCTACGACTTCGGTTCATACGTTGATGACCGACACGTTCGTTGTTGGGTCATGTATGCATGTCTCTGTAATTTAGCGCCACTTTTGGTCTATAACTAGTCATGTCAGCACAGGTTCTTTGTCATATGGATGCTAGCGACACTATCATATATGTGTGCCAAAATGCGCAAACGGTCCCGGGCCAGGTAAGGTGGCACCCGTGGGGATACCGTGCGTGAGGCCGCAAAGTGATATGATGTGTTACAGGCTAGACCTGTGTGACTTAGGATCGGGGTCCTAACAGTCACGGATGGCTCCACACTCCCGATGGGGCAGGTCCGCCTTCCCGTCACCTTTGGTGACAGCCACAACTACCACACCGAGCTCATCGACTTCGACGTCGCCAACATCCACCTCCCGTACAACGCCATCCTTGGGTATCCTGCCCTCGCCAAGTTCATGGCAGCGACCCATCACGGCTACAACGTCCTCAAGATGCCCGGAAGTGGCGGAGCCATCACGATCGCCTCCGACGAGAAGGAAGCAGTGCGTTCCCTAGAGCGCGCCTACTAGAACGCGGCGGTCGAGAGCTCCGACAAGGATGGAGCCGTCTTCGCCCTGCAGACCGTCCCAAGAAGAAGAACCTGCCCACCAATGGACCTCAGGACGCACGGGTTCCTGACGGTTCCGCCTCAGGACTCGCGCCTACCGACGAGGCGCCCTCAACCCTCGCATAGGGAGGCGCGCCCGACGCCCCTCCCAGGACGGGCTCGGGGGCTCTCCTCTAGAGTGCGTATGTGCTCGGCGTCTTGGGAACCAGGGTACCCAGACTTGCCTGTCTACGGGCCACAGCGCGCTCCTGCCACGGCCGGGTACGTCCCAGCTGATCAACCAGCTGCCCAAGACCCTCACGAGGTGGCTAGGCCTCGCGAAGAGAACAACGTCAAGACCCCCTCAGGAGTGGCCTCAGCAAGGCGTTCCGGAGGGGCGGAGAATCCAAGGCCAAGCCTGCCTCAGGAGGAGGTAGCGACGTAAGCAGTGACGCACCACGTTAGCGGGTGCCAGCGCCCGCCAACGGCGCAGTTGCCGTTTCGGTGCAAAGGAGGCAGTGCAGGCGCAGGTTCCCGAGGATCGGGACAAAGGTTTCCCCATTGGTGCAACAAGACCGAAGACCGCAAGGACGACAGGGAGGATGTCTCCACCAAGCCCACCACTGCGTCACTGTGTGATCCTTTTGCAGGCGAAGACTGCTTTTGTCAGGGTAGGAACGTCCTTGTGTTCCCGCTCAAAAATGGCCGTTGTGGTATCCCTTCCCGCCTAAACATTTCGGAGGAAGAGGACCCTGGCCGCCTATATAAGTAGCTAGGATCCTCACTATGGAGGTGAGAGCCAAGTCAAGCCAAGACAAGGCGAAGTAGATTAGCAGACTCTGCCGCCACACAAAGGAGCAAGAACTCTTGCCTCCCGACCATCTTGAGCTCACGTCCTGAGCTCAGGAACCACTGTACTAGTTCATATTCTAGCCCTCCTGAGGCCAATCCACCAAAGCAGGAAGTAGGGTTTTACACCACAAGGTGGCCTGAACCTGGGTAAACTCTTGCGTGCTTCACTTGTTGTTTGCTTGAATCTCTTCACTGGGCGAGAGCGAGATGCTAGGTAGACGTGGGTGGGAGCGATCTTCGTTCACGCCCCTGTGTTCGAACTTCTTGGGTTTTGCGGAGCCCGTAATCCGACAAGTACGTAAAGGGCAAGAACCTCTGGATCAACCGCCTTGTCACCGTCGTGGAGGAACTTACTATGCAGCTGGCCACCATGGGCATGTCAAGCTTCCGGTTCTCCCGGGAGGTGAACTTCTAAATCTGCACTATCTTGACTGTGTTCTTCGAACGCATTCTTGACGCCTTGGAAAAGCTCCGCTCTGATCGGGCGGCTTATCTTGCCGACGAATCCCGGAGGCTCTATCAGGGCGCCTTGACCAAGGTCCTCACTAAGGTGGCCTACTGGAACCCCGACCTCGACTTCGACGCCGTGCTGGATAGCCTATCGGATGATGTGGATCTCACGATGCTCAAGGAGCGTATCAAGCCCATCATCAGCCGCGTCGACGGAATCCAGAGGGTAGAAGGCCAGCGCCGGGATTGGGCACCCCGTTTCTTATTGCCGCTGCGGGTTCACAACCAAGACGAATTATATCTTTAGTTAGAACTGCAGCAACAATTGATGTATCATAACTCTGAAGTGCCTTGAAGTAATGCGTGCTATTTTCCTGCTTGATTCCTCTTTGTATGTCCACCCTATGCTTAATTGGATAGGCTTGCCGACGCGTAAACCCAGGCCGTGGCGCTTTGAGGACGGATCCTCAATAGCCTGCCGGGTGTGCTTGCTGCCGAGAAATCCGCCTCACCATCCTCAGCGCGACCATTTGAACTGTTGAGCTGACTTGAAACGGGACAAAGGCATTGCCAGTAATGGAAAGGCTACCCCGCCGTTCTCGACGCGGCCACTCGAGCTGTTGAGCGGACTCGAAACAGGATGAGGGCCTTGCCGATAGCGGAGGGGCCCCATTGCACACAGGTTAATCATACAAAGAGCAAGATCTCCGAGGAGAATAGCTTTTATGAAAAAAGGAATTATTCAAAGTTTGCGTGTCTTATCTTTTCTGTTGTTGTTTGGGCGCCCACCGCACTTGCTGATGATGCCCTGCAGTCTCGATCATCTTCTTCATCGGAAGCCATGGCGATGATGAACCGCTACACTAACTTCTAGACCAGATTTTCACAACTGCACCCCCTACCAGGCGCGCCTAAGATGTCGGTACGAAACGACACCTATGGGATCACTGGAATCCCTTCTATGGTTGGCGGACATGAGGTTGTGCAAAGAATGGGTCTAAGAGTCAGCACAGCGATCGTTTACCCAGGTTTAGGCCGTGAGGATGCGTAATACCCTAGTCCTACTTTGGTGTATATTCGAGTGTTCTTGAGTTCTTGATCTAGGTACAGTGTCTGTCCAGTTTTCTAGGATCTGAATCCTTCTCCAGTGTGCCGCGGGCCTCCTTTTATAGTCAAAAAGAGGCTGCCACAGTGGCACACAGGAGGTGGAAAGGTGTAGAGTGCATAGGCTTATCCCATTCCATTACGGGACAAGACGCATAAAATGCGCTGCTTAGTTGTCTATTTGCTTTATTGGGGATGGAAAAGAAGCCCGTCCCGTCCATGGCCGTCCCGTCTGGTCGCGATGCGCGTCCAGGCCAGTGGGGCAGGAAACTGAGGTGGCGTGGTGGTAGGGTCTTCACAAAGATTTGCATGCCACCACGCAGGTGCTTGATTTAGCTGGACGAGGGACCGCGTATTGCCACGCGGGTGCCTGCCTGGGCTAGCGGGTCGGCCGCCGAGCTGGGGCGAAGATGGGGCGGCAAGGGCTTGCCGCAGTCTTGTGTCCATTCCCGGCAAGAGTCTTGTTGGGCCTCCGTGAGCATCCCTCGGCAAGAGGCTTACCGAGGCTACGGGGTGCCTTCGGCAAGGAACCTTGCCGGGGCCTCGTGGGCATCCTCGGCAAGGAGGCTCGCGATCGTCGTGTCTTCTGGTTTTTGTCTTGGGAGTCATAGACCTTTGTCTTTACAAATATCTGCATGCCATCACGTGGGCGCTCCTCGAGTCTTGGTTCCAATGCTGTCGATGATGTTGTAGTTCCTAGGCTCAAGGGCGGCCGTGACGGAGCGTTTGGGTGAATTGCCCCGGCAGGAGCTCTTGTTGGGGGCATGCAGGCCGCCCCGGCAAGAGTCCTTGTCGGGAGAGAGCCTGTCTTCTTGCTTGGTCTTCTCGAGCCACCGTCTTGGCGTTGTTCAGGCAACTCTGCGTCTCTGGCTTCCCTCCTCTACTCTGTTATGTTTGGTCATAGGCATGGCTTTGACTGCCCGTGTATAAGTAAGGCGTAAAAAAGAGCGCCCCTACTTTTATACACCGACAACCGCTTTGGGAACGGGCGAGTTTTATGGCTAAGGTGGGGGGACGCTTTGTATTCGATGCGTTATAAAAGTACACCAATCCCTTTCATCAGCCCCACGCCTTCCTCAAGCTCGAGCTCTCCAATCTCCTTTGCCCCCGTATTCTCATCTCCTGCGCCCACAATTCTTCCTTCCTCAACCACTACTCCTCTTCCTAGCAATGGATGGATCCGGTGGCAGAGGAAAGTGGGAGGCTTCCACGGTCACTGAAAAGACCGTGAGGATCTATGGAGCGCGCGGTATCTCGCCGACGACATTGCACACCGAGTCCCTCCTAAGGGCCAGGTGATCCCCGCTCCTAAGGCAGGTGATAGGGTAGTTTTCACATCTCACTTTGTTAGGGGGCTAGGGTTACCGCTCCACCCATTTGTTTGGGGTATTTTTTCTTCTACGGGATAGATTTCCATGATCTAGCCCCGAACTCAATTCTTCACATATTCGCTTTCATAGTGATGTGTGAAGCCTTTCTCTGCACCCCCCACACTTAGGCCTGTGGCTTAATACCTTCAACGTGAAGCCGAAGGTGGTTGATGGGGAACACGCGGAGTGCTGGGGCGCCATGATCAGCAAGCTCCCGAATGCAACTTGGCCCAATGTGGGAAACAACGTCTGGCAGCAGGAATGGTTCTACATCACCGAACCCCGCGACACCAATTGGGCGGCGGAACCTGCTTTCAGATCCGGACCCCCAATGAGGCTGACCTCCTGGACCAAAAAGGGTCTGGACTGGGGGTCGCATACTGAGGTAATGACTCTCCTGAGTCGTGTGTCCGGCGTCATCTCCAAGGGCACCTGCTCTCCTCCGTGATCCAAGTAATGCTAGCCCAGCTTGTTCTCCCTTGCCAAAGTCGGGATTCCTCCCTATGGGAGTTCGATCCGGCAGGAGACAAGCCACTGAAGCATCTCTCCGGCTCTACGCACAAAGAGATCTGGAAGCAACTCTTCAAGAGCCAGAAAGAATGGCCCAAAGAGGACGAGGATGCGGGCTTTAACACCGAAGTTTCTGTTACAGAGGTTATAATAATCCTTGCCGAACACTTACCCTTTTCCTTATTTAATAATAGTAGGAGTTGGAATTTTTATGTGATATACAGGGCTGGACAAAGAAGGCGCCCGGATTAAGTGTCCGGTGCCTTTGCCTGAAGAGCCAACACTACCTCTACTGATGGCGATGCCGGTTCCGGTGCCGTACAAGGTGCCGACCAAGAAGTCCAAGAAGTCAAAGGGCAAGGGGACCGGAGACAGCCCCCGTCCTGCGGGCAAGAAGCCTGAGGACCTCCACATTCTCTCCTCCGACGAGGCGGAGGAAGATGAGGCGGAGGAAGAGGAGGAAGAAGAAATGCCCCCTACGCAAGGCTGGGGGAGGAATAGGGGGGCCGTCGCTGACGCGGGTACGACCGTGCCCCGGAGGAAACTAAACCTCGCAGCTAGTTTGAGTTCATCCGAACATAGCTATGTGATGAAGCCCAGGGAAAAACCCTTGCCCACGACGTAAGTCGGTCCGGACTCAAGTGCTGCATCTTTGTTTATTCAGTTTTTATGGTATTTAATATTTTTATCCTGCTGACCTACAGCCCTCCAGGTGTAAACCTCGATGTCACATCATCGGAGGGGAACTCTCTGGTGCCTGGGGAGACGGAGAGTGACCCACCAGTCTGGGATCCATCGCCCGCAATCGGTGGGGACACCGAAGTGTCATCCCAGCGAGTTCTCTCCGCCCAAGGAGATGAGGGCGGGGTAGGAGACAGGGCGGACGAGAGTAATACCTCAGCAGCCGCTGACCATGGGGAAATGCCCCTCATGGAGACCGAAGACGTGGGGCCCAAACAATCTGGGGTCCCACTGAACACCATCCTGGAGCCTAGCGCGGCTCCGGGGTCCGAAGACCCGACTTCTCAAGTGGAGGAAGATACGACGGCGCCCGGAGTTAATCCGGAGGCGTCGGATTCTATGGAGGGTGCACTGCAAAGTGCTCTCGTCATTGAAGAACACCGCACCGTGATGGGTTTGGTGATGAAGAAGATTCAGTCCATCAAGGGCGGACTGAATGAAGCCTTCAACAGCCTTTTAACAGGCTTTGAGGTAAGCAATGTAATGCTGTTAAGAAATTTTATTTGTTTTAAATACACATATATAACCAGTAGCCCCTGATGCTTTGTGTGATTCTGAAAAGAATGGGACGAAGTATCCATAAAACAGCATACTTACAGAGTCGAACTGTTGTGGAGGCTTCCTTAGTTATGGCGACTGCGTGAGACGCAGAGGTGACCGAACTAAATCGGAATCTCGAGGTGGCGAACGCAGACCTCGACTGCATCAACCGGCGTTTTGATGACACGGAAGGTATGCGGATTTTTGTTTTAAAATGTCAATAAGACCTAATTGATTGAGTAAGATTACAAACTCTAATATTGTATTCTGTATTACACTGTTGGCACCGCTGAGCTCGAGGCCTTCAAGGGCGAGGTTGTCAAGGCCAAGGAGGAGGCCAAGGCGAACAAGGAGGCCGCTGATAAAGCGGCTACTGATTTGGAGGCCAAAAAGGCGGAGTGCGAGAAGGACAAATCTCAGGTGTCCAAAGTGGAGGTCGAGTTCCAAGATGCCATCTGTAAGTGTGAGGCATCGGATAAGAAGGCTTCGGAGCAGGCGACCGAGCTGTCTGCGGCAGTAAAGTCTGCCCAAGACGCGCGAGGCGAGGCACGCAGTGCTCGTCAAGAAATCGAGCAGGTACGACAGATAGCATCTGGTAAGACATTTCTCTTACAGAGCATCTTCGGAGGACGGAAGTATATTGGGCTGACACGATTGTGGAGTTCTCCAAGCGTGTATGTTGATCTTCCAAGGAGCAGCGCAGACGCCGCCAAGTATTTTCCGAGCCCTGGAGGGGAACAACACGGAGAAGATGTTTTTATCGCAGTTCGAGGCGCCAAAACATCCGGTGCCCCTCAGCGACCAGATGAAGCAACTGGTCGAGCTGCACAACATAGCGGGTTCGGCCATGAAGGACTTAATAGTCCGGCTATGGCCCGCTGAGCCAATCCCAAGTAGTTACTTCGGATTGGTGAAGCGACTCGTCGAGGCGAGTCCGTGGGTCGATGCGCTAACGCGTTCGGCCTGCATAGAAGGTGCTCGGGTGGCCTTCGCTTGTGTCAAAGTACACTCGGCGAAGATGAACGCGGTGCATATAGCTACTGCTGTTCCTCCTATAGGCAAGGAGCATCGCAAGTTGGAGAAGTACTTCGAGGACGTCATCGACGGGGCCCTCCTTGTAGAAAGCCAGTGTTCGAAGGATGTTGCCTTCAAATGATTGTATCCAGATGTAAAGACTAGGCTTATGAATCCGATGTATATATAACTTCTGTGCTATTTATAATATCAACCTTTTTACCTCCTGTGTGACTGTTTATCTTAAATCTGAAAGTTTCCAGTCGTCGGCTTCAGCCCCCAGGTACATAGTATTGGGGTGTTTGGTCATATGCAAATACACGCTTTATCCAACATCTTGGTCCATATAGGAAGTGTATGCGGAGTGAACCAGGCAATCAGACAATGCGGCGTTATTCCTTTCACTTAGTCGTAGGAGTTTGACCCTGGTGCGGATGAAGTATCCAATTGCACTTGGCTGGGCGAAAAACCAACCCTTCGTATAACATGGTGTAGATCTCTATCGATCGTAGTATAAAACTAAGTCACCGGATTGCAGACCAGGTTCTCGCTTATCATGAAAGTCAGTTTTCGACTTTCTCTACTGAGGTACTTGGCCGGACTAGCCGGAAGTACTATCGAAGTAGTTCTCCCTTTACACCCTAGCAAAACAATTGGGAACGTAGGGGTAAGCACATGAGCTGGGCAACCCAATTATTGACCCAAGCCATGATCGGAACTGATGCATATAATGCAAATATCCAGGACGCCGGACACTCCCTATAGGTGTTCGGTCTTTTCAGCATATACGAGGGCTGAATACAGCCCCTGGTAGTAACCCATTATTGACAAGGCACACATGGCAATCTGATGCGGGAAAAGAACATTCCATGGTGAGAGAATAAAACTTTGGACATAATACGAATAAAACCCTTCTATTAATATCCCTCTATAGTACGGCGAGCCGCGAACTTTACAGATAATGCCGATGACCTTTTTTGGACATTTGACATGCCAAGAAGGTATATAACAAGAAAGAGAAAAAAGGTTTATGCAGGGTCTTAATCTAAAAAAGAAACCTTGGTGCGGGTCCCTGTTGCACGTGTGCGCCGTTTCCTCATCTGTAATGTGTCCTTGAAGGTGTGAGTATGATGGCCGTCTGTAGAAAGGAAAAAAAAGTAAACCTGGAAAAGAATAAATCGATCCGGTGTGGCCATAGCAAGTCTGGTTCATTTAATGAACCTAAAAAAGGTAGGTTTAAAGTCCGAATAGGGTCTAGCCGAACTATGGACTATATGCAGGTGCCCCCGGTCGTCGCCCAAGGAATTTTTAGGGCAAGCTTATGTACTCGAGGTACGTATGCTATCACCTTATGGGGCAGTCGACGTGGGCGTAGCTGTCAATCTTTCTCAGGTTCATCTGAGCTATCACACTGAAGCATGTGCCGGACACGTTTAGTTGTGTCCTCTATTGATAGATTATCCGGCTTGAGTAGGCCGCATTGGACTTCGGCTGCTAAGGCCGTAGTGCCCTCCTCCGTACGGAGAGAGCGCTCCATATTTCCATTGACCATGATAACGCCACGTTGTCCAGGCATCTTCAGTTTTAAATAGGCATAATGCGGGACTGCATTAAAGCGGGCGAAGGCCGTTCTTCCGGGTAGAGTGTGATTGCCACTTCGGAACGGAGCTATGTCGAAGAGTAGTTATTTGCTTCGAAAGTTGTCGGGAGAACCAAATACAACCTCCAATTTTAAAGAGCCTGTGCAGCGAGCTTCAACGCCCGGAATCAATCCTTTAAAGGTCGTGCTGCTTGGCTTGATTCTTGATGGGTCGATCCCCATCTTGCGGATAGTGTCCTGATATATCATATTGAGACTACTGTCGCCGTCCATAAGGTTTTTCTAGGGTGCCATGGATTTGTCAGGGCCTGTCTAATATCTTGTCCAAACTTGATGGACCGTCTTTGTTGCCTTTATTTGGCTTCTTCCTTTGACCGGGTCTGGAGCCACTGAATCCGGCGTTTACCGCTGTATCATCTGGGCTTCCAGAATTGTTTTGACGTTGGTTTTTGTTACGTTGTGGCTTTCCATTGCCATCCAGGGTCACTGGTGCTGCTACGAGCTAACCAGCTTTCCTCACCCGCGCAAAAGCGAGTCATGAGTGTAATTCGGGCTGCCATTGTCCTTGGATTTTCCTGTCTAAGGTGCCTGGCTAGCCATCTATCCCGGATACTGTGCTTGAATGCCGCTAAGGCTTCGTCGTCCGGACAGTCAACGATTTGGTTCTTCTTAGTGAGAAACTGGTTCCAAAGCTTGCGGGCTGACTCCCCGGGTTGTTGGATGATGTGACTTAAATCATCAGCGTCCGGGGTCCGGATATAAGTCCCTTGAAAACTGGCCCGAAAAGCGTCCTCAAGTTCTTCCCAACTCCCAATGGAGTTTTCTGAGAGACTGTTTAGCCAGTGTCGAGCTGGTCCTTTTAGGTTGAGGGGTAAATATTTGATGGCGTGGAGATCATCTCCTCGAGCCATGTGGAAGTGAAGAATAAAGTCTTCTATCCAGACAGCAGGATCCGTCGTTCCATCGTACGCTTCGATGTTCCCCTTCTGGGAAATCATGATCCACCACTTCATTGGTAAAGCATAGAGGGTGTGAAGCTCCTCTGTATCTTGCTATATTGTGGCGTATGTCCGATGGTTATCGTGTTCGGTATTGACCCCGAACTGGTATGTCTCCGGCGCGATTGGATTGATAGCCACCGTCCCGTGCGGGAGTTCGGTCTCTTGGTCCGAATATAGACCTGGTTTTGCTAGATTTTCTATTAGGCCCTCACGCAGATCCTGTTTTCGGACTTGGGATGCACCCTCATTAACTTTATGGGATAGGGGCTTGGTTATGCCATTGCTAGCGACTCTATCCCGTCTGCGAGGTGGTCCGTCCGACTTGTTGGCGGTGTTATTTTTCGGTGGGTCGGGCGCAACAGTGTCGTAGTTGAATTCGGGTAGCAGCTTGCACTTGGGATAGCCTTTGGTTTGGCCATTAAGGCCATGTTTCTGTTCGGCATCTAGCACCTCATTCCATCTATCATTGAGCATGTCTTGTGCAGCTTGAAGCTGTCTCTGCTGCTTTTTTAAGCTCCGTGCAGTGGCTATAAGCCGCCGATGGAAGCGTTTTTGTTCGGAGGGTTCTTCTGGGACGGTATATTCATCGTCGTCCAGGATAGCCTCTTCTTCGGAGACCGGTTCATAATCACCATCTTCGTCATTGCTGTCATCAGACTATGGCTTCGGACTCTGTTCGCCGTCCTCGGCTTGTACCGGAATATCACCGTCATTAGTAATGGTGTTGCTGTCCTTTCCTTTATGGGATTTTGTTCAGCGTTTTGGATGCCGACGCTTGGGAGGTTCTTTGGCAGGTTTATCCTCTATGGGATTGTTTCTGCCGTTGCCTTCCGCCCCTTTGGGTGTATCCACCATATACACGTCGTATGAAGACATAGCTTTCCACCGCCCTGTTATGGGCCGGCTTTGAACTGTATCTACTTTAGATTCGAGATCTATCCCGTCAAAGTCTTCTGAAGTGTAGTCGAGTAGATCGGTTAGATCTTTAACCTTGGCTACCAAGTGGGTGGTGGGTGGGGAACGAAATTCTTCATCCCACTGGGTATAGCGCGGCTGTTCATCAGCCTCCAATTCGAACCGGATATAGTGCAGCTGGGTGCTCTCATCCAAGGAGAGAGATCTTAACGACCTTAACATGTTGCCAAGTGGTGAGTGCTGGAAAATATCCGCATCACAGAATTCGGCGATAGGCGCCTGATTGGATTTGAGGGGCGCAGTTACGTGCAGTTCAGAATCAAACACCGGAGCCGTGTCCGGGGTTCCGGTAACACAAACCCCATCAGTTGGGTCTGTGTGCGGCTCCAACACCGTAGAGTCTGCGGCTCCCGTGGTGGGGTCGAGCCTCCCATCTTCGGGTGACGCGATCTGTTCTGGATCTAGGGCCAGAACTATTGCAGGTGCTATTTCCTGATCCGATGACAGAGTTAAGTCATGATCATCGTGGTGGCAGAGAGGGGTTGCCTCTGGCAAGAATCTGGTGAAGATCAAGTCTCCACGGATATCAGCAACATAGTTCAAGCTACCGAATCTGATATGACGGCCAGGGGCGTAGCTCTCGATCTGCTCAAGGTGGCCTTCAGTGTTGGCACGAAGCACGAAGCCACCGAACACGAAAAGTTGGCGGTGAGGGAAAATCCCCTGGACGTCACCGTTGTAGTTGACGACATGATCCATCAATCCTTCCATCGACGACATAGTGGAACTCTCAATGAAAGCACTAATGTCGGTATTGTTGGATCTAGGGTTTCGGCAAAATCCTTAAGGTACGGATTCTGGGGTGCGCACGAAGATCTCTCCTTCCGTACTAGCTTGCCTACTCAAGAACCCTAGGCCTAGCTCGTCAGTTTCGAAGAACAAGGGACACGATATTTATACTGGTTCGGGCTACCGTCGTGGTGTAATACCCTAATCCAGTGTGGTGTGGTGGATTTCCTTGTAGGCTGAGGAAGAACTAGTACATGGATGAACTGCCTTCTCAGGAGAGGTGTTCTTGAGCTCGGGTGAGCTTGTGGGTGTAAGAGGTTTTCATGATCCCCCCTTCCTAAGGTGGTGGCTAGTCCTATTTATAGTGGCCCGGGTCCTCTTCCCAAATATTGAGCGGGAAGGAATCCCACAACGGCCAAATTTGAAGGGGGACAACTAGTACAAGCTATCCTGATAAAAGGTGGTCTTCGCCTACCAAAGACTCGGGTGGTGACGCCACGGTGGGCTCCCTGATGTCCTCTGTTTGGTCGTCCTGCTGGTCTTGGTCTCTTTGCACCGATATGGAAACCTTTGCCTGATGCCTCGGGACTCTTCGTCTGCACCTGCTCCTTTAGCACCAAAGGAGAAACTGGCACTCTGCGCCCACTAGCGCCTGCCTGGCCTTGGTCATCACTACTGACGTCACGAGGACCGCGCGAGGAGTCCCTCGCCTCGATATCTCCGATCCTCACGAGCCAGCCTGGTGAGGCGGGTAGTGGACTCCCATCCCCGTCCCCGCGAGAGCCACCCCATGCATGTCCCCGTCCCCATACCCGCCCATGGGGAACAAATGCTTCCCATCCCCATCCCCGTCAGGTTTTTCATCCCCATGGGGAAACCCATACATGCAACCAACAATCGCCTCGAGTAGCGTTTAAGTAGAAAAAACAATGTTTTAACACAATAAACAATATGTTGTGGCTAGGTTAGCGATTTCTTTGGGATTTTTGGGCCCAAGGGGTGGGATTAGGGGAATTTAGGTGGGTATGATCAGGAATTACCTAGGTCTACCAATTTTAGGGCCCAAAAGTAAGGCACTAACGGGTAAGGTGGGTAAAGGATATGGGTAATGCTATCCCAACCCCATCCCCATCTTATGCGATGGGTAATATATTCGACCCACCAGCTTCTCCGTGGGCAAAAAACCCGGCGCATCCCCGTCCCCTAATAGAGTAATTACCCATGGGGATGTGGGTAATGGTTAACCATTGCCAGCTTGACCTGGGTCGTTCGCCTCGCAAGGCTTGGACCCTCGTGAGGGTCTTGAGTGGTCGATGAAGAGGCTGGCCTATACCAGGCCGCCTGGTGAGCCACGCCCTGGGCCGCAGGCAGGCAAGTCTAGGTACCCCCGGTCCCAGAACACCGACAGTAGCCCCCAGGACAAGGTGCGCTCGGACTTAGCTTCGCAGTGAAGCCAAGGGCCAAGTGTGGAGCGCCGCGGGCCCCAAAAGCCTGCGACCTTGATTGACATGTGGTGATTGATGGGACGTGGGCGTCTCCACTTCCCCACGTAGCCTCGGTGACTGCGCGACTTGGCAGGTCCCTGCAGGCATAGCAGAGCATCATTACCTGCAATTGCGAAGGCCGGCGGTTGGCATTCTCCTGACTATAAATAAGGCGGCGAACGGGGGGTCCTCGCTGCCCATCTTCTTCCCCCATTCCTCTCGCTTCATCCCCTTCCTTGCCCTTCGCTTGGCCGATCTGTTCATGGCACCGACAAAAAGTTTTCGTCTGTGGAGAAGGGGAAAGCCCGGTAGGAGGGGCCTGGTTCACCACCAGTCAAGAGGGGACGAGGCCGTCCTCACAAGCGTGCTGCGACTCCCGTCGGGGATGCTAAAGGACGTGGGCGGACCCCCACGGCGCCCGGAGCTGCCCTCGGTAACCGCGGCGGCAGTTCTTCGAGTCGTGGGGCCGCTGTGGCGTTGGCGGCCCTGTGAACAAAAGGGAGGTGCTCTGGGGTCATCAGGCTTCCCCAGCCGCGCTCCCACTCGGTGGAAGTGACGCTGGAGTTCATCGTGTGGTCAGACAGCCCAGGTGGCACCTGGCTCCAGCTCCCATGCTCCCTAGCCGGCGAACTCCTCGCAGCGAGCTCCGGTGACTTCTGGCTGCAGGTGGACGGTTGTTGCAAAAGAGCTTCCTGGGTCCCAGTGGAGGCCTCCGCCTCGGGCGCTGCGGCTCTGGCTCGTGGCTGGCAGACGTTCGCCCGTGCGCGTGGCTTGGGCAGACGGTGCACCCTTTACTTTAGGTATGGCGATGACTCGACCCTCTTCGTGAGTGTGCTCGGGGAAGACGGGTGCCGCGCCGAGTGCTACCCCGAGGACAACAGCGGCGGCGTGGTGCTTGGCCTAGGCAATGGCCGCAGCTCGTCCTGCTATGGCGGCTCTTCCTTTAGTGGTAGCTCCAGCAGTGGCAGCTATGACCAACCGCCACACCTCCGTGCCTGCCTGGATGGTGGCCCTGGGTCGCCTTGTCGTCACACTAGGGTGAAGCGTGAGGAAGTCTCCGACAGAGCTTGGGGCGCGGGTCCTCGAGGGCGGTCGCGCCCCGAGGGCCGTCGCTAGTCATTCTAGGTCTTTCTTCATTCCTGCATCATCTAAACACACAAGTATGGAGCCCCGGGAGGGCATGTAATGAACCGTGATTTTATGACATTTAGCATCATGTGTAGTGTCTCTATCCATTATTACGCGCTTTGTGTACTACGCACCCTTAAGGTGAAGACACTTATCTTGAGACACCCGTGATTGCCCTTGTCTTATGACGTTTGACCTTTCGTGAGGCTGCAAAAACTCATTAGGTAGCTATTATCCTTTACTGCCCGAGGCCCTTGGTGTGGGCTGAGCGTGGTCGGCCGCCCCTTGTCACTGTACCCATGGGGCATGGACTTATGGAGGGGGGACATGCCCATCACGAGCCTTGGTTCGGGCACCTCGTGGAGGTTAATGGGGAGCGCCGTGCAACTGCCGCTCTCCCTACGCTAGCCCAAAAAACTGAGGGGAGGTCCACAGAGAGAAATCAAAACCAAGCAATCGAGGAATGCCAGAACCTTCAAAATCCATTAAAAATTCAGAATCCACTAAAAAAGGGAAGACAAGGGCAATCCGACTCCAGAAAGCAAATGAATGGCCGCGTCCGACACCTAATCTAACCTTCTCACGAGCGCGAAGCTAAGTGCTACCACTAGGACGTGGCAGGGAGCCCCCGAGGCCCGAGGGCGGCTCTCTGGAGACTCTGGGGCATGTACAACCCCTCTTATTATTACGTGAGAGTGTCATGAGCGGAGATCTTCACAGGCCGGAGCCTTGCTTCATAGGCACTGGGCCTTGGCTTCTCAGGCGCGAGGGCCTTGTTCCTCGCAGGCACGGAGCCTAGTCTTCCCAGGCGCAAGGGCCTTGTTCCTTGCAGGCACGGAGCCTAGTCTTCTCAGGCGCAAGGTCCTTGTTCCTCGGAGGCATGGAGCCTAGTCTTCTCAGGCACAAGGGCCTTGTTCCTCGCAGGCACGGAGCCTAGTCTTCTCAGACGCAAGGGCCTTGTTCCTCGCAGGCACGGAGCATAGTCTTCTCAGGCGCAAGGGCCTTGTCTCATGGGTAGAACCTCCTGAGGTGCTGTATATTCCATGCGTTCGGGACGGGAATGTTGTCCTCTGTTTCCAGGCACATAGCACCGGGTCTGGAGACGTGGGTGATCTTGAATGGCCCTTCCCACATGGGGGAGAGCTTGTGCAGTCCCTCTCTGGAGAGGGATCTCCTTAAAACGAGGGCACCTACCTCAATCGTCCTGGGGCGAATGCTGCGGCAATGGTACCGCCGCATGGCCTGCTGGTATCTTGCTACTCGGAGTGAACCGTCGCGCCAGCGCTCCTCCCCCAACACGTGGTCTGTCCCCTGCTCGGTGCCTTGTTGCGCCTCATCGAATGCTAAGACTTGCGGCGACCGGTGCCTGACCTAGTGAGGGAGGACCGCCTCGATTTCGTAGATGGGGAAGAATGGGGTCTCGCCCATCGGCTTGGTGGCAGTGGTGCAGATGGACCACAGCACAAATGGGAGCTCGTCGTGCCAAACCCTTCCGCAAGCTTCGAGCTTCTTCTTGAAGGTCCTGGTCTTGTGGCCCCTCAGGACCTCCGCGTTGGCATGCTCAGCCTGGCCATTGCTCCTGGGATGCGCTACAGAGGTGTAGCAAATCTGCGTTCCAAGGTTAGCACTGTATGTCTTGAAAAGGTTACTAGTGAACTACGAGCCGTTGTCAGTGATGATGCGGTTAGGGACCCTGAACCGGTTAATGAGGCCCTTGATGAACTTGACTGCGGAGCCGGCTGGGATGGTTCATACTGCTTTCACCTCAGCCCACTTGGTAAACTTGTCGATGGCGACGTAAAGGTATCGGTAGCCCCTGGGCGCTCAAGGGAAAGGGCCCAGGATGTCCAGCCCCCAGACTGCGAATGGCTAGGAGGGTGGGATGGTTTGTAGGCCCTGAGCCGGTTGGTGGATCTGCTTGGCATGGAACTGGCAAGCCTCGCAAGACTTTACCAGCTCGGCAGCATCGTTAAGTGCCATGGGCCAATAAAAACCACTACGGAACGACTTGCCGACCAAGGTGAGCGATGATGAGTGATGTCCGCAGTCCCCAGCGTGGATGTCAGCTAGCAGCTCGGCTCCTTGCTTCCTGGAGATGGATCGCAAAGAAACGTCATTTGGTCGTCTCCTAAAAAGCTCACCGTCTTGGATGCAGTATGTCGTAGCCTATCAGGCTACGCGCTCGGCATCTTCCTCCTTTTCTGGCAACACTCCTCGCACCAGGTATGACTTTAATTCCTCGGTCCAGCATCCCTTCTGAGGCTCGAGTGCCAGGGGCAAGCGAGCTCCTGAGGCCGGGCCACAGGCGGGGGCTCCCGAGGTCGGCGGCTGGGGGAGTTCTTCCTGAGGCTTCGCCGGTCATTCCCGTGGGGGTGACGCCGAGGGCCTGAGGAGCCTTTCCTCGAAGACGCCGGGTGCCTGGGGCAGTCTCCTGGACGCTCTCTTGGCGATGTCGTCGGCCTCCTTATTGGTGTCGCGAGGCACGTGCTCCCGCTCCAGGCCCAAGAACCGTTTCTCCATCTTGCGTACCTCCGTGAGGTATGCCTCCATATGTTCGTCCCTTGGCTCGTACACCTTGTTGGAGAAGTTGACGAGGAGCTGGGAGTCACCCCTGATGACGACGCGTTTCACCCCCAGGGCTATCGCCGCCTTGAGGCCAGCGATGAGGCCCTCGTATTCCGCGATGTTGTTGGAGACCTTATCGCATGGCTAAAAGCAGAGTTGCATGACGTAGTGGAGCTTGTATTGAGTGGGCGAGATGAGCACAGCCCCTGCCCCAGCGCCTTGGTGGGCGAATGCACCATTAAAGTACATGACCCAGCCATTCGGTGCTTCGCTCCCCGGTAAGAGGGACTGGTTCGGGCTCGCTTTGGGCCCTGGGGTGTCGGTCCATTCTGCCATGAAGTCAGCAAGTGCCACCCCCTTGATGACTCTGGTGGTGCTGAACTCTAGCTAGAATGCCTGCAGCTCTATATTCCATTCCGCTATCCTTCCTACCGCGTTTGGGCTCCTGAGTACCCTTTCCGGAGGGTAAGCTGAGACGACCTTGATGGGGTGGCTTTGGAAGGACTGGCGCAGCTGATGTGAAGCGACGAGGAGCGCAAGCAAGAGCTTATGCGGCATGGGGTAGCGTGCTCGGGCATCACGGAGCACCGTGCTGACGAAGTATACTAGGTGCTCGACGAGGGTGAAGTCCGGACTCTCCTGCGGGTGTGTGGTCTGAAAAGGTGCTCCAGGGGCTTGGTCATAAGTTGGGGCGGCCGCGGCCTCAGGGAGGTCGTCTTGCATGTCGCGATCATCTTCTGGCCCTGACGGGGCCTCAGGAGTGCCACCCTTGGGTTCAAGGTCTTGTCTGGACGCTCCTCTCGAACAACCACCAGCGCTACACTAACTGAATGTGGTGTTGCAGCCAGGTAAAGAACTAATGGCTCTTGAGGCATGGGTGCCACCATCACTGGTGGGCTGGTGAGGTATCTCTTGAGGTCTTCGAATGCTGCATCAGCCTGAGGGGTCCATTCAAATGAGCCCTTCCTTTTCATCATCTTGAAGAAGGGGTGGGCTCTCTCCCCTAGCTTGGAGATGAAATGCCCCAGCGATGTTACACAGCTGGCCAGCTTCTGCATCTCCTTGAGGTTCTTGGGCGGACTCATCTTTTCTATGGCCTTGACCTTCTCGGGGTTTGCCTCGATTCCTTGGTGCGACACGAGGAAGCCCAAGAGCTTGCCTGAAGGGACTCTGAACACGCACTTCTCCGGGTTGAGCCACAGGTCTACCTTGCATAGGTTACCTAAAGTCTCTTCCAGATCTGTGATAAGGGTTGAGGCCTCCTGAGATTTAACCAAAATGTCATCTACATACGCCTCAGTGTTTCTCCCGAGTTGTTTTCCCAATGCTATGTGCATTAACCGCTGAAAGGTTGCTCCTGCATTCCGTAACCCAAACGGCATGCATGTGTAGCAGTATACTCCACACGGGGTGAGGAAGGCAGTCTTCTCGGCGTCTTGCAGCGCCATCTTTATCTGGTGGTAACCTCAGAAGGCATCCAGGAAACACAACAAGTCGCACACGGCGGTGGAGTCGACGATTTGATGGATGCACGACAGAGGAAATGGATCTTGCGGGCAAGCTTTGTTGAGGTTGGTGAAGTCGACACATATGCACTCTTTTCCTCCCTTCTTGGGTACGACGACGGGGTTCGCCAGTCACTCCGGGTACGGGACCTCGCGGATGACACCCGCTGCCTCTAGCTTACGAGTCTCCTGCACAATGAAGGACTACTTCTCCGTGGATTGGCGCCTGGCCTTTTGCTTCACGGGGCACATGTTAGGGCATATGTTTAGGTGATGCTCGATCACCTCTCTCGGGACTCCCGCCAGATCCTTGGGTTCCCACGCAAACACGTCCCTGTTCGCCTGCAGGAATCCAACTAACGCTTCTTCTTGAGCTAGGGGAAGGCCAGCACCTATGGTGAAGGTGACACCTGATGGCTCGTCTTCATCCACCGGCACCTGCTTTGTCTCAGCTTGGTCCTGGGAGAAATGTTGCTTCTTTTTGGCAGGGGCAGCCCCCTCGGTCCCAGGGGCGGCTTCCCCGGCAGGGCACGCTGCCGCAGCGGTCCGAAAGACGCACTTGAGGGCCGCCAGGGCTTCTTTGGTGTCCCCCATCACAATAAGGACTCCGCTGCTCCCTGGCATCTTCATGAGGTTATAGGCCGGATGGGTTGCCACCATGAAATGAGCCAGCGTGGGGTACCCGAGGATGGCGTTGTACGGGAGACTAATTTGGGCGATGTAGAAGTCGATCAGCTCGGTGCGGTAGTTGTTTCGGGTGCGGAAGGTGACCAGTAGGCGGATCAGCCCCAGAGGGCTAGTGGAACCGCTGCTGACCCCAGAGAAGGGTCTTGTGGGGCATAGCCGCTCGAGTGGCACTTGGAGCAAGCTGAAAGCTTCCACTGAGAGCACGTTGAGGCCAGCCCCACCGTCGATGAGGGTCTTGGTGACTGCCACGTTGCAGATGGTGCGGGTGCAGAGCATCGGGAGAGCGCCGGAGCCCGCAGTGGAGGCGGGGTGGTCTCCCGAATCGAAGGCGAGGACGGCCTTGGGTAGGCACGTGGTTCTCCCTCAGAGCATGAGTAGTGGAAGTGTAGGCACGTTCTGATGGCTCTCTCCAATGACGGAGGTGGGGTGGAGGGGTATATATAGCCTCCACACAAAATCTAACCGCTACACACATTTGACCCAACTCGGTCAGACTGAATAAATGAGCTCGGCCAGACCAAAGCAGTACAAAATGTGAACATTAGGCTTTTCGGTGGGACCGACAACATCAACTCGGTGAGACGAATGCGTTAGGGTTAGGGCAAACCTCAATTCGGTGAGACCGATCGCATGAACTCGGTGAGACCGATTTCAGTAATAGGCTAACAGAGACTTGGCCAGGCAAACTCGGTGGGACCAATCGCTCACATTTGGTGAGACCGGAACGTTATGAAGGGAAACAGAGAATTTGTAGTGCCAACTCGGTGGGACCGATTCATTCATCTCGGTTAGACCGAAACATTACAAAGGGAAACAAAGAGTTTGTAATCCCAGCTCGGTGAGACCGAGATCCTATTGGTGAGACCGAACTGATTAGGGTTTGTGGCAGTGTCTATGTCAAGTGAACTCGGTGGTGCCGGATAGATCAAATCGGTGGGGCTGAGTTTGACTTTTAGGTTTGGGACATATGTGGAAATGATAAAGTGGTTGGGGGATTTGGAGCACATCACTAGGCATTTTGAGCAAGTAAGCCATTAAGCAACACCTCATCCTCTTTTAATAGTATTGGCTTTTCCTGTGGAGTCAATGTGATCTTGGATCACTAAAATGAAAATATTGAGTCTTGAGGTTTTGCCAATCATTGTCCTTAGCATTTTGAGGGGTCCACATCTCTAATCCATGCCATGCCAATCATTGAACTTCCTGAAATATTTATCTTGAAAGGATATTAGTTCAATCAGCTATATGTTGTTATTAATTACCAAAACCACTCGGGGATTAGTTGCACTTCCAGTTATCAAATGTTTCCGCTTTTGGTCTACGAGGGTACGTAGACACACTCTCCCTCTCTCATTGATTTGTATCTCTCTTGACAACCCACAAGTATAGGGGATTGCAATAGTTTTCGAGGGGAGCCAAAGAATATTCTCAAGTATTAGTAGCTGAGTTGTCAATTCAACCACACCTGCAAAACTTAATATCTACAGAAAAGTAGTTAGTACCAAAGTAGTATGGACATAACGGTAATGGTGGCAAAAGTAACAATGGTAGTTTTGTAGTGATGGTGATAGCAGCGGTAACGAAAGTAATGAAGCAAGTATCAATATGAAACGAACACGTAGAAAATGGATCAACAATGATAGGTGTCGGATAATACTCATCATGTAGTAGTTATAACCTAGGGTGACACATAACTAGCTCCAATTCATCAATATAATGTAGGCATGTATTCCGTATATAGTCATATGTGCTTATGGAAAAGAGCTCGCATGACATCTTTTGTCCTACCCTCCCATGGCAGCGGGGTCCTAATGGAAACTAAGGGATATTAAGGCCTCCTTTTAATAGAGTACCGGACCAAAGCATTTGCACTTAGTGAATACATGAACTCCACAAACTATGACAATCACTAGAAAGAATCCCAATTATTGTCACCATGGGGTATGCGGATCATAACACATAGTAGGTGTCTACAACTTGCAAGATAGGATCAAGAACACATATATATTCATGAAAACATAATAGGTTAAGATCTGAAATCATGGCAGTCGAGCCCTAGTGACAAGCATTAAGAATAGAAAAGTCATAGCAACATCAATCTCAGAACATAGTAGATACTAGGGATCAAACCCTAACAAAACTAACTCAATTACATGATAACTCTGATCCAACCCATCACCGTCCAGCAAGCCTACGATGGAATTACTCACACACGGTGGTGAGCATCATGAAATTGGTTATGGAGGAAGGTTGATGATGACGACGGCGACGATCTCCACTCTCCGGAGCCCCGAACGGACTCCAGGTCAGGTCTCTCGAGGTAGAACAGGAGGTGGCGGCGGCTCTTTATCGTAAAACGCGATGAATCCTTCTCTTCTATTTTTTCTCCCCGAACAAGATTATACGGAGTTGGAGTTGAGGCTGGTGGAGGTCTAGGGGGCCCACAAGGACAGAGGGCGCGCCCCCACCCTTGTGGCCAGGGTGTGGGCTCCCTCCAGTGGATCTTTCCGCCAGTATTTTGTATATTTTTTGAAAATACTCTCCGTGAAATTTCAGGTCATTCTGAAAACTTTTATTTCTGCACAAAAATAACACCAAGGCAATTTTTCCGAAAACAACGTCAGTCCGTGTTAGTTTTATTCAAATCATGCAACTTAGAGTCCAAAACAAGGGTCAAAGAGTTTGGAAATGTAGATACGACAGAGACGTATCAACTCCCCCAAGCCTAACCCATTGCTTGTACTCAAGTAATTCAGTTGATAAACTGAAAGTGACAAAGAAAAACTTTTACAAACTCTGTTTGATCTTGTTGTTGCAAATATGTAAAGCCAACATTCATGGTTTCAGCAAAGATTATGAACTAACCGTATTCACAATAACTTTTAGGTCTCACATTTACTCATATCAATAACACAATCAACTAGCGAGCGAAATAATAAATCTCGGATGACAACACTTTTTCAAAACAATCATGATATAATATGACAAAATGGTATGTCGCTAGCCCTTTCTGAGACTGCAAAACATAAATGGAGAGCACCTGAAAAGATCAAGGACTGACTAGACACTGTAATTCATGGTTAAAGAGATCCAGTCACACTCATACTCAATGTCAATTAATAACAAAGCATATAAATGACAGAGGTGCTCTCCAACTGGTGCTTTTTATAAGATGAAGATGACTCAGTAATAAAAGTAAATTGATAGTCCCTTCGCAGAGGGAAGCAGGGATTTGCAGAGGTGCCAGAGCTCGAGTTTTTAAAACAGAGATGAATATAATTTTGGGTGGAATGCCTTCGTCGTCAATGCTACGACCAAGAGTTCTCAATATCTTCCATGCTACATACATTATAGGTGGTTCCCAAACAGAATGGTAAAGTTTTACTCAACCTCCACCATCAATCACACTCGATGGCTTTTCTGAAACAATGGGTACCGTCCATACCAACAACAGTCCTGGGGGAGTTTTGTTTAATTATATTTTGATTAAATTTTTAGCATGGGACTGGGCATCCCGGTTACCAGCCATTTTCTCGTGAATGACAATCGGAGTCTGCTCATCGTGAGAATAACCCACCTAGCATGGAAGATAAAGACAGCCCTAGTCGCCACGTGAGCAATTTGGGCATACAAAACATAATTTTATTTGAAGGTTTAGAGTTTGGCACATGCAAATTTACTTGGAATGATAGGCAAATATCGCATATAGGTAGGTATGGTGCACTCATATGGAATAACTTTGGGTTTATGGAAGTGGATGCACAAGCAGTATTCCCGCTTAGTACAGGTGAAGGCTAGATAGATACTGGAAAGCGACTACCTGGAGAGCGACAACGATCATAAACATGCCTTGAGATTAACCAACATTGAATGCAAGCATGAGTAGGATATAAATTACCATGAACATAAGTATCGTGAAGGCTATGTTGATTTTTTTTAGCTACATGTGTGAACATGTGCCAATTCGAGCCACTTAAATCATTCAAAGGAGGACACCATCCAATCATACTACATCACAACTATTTAAAAGCATGTTGGCACGCAATGTAAACCATTATAAACTCCTAGCTAATTAAGCATGGCATGAGTAATTATAATCTCTAATTGTTAGTGCAAACATGTTTCGTCCATAATAGGCTGAATTAGGAATGACAAGCTAATCATATTTACAAAAACAAAATAGGTCGAGTTCATACCAGCTTTTCTCCATCTTAATAATTTCATCATATATCATCGTTATTGCCTTTCACTTGCACGACCGAACATTGTGGATATTAATAATAGTGCACGTTCATTGGACTAAGCTGGAATCTGCAAACATTTATTCAAAGGAGAAGACAATGTAATATGGGCTCTTCGTTGTATGATAAATACTGCATATGGGAGCCACTCATCATTTCATTGTGGTCTTCTCCTCTCGTCACCCAAAGAATTTCAAAGAAACACCTGAAATGTTTTTGGAGTTTTTTTTCTTCTGAAGAAGGTAAAACAAGAACGAGAAAAACTATTTACATGGGAAACCTCCCAACAGACAAAACAAGACGAGAAATCTTTTTGGATTTTCTTTTAATACAACAAACTAATAAAACAACAAACAAGAAAGAAAACACAAAAAGAAGTGAGAAATATTTTTGGGTTTTCAAAGTTCTTCAAAAACACAAGAAGAAAGCGAGAAAAATAAACTAACATGGATAATACAATGAAAAAGTAAGAACACCGACAACTGGAATGAACGTGTGAACATGAATGTAATGTCGGTGGGAAATACGTACCCCCCAAGCTTAGGCATTTGCCTAAGTTGGTCTAGGGCCACGGCTCAACGTATCCCTCTCCTGGGTACTGAGGTGGATCATGAGGGTTCCACTGGTTGGTGAGCTCCTGCGGGTGCCACTGAAAGACAGGCTCGTGATACAGATCAAGGGCTGGTGCTGGCTCAGGTACTGAAGGTTGTGGAAGTCCCCATAATCTGTAAATGTCCTCGGGCCAAATAATGTACCTACCTGAATGAATATTGAACAAAGAAGGTGCAAGCAAAGTAATAGTCTGATGAGAATCCTGGCTGAATATCAAATTATAAATAAGCCTATTTTCCTCATCATAGCGAATAATTTATGTGCTACCATGTTGTCATAGTATAAATAGTAGGTAGAAATTTCTCCTCTTTTTCATAATGCCTAATGGGTATCTCGAAGTGTTCAGCAAGGCGAGAATCGAAAATGCCTCCGAAAATAGGACCCTTCGAATGGTTTAAACTCAACCATTTAGCAACCGTAGCACCCAAACTAAAAGTTCTATCATGAAGTAAAGCATGCCACAAAATGGCAAGGTCAGGGGCACTAAGTCCTCCACTATCCCCATGACCAATTAAACATCTCCCGACAAATAATGAGTAATAGCATAAAATAGGAAAAATGTAAACTAGCAACTCTCGCTTCTGACACCTTTCTCCCTTCTCCTATGGTAACTGCATCAATGAAATCTTCCACGTCTCCAGGAAGTGGTTCATCGATGCTGCCTTCATAAGGTAGTTTGCATACCATACAAAAGTCATAAAGTGTCATCTCCTTATGCACATCATATAAATCATATTCTACCATAGGTGGTGATTTCCTAGCATGGAAGTAGAAGTTTTGCACAAAAGTATTAGTGAGTAGGAGGTGTTGATCACACTTATCGTGGATGAAGTCGGTGATGCCTGCATTCTCCGCCAAATAATAAAAATCCTCATAAATTCCGGCTGCCCTCAAGAATGCATCACATGGTCATTCACACGGCCGCACCTTCTCGGTGGGAGGAAGGTTGTACTTGGGCTTGTCCTTCTCCTCATTTTATTTTTTCTTCGAACCCGGCTCGAGGAGCGTCTCAACAATTTCCTCATCATTTTATTTCTCTGAAAAGTTCTGAAATTTTTATTGACTCAAAATAAAAGTGAACCAAACTCAAGAAAAATTGTTAGCAACTACTCCTATGGGTGCCTAGAGGCTATATCATGCATCAAAACTACTTTGGAGCATATACATTTGACATGCAAGCTCAAGAACAAGGTCACAACAGCAGCAAAAAAATTCAATAAATAAAGCACTAGAACAAAAACTAATTGGACCATTGGAGGAGTCACATATCAAAGATCAATCCCCCAAAACAGTTTTGTGAATTATGATTTGAGCAAGGAGATCAAAAATGGCAGCAAAACAAGCTAGAACACGGGTTTGAGCAATGGGACGATTTTTTTCTGGAGGAAGAAGAAGAGGATGGGTGCTGGAATAAGTGGAGGGGGCCACGTGTGGCCCACAACGATGAGGGGCGCGCCCTCCACCCTTGTGGCCAACTGGTGCATCCCTCTGGTGCATTCTTAGTGCCAGAATTTCTTAAATATTCCATAAAAAATCATATTAAATTATCATGGCATTTGGAGAAATTTATTTTCTGGACATTTTTTGTTGCATAGATAATTCAGAAAATAGAAGGATAAAACTATTTTGCTTTATTTAATCTAAATAACAGAAAGTAAAAAGTGGGTAAAGAAGGTGGTGCTCCCTAAATTCATCCATCTCATGCTCATCAAAAGGAATTTGTTAACGAGGTTGATCAAATCTCATTAACAAACTTCTTTCGAATAACATAAACTGGAGAATTTTCTAATCACACTAGGTAACCACAATGTGGACATTCATGTCCCCAATATTAAGAATATCGTATTTCTTTTTGATAGTATGAATAGGGAATTCAAAACCTCCAATAGCAATAGTTAAATTCTTTTCCAATAGAATTGATGTTCTTAACTTGAGATTGTTTCTTCGAGAAGTGTACCGTATGCTCATTACCATTAACATGAAAAGTGACATTGCCTTTGTTGCAATCAATAACAACTCCTGCACTTTTCAAAAATGGTCTACCAAGGATAATCGACATACAGTCGTCCTCAGGAATATCAAGAATAACAAAGTCCATTAAGATACTAACATTTGCAACCACAATAGGCACATCCTCACAAATACCGATGGGTATAGCAGTTGATTCATCGGCCATTTGCAACGATATTTCAGTAGGTGTCAATGTATTCAAATCAAGTCTAAAATATAAAGAGAAAGGCATAACACTAACACCAGCTCCAAGGTCACATAAAGAAGTTTTAACATAGTTTCCTTTAATAGAGCATGGTATAGTGGGTATTCCTGTATCTCCAAGTTTCTTTGGTATTCCACCCTTAAAAGTATAATTAGAAAGCATGGTGGCAATTTTAGCTTCCAGTATCTTTCTTTTATTAGTAACATTTTTTTTCATATACTTACCATAGGGAGACATTTTTTGCATATCAGTCAAACGCATACGCAAAAAGATAGGTCTAATCATCTAACCAAAGCGTTCAAATTCCTCATCATCCTTTTTCTTGGATGGTTTGGGAGGAAAGGGCATGGGTTTCTGAACCCATGATTCCCTTTCTTTACCATGTTTTCTAGCAACAAAGTCTCTCTTATCATAACATTGATTCTTTGATTGTGGGTTATCAAGATCAACAACAGGTTTAATTTCTACATCATTATCATTACTAGGTTGAGCATTAGTATGAACATCATTATTAGCATTATCACTAGGTTCGTGTTCATCCCCAGATTGTGTCTCAGCAGCAGAAATACAAATATCATTGGGATTCTCAGGTGTATCTATAACAGGTTCACTAGAAGCATGCAAAGTCCTATCAGTTTTCATTTTATTTTTATTACTAGGACCCGTTTTATCAGTATTAGTTGTGGGAGAATCTTCCTCAACCCTCTTATGATGGCCCTCGGGATACAAAGGTTCCTAAGTCATTTTACCACCTCTAGTCAGAACTTTAATAGCATTATGTTTGTTTTTACTACTCAAATCATTAAGCAAATCATCTTGTGCTTTAAGTAGTTGTTCTACTTGAGTGGTAACCATGGAAGCATGTTTACTAATAAGCCTAAGACCAATAACAATTCTAGTCACATAATCATGGAAGCATTCAAGTGTATAAGCATTACGTTTCAATTGTCTACTAACATAAGCATTGATGTTTTCTTCTTTAACAATAAAATTGTCAAACTCATCCAAGCATTCACTAGCAGACTTATTATGAGGAATATCTCCTTCATCAAATATATAAAGAGAATTTTCCTCTACTACCTATGTCGGGTTATCAAGACCATGTATTTCCTCAATAGGTGGTAAATTCTTAACATCGTCAGCTTTAATACCTTTTTCCTTCATTGATTTCTTGCCTCTTGCATATCTTCAGGACTGAGAAATAGAATACCTCTTTTCTTCGGAGTTAGCTTCGGAGTTGGTTCGGGAAGAGTCCAATCATTATCATTACTCAATATATTATTCAATAATTTTTCAGCTTGCTCAACAGTTCGTTCCCTGAAAACACAACCAGTACAACTATCTAGGTGGTCCCTAGAAGCATCGGTTAGTCCATTATAAAAGATATAATGTATTTAATTTTTCTTGAGAGGATGATCAGGCAAAGCATTAAGTAATTGGATAACCATCCCCCAAGCTTGTGGGAGACTCTCTTCTTCAATTTGCACAAAGTTAAATATTTCCTGTAAGGCAGCTTGTTTCTTATGAGCAGGAAAATATTTTGCAGAGAAGTAGTAAATCATGTCCTGGGGACTGCGAACACAACCAGGAGCAAGATTTTTAAACCATAACTTAGAATCACCCTTTAATGAGAAAGAAAATAACTTAAGAATATAGTAATAGCGTATTTTTTCCTCATGAGCAAATAGGGTGGCTATATCATTTAGTTTAGTAAGATGTGCCACAACAATTTCAAATTCATGACCATGAAAAGGATCAGATTTAACTAAAGTAATTAACTCATGATCGATAGAGAATTCATAATCCTTATCAGTAACACAGATAGGTGAAGTAGAAAATTCAGGATCATATTGCATTCTAGTATTCAAGGATTTTTATTTCCACTTGTGTAGTAATTTCTTAAGATCATTCCTATCCTTACAAGCAAGAAAGTCTATAGCTACCTCTCCTTCCATAACATATCCCTCAGGCATAACAGGTAAATCATATATAAGAGAGCTAGAATTAACAAGAGTTTCAAAGTCCTCGGTTTCAATAATTTCATCAGTTTCGGAAATATCATAATCTTCAGCATAGTCAATAGTTCTAGCTCTAGCAAGATGTTCATCAAGTAATTCGCCCAATGGCACAGTTTAATCAAATATAGTAGTGGCATCATAAGAATCATTCATAGTAGACGTGGCATCATCGATAACATGCGACATATCAGAATCAATAGCTGGTGTAGGTGTCGCAAGCTTACTTAAAATAGATGGTGAATCAAGTGCAGAGCTAGATGGCAGTTCCTTACCTCCTCTCGTTCTAGAGGGAACGATCTTGGTTCTATCATCCTTTAGTGGCCTCATAGTGATCAGCAGATATAAATCCCAAGTAACTTAGAGAATAGATCTATTTTCCCCAGTAACGGCGCCACAAAAAAGGTCATGATAACCCACAAGTATAGGGGATCGCAACAGTTTTCGAGAGTAGAATATTCAACCCAAATTTATTGATTCGACACAAGGGGAGCCAAAGAATATTCTCAAGTATTAGCAGCTGAGTAGTCAATTCAAACACACCTGGAAAACTTAATATCTACAGCTAAGTATTTAGTAGCAAAGTAGTATGGAAGTAACGGTAACGGTGGCAAAAGTAATAGTAGCAGTGTTGTAGTGATGGTGACAGCAGCAGTAACGAAAGTAACGAAGCAAGTATCAATATGAAACGAACTCGTAGGCAATGGATCATCAATAATAAGTGTCGGATAATATTCATCATGTAGCAGTTATAACCTCAGGTGACACAAAACTAGCTCCAATTCATCAATATAATGTAGGCATGTATTCCGTATATAGTCATACGTGCATATGGAAAATAGCTTGCATGACATCTTTTGTCCTACCCTCCTGATACGTCTCCAACGTATCTATAATTTTTTATTGTTCCATGCTATTATATTATCATTCTTGGATGTTTTACAACCATTTTATTACCATTTTATATCATTTTTCGGCACTAACTATTGACATAGTGCCAAGTGCCAGTTGGTGTTTTCTGCATATTTTTTACACCGCAGGAAATCAATATCAAACGGAGTCCAAACACCATGAAACGTTTTGGAGATTTTTTATGGGCCAGAAGACACCCAATGGGCCAGAGCTGCACCTGGGGGTGCCCCGAGGGGGGCACAACCCACCAGGGCGCGCCAGGCCCCCCTGGCGCACCCAGGTGGGTTGTGCCCACCTTGGTGGCCTCCCGCACCGTCTCTTTACGCTATAAATTCACAAATATTCAGAAACCCTTCAGGGTAGACCTGGATCAGAAGTTCCGCCGCCAGAGGCCTTTGTAGCCACCGAAAACCAATTTAGACCCTTTCCGGCACTTTGTCGGAGGGGGAAATCATAACCGGTGGCCATCTTCATCATCCCGACGGCCACCATGATGAGGAGGGAGTAGTCCACCCTCGGGGCTGAGGGTTTGTACCAGTAGCTATGTGTTTAATCTCTCCCTCTCTCTCTCTCTCTCTCTCTCTCTCTCTCTCTCGTGTTCTTGAGACGCACAATCTTGATGTATCGCGGGCTTTGTTAATATAGTCGGATCATATTGTGTTTCCCCCTCTCTATGTGTGATGAATTGAGTTTTCCCTTTGAGATTTCTTTGGATTGAATAATTTTATGGATTTGAGAACACTTGATATATGTCTTGCAATTGAATACTCGTGGTGACAATGGGGTATCGTATTGATTAACTTGATATATGTTTTGGCACTCAACTCGAGGATTCCCGAGGTGACATTGGGGTAATCTATGCATAGCGGTTGATGCACGTTCTTGTCTTTGTGCCTCCGGTAGAAATCTCGGGGCAATCTTTGAAGTTCTTTGTCTTGGATTGAGTATTATGAATATGAATTTGTTTTGGTGATTATTCTAGTACGAACTCTTGATAGATCGATCAGAAAGAATAACTTGTGTTATTTTAGTACGAACTCTTGATAGATCGATCGGAGAGAATACCTTGTGTTATTTTAGTACGAACTCTAGGATAGATCGAACAAACAGAATAGCTTTGCGTTATTTTAGTACGAACTCTTGAATAGATCAAACAAAAAGAATAGCTTTGAGGTGGTTTCGTACCCTACAAACAATTTATTCTTATGTTCTCCGCTAGATAGAAACTTTGGAGTGATTCTTGATCGCACTTTGAGAGGTGGTTATATGATCCAATTATATTAGCATTGTTGAGAGATTGCACTAGTGAAAGCACGAAACCCAGGCCTTGTTTTCAAGCATTGCAATACCGTACGTGATCTGTTTTATCAATTGCTACCTTGCTGTTTTTTATTGTTAGTATTACAAAAATAAATATCTACTACCCATATTACACTTGTATCACCATCTCTTCGCCGAACTAGTGCACCTATACAATTTCCCATTGTATTTGGTCTATTGAAGACACAAGAGACTTTTTATTATTTGGTTGCAGGGTTGTTTGAGAGAGACCATCTTCATCCTACACCTCCTACGGATTGATAAACTTAGGTCATCCACTTGAGGGAAAATTCCTACTATCCTACAAAACTCTGCGCTTGGAGGCCCAACACGTGTCTACAAGAATAAAGATGTGGAAATTTGTTATAATGAAAGCATGCCTCCTATTTATGATGAATATATTGATGAAATTGGATTTGGAGAGGTCATGACATTATTTAGTGATGAATCCCCTACTTTGGAGGATGTTTCAATTGACTATGATAACAAAGTTGCTATCTATGATGATTATGTTGATGACATGTTGTTGACACCAGATTTCGGTATGGTCAATAACTTAATTAATATGGCCTCAAATGGATAAGTGATCTACATAAAAGAGTTTCGTATTGTCCATATGAACATCTTTGAAGTTCGGGCCATCGCCATCCGATCTCATCTCGAAAGCCGAAGTTGTGTTCGAAATATTGATATTTTGTATTGATAATAGTATTCGGCTGATTACGCACCCACGAAAGCCTCATATGGAAAAACATTATACATGAATTTTTTTCGTCTCATCGAAACGATCGATTTTGGTATAAAAATCATCCAAATCCGAGTTCGTATGCAAAAGTTAGAGCAATTGGAGTGCAGCCCTGTAATGAGGCGAGATGTGGCGCGCCTCACCACACGCATGTGTGATGGGTAGCTCGAGGGAACATATATTTTACGTGACCGTTTTGGATCACAACATGGCATTGAATCGAAAAACGTTCAACATGAAAGTTGTTCGTCTGGTCAAAAAGGTGAAGTTTGCTTTTGGGCTCATCTCCATCTGAGGTCATTTGTGGCCTGTGGGACATAAACTAGTGTTCCAGACTTACCTAAATTCGAGTTTGGTTAATTTTGGAAAGATTTGGACGTTTGGATGTGATTTGGAGCACTTTTCTTGTACGAGAAGTCCATCCACCTCTTATATACCTAAGGGGTGACGGCCGATTGAACAACACACAATCAATCATGTCATCTACCACTTTTTATCTTTTATCTTTTCTCCTTAACCCTAGTTTTTCTTCTTCTCGTTCTTCGTTCGTTCTTATTCATTGCAGGGCGGCGAACCTCGAGGCCCTAAGGGCGGTCAGGCCGACCTAGGGCAGCCCATAGCCGCCTTGCGTCCAGACGGGGTCCCTCCCGGGCGCGTGGGATTTTGGGTCTACATAAGTGCTCGCCGGATTGCTTGTGTACCTTGCTTCCATACGGGTCTCCTTCGACATGAGCTCCGGTGCATTACCCTCGGCATTGGAGGTAGACGGTGACGTGTTCGCGTGCGAACACACTTTTTGGCGACTCCGCTGGGGACGAAGCTCTGAATGGTCTCCAGCCCGTTCTTGCTACGAAGAGATCGTCATCAAGTTGCTGCAATCTACAAAGGTAATATGAATAACAAATTCCCCTTTGTAGATGCAAATAATCCATATGTTGTTGCTAGATCACCTAATGAGCATAATGTATCGGCTAGCCCAGTTTTATCAATCATGCATCTAATTATGCGCAAGGGCCGATGCAAAACAATCTTCATGCTTCAAATTCTTATTATTTTAGTAACGTACAATATATGTATCCAAAATCTCATGCATTGGCAACCCCACAAATCCATATGCCAATGAACAACCTGATGGGTTTGGTTAATCAATTTGAAACACCTCATGTTAAAATTTCCAATAGCATACAAGAACGTGTTTTACCCTTTTATTCATCGGCAACTATTTTGCAATATGTGAATCCAACCTTGCCGATGGATAGGAGAATTGGCCATGCTACTACTAGCTATTCGGCTAGTTAATCTCAACCATCATATGCTACACCTCATGCTAGTAATTTTTTCAACACTGTATACAATTGTAGATGCTCATTATTCGGCTCCGCACCTTCATGGTCATAGCCGAATATGTGAAAAATCTCCAGGAGTGGACATGTCTTCATCTAATATTGTAGCGTATAATGCATGCTCTATGCAATTCGAGAATTTCGGCAACACTCAGGAATCATTGCCGAAAGAATCTGAAAGTATTATGGACCAATCCCTTCGAGAAGCGGTTGTGGCAGCGCTAAAAAAGAGCTTGGCACAAAACAAGAGGATTAGTGCTCTTTGCCTTGAACAATATGCAAAGGGGTTGTTTCCTGACTACGCTACAGTAAAAGCTAGAGTTTTGCAAGAAGATGAAACTTCATCAATTGATAGAATTGGCGAGAGAGCATTTTGTTATACACGAGTGCATACACCTCCACCTAGTGCCGCAACATATTATACACCCTCTACATAGTTGCAGAATTTCGGCAACACTAATAGTTCATTGCCAAAAGATCCTAAAAGCATTGGGGGGCAAACTGATCTACCACAGGATGAAATTGAGAGGGGAGTTAAAGCTTTGCGCGATAGTGTGCAAGTACTTCGCCAAGAGAGAATTGATAGGGAATTGGCTCCAAGGAAAAAGTTTTGCCAATTGATATAACTGATGAAAAGAATGATGATTCAGAAACTAAAAGTACTTCAGTTGAAAAAGCCAAATCAAGTAGTATATATTTCGAATCCATCAAATTCAAAGATGCAAGCATCATTGAGAAAGGGCATGGCAAGCATAGGAAAACAACCCCATGCTTGATTTTTCTGAAGTTAATGGAACCTACTTCCTGCCCTATGAGTTTCGTTTCGTGGAAATTGACAAGCCTCAAAGACAAGAGCAAGTAGCCGAACAAAGTTTGGCTGACAAGGATCGTCAAAGTAATGATGAGCGGAATCAAGAAAAAGATGATGATAAGGTGTTGGGGTGCCATCCAAAGATAGAGCAAGATATTGTTAAAGTTACACCACCATCATGCTCTCCCAACATATTTGAAGAGGTATGTCTAGCAAGTAATTTACCTGTTTACAAATTTGGTACAACTTTATTGTTTATGCATCTATTAGAAAAATCCTCATAAGTAATTTTGAAAGACCAATGAAGAAGGGTAATTTACTTGTTAGCAATAAAATTGTTATAGAGCATATTGGTCAACCCTTTGCACCAATTATGAAGACCGATACATAATTATTATTGCAGACAAGGCTATCTTCATTGCTTTATCTAAAGTTCATATCAAATTGGGTAGCTTTGCTTATTTCTTACTTGGCTTACACTTGGTATCAATTGAGACATGAATGTTCTAACTATTTTCATTTCAGAAAAATTTAAAGTCAAGTTTAGATTCTTTTGAGAAAACTGATGTTAGTATAATATCTTACCCAAAGACATCGGAGATAGAGTGCAAAACAAAATGCATAGCCGAATGGGGTGAAGCAAAATCTGAACCATTCGTTTGCTTGACTCCAAAGCCGTTCTCATAGCAAGATCGGCTAGAAAATAAAAATTATACCTTCAATTCAAATATGTGTGATCAAATCTTTGATTAGTTGTTGAGAAATAATTATATTAGAATTCTTGATCACCATGTCGAGCCATCTATCCATGGACGAATGTATTGTAAGTTCCATGCTTCATTTAAGCATAGTTTTGAGGATTGCAATATGTTTCGTCAAATAGTTAAATCGACCATTGAAAAAGGACGGTTGAAATTTGTTGAAACACCAAGAGATGGCCAGTCTATTCCGATTAGTCTCGATGGCAATTTTTTTTTGCATCGGCTCCTTCAAGCCGATGCATTTAGAGATAAGGTAAAAACTATAGGTGACGGGATCAAGCTTTCAAGAAAAAAAGTTGTTAAAGGGCATAATGAACATAATCTTGAGGGCAAAAATTCTATCGAAGTTACAATGAAGATGCCAAGGGCGGGGGGCAGCAAGGAAATCCAATGATGGATGAAAGCAAACCAAACGAAAGCAAAGGCCAAAATAAGCGCAAGTGTAAGAGATCAAAATTCACTTTCGCTGAACTATTGGATAAATATCAAAATAAGAGTGAAGAGAAGAATGCTTATCGGCCAAATCATGCAAAGAAATCAAGATCACCCCAAGGTGTAAATATGAGAATCGGTATTGGAAAAGTGAGAATCTTCATGCAACATATTCATATCCTTACAAGAGATCGGACCTACTTTGACGAACTAAAAAATGTCACGTAATAGCTAAATACGTCACAAAATACTAATGTGTGACATTTTTCACGCGTCACTAGCATCATCACAGAATCCCCGTCACAGATTATTCTTAGTGACGCAACACGCAAAAAACGTCACCGAATATAGGACCTTCAGTGACGAAGCTATGGTCACTAGATTTTTGGCGGGCTAATGCACAGTTTGTTCAAAAGGGCCAAGCCCAACAATTCAGCTCATTTTCTACTTTTGGATCAAATTTTTAGGTGGGTTATAGCCAAGTTGCAACCCAATAGTGGCTAATCCTGCCCACTTCTTTTTATGAAGCAGTTGTCGTTTTCTACTAGCTTTTTAAGAATCATTGTCTTTATAGTTTTTTCTTCTGATATTAGTTTGTCCTTGTCTGATTCAAAACGTACTATGGGCTTGTGGTCTTTTTAAGCCCATCATTCCATTCACCAATTATCTCATCACATTACAAACCAACTAGTCTCTAAATAACATGCATATTACACATATCGCACTTAAATGCCACATCCAAAATAACCCAAGCTACTCAATCATCCAATACGACATATTTTTTAATTTTGGACGTCATCAATAGGGTCTTTGTTGGTGTGTCTCTTAGGTACCACCTTCATCAAAATTTGGAACCTTTTTTGGATGCCACTTCTCATGACTTCAAGGCAGCCAGAGTTGTTTAGATCCTTCTTGGCCATAGCAACTTCTTGGAACATGAATTACGAATCAACCTATTAGAAAATGAAACATAAATATATTAGTATGAATGAGTTATAGAAAACCATCTACTGCTACAAAAAATAACATGCAAGTTATAACTAAGAGCTCTAGGTTGGAATCTTAACAAAAAAGACATGTTGCTACTTTTCTAATAAGTTATATGAACAGAACTAAACATGTCGTATTTGTGAGAAAAAATGGTCATCTAAAATATTAGATTTGAATAAACATGTATCAATACACCAGAAAGTAAGGGAAGTATTGGAATTAAGAGGCCACACATAAATAATAGATCAACTAAAAGTTCAAAATCTAGAGAGAAACAAATTAGAATTTGTAGTAGATACTCCTTCACAAATTAAAATGGTGCGGAAAAACAAAATATTTGACAAAGCATTAAAGGAAGAAACCTTTAAGCAGCCTAGAACAGTGAAGTGAACACCTTTTTCATAGCTTAGTTGTTGTCCTTGGCACACACTGATTGAAAGTGTGATCAATAAGATACTTCCGTCTGAAACTAAATTACTTACAATTACGTTGTGGTAACAGCAACTCATTTAGGCTTTCATCTTTAGATGTAGTATCAGCTTGCTTGGACAGTAATCTGCATTACCAAATATAGTCAGTATCACTTCTCATCGCGACAAACGAGTTCAGTGAATTAGTTCTCCATTAAGCTGAACAACTCATAAAACTCCCGCCACAGTTCTACAACATTAATTCACTTACATATCTATTCATTACTCCCTTAAACAAAGTTGCCACGAGCTCGAAACTACAAATAACATAACAATATTGGGGGAGAAACTGTATACTAAAAATATTTTACTACAACTAACTATTTACTCGTTACTAACCCATTTCTCCTAATAATTTCTCTAAAAAATAAATCAGAGCAGGTACAATGTTAACCCAGGTTGCTGTCGAGCTTCACAGTCTTCCCGCGAAACTCTAGCGTGCCCTTGGGGTCTCTGGTCCATGTGTCAATCTGATGGACAAAACCCAAAAACAGAGGGCCAACAAGATGTATCTGAGAAGTGATAAAACCCAAAATAGAGGGTCAAACAGATGTATCTGAGAAGTGTGGGAGGTAAGACGACGGCGTCCCGACTCATTAGATAATCATAGGCGAACTGGGGGTGTCACTCCGGGAAGCCATAACCGAATACCCACATCACCATGCCTCCTCCTCTACCTCACTTGCACCGATGGAATTGAGAAGTGTATAGACGAATGGCACCAGAGAGTTCAATCCTGCAATAGGAATCGGAGGATGTATGCAAGTATACACACTGGGAACGCACGCCACACACACTGGCTGGGCCGTCCGCTCGACCAGTCAAGTCCACCCGCGGCGCACGCTGGCTCTGCCGCCGCGCGCCATGGATGGCCCTGTCGCAACGAGCAGCTTCTACAGCAAGGCGCCCCGAAGGAACTCGAGGAGAGAGGGAGGCGGGAGAGAGCAGCTACTCCGGCCGCCGTCATCGCACTTGGTTGCCTCCGATCTACGGCCGCCGCCACACGAGCATGAGAAAGTGAGATCAGATAAGTAGGGTTTCGCTCCGCAGCCGAGGGGAAAAATTCGCTGCTTATAGGAGGGGTTGAGCGGGCTTCAGCCCACGTAGAATACTCTAAATAAAGGGTGTGTATTGCTCGGCTTGGCACCGAGCGACGCCATCTATTAGACAGAACACAAAATAGACGAACGGTCTATTGGTTCACAAAATAAACTAACTTATACATGTCAAAAAAAGTAACCTATAGATCGAATGCTACACGCCCCGGAAGAAATAACTAACTTGCTAAGTGCTATAGGCGTGCATAGTCCAATAACATAATAAATATTTTTTTAGCATAATTTATCTTAGGATCTAAACTCTACTATTAGCAACACCATTATTTGAGACCGTACTGCTCCCAATGTAAAATTCCCTGTACCAAACTTTTTTCCGTCAATTCATGATTCCATTTTTTTGTGATACGATAGAAAAAAATAAAAGCTCATGGACACATGATTAAGTATTTTTTGCCCAGCCAATAGCTATTTCTATTAGAGGAAAAAAATTCACTGGACATTACATATTTATATTAGATAGAACAAAATATTTACATTGGTTAGTACATTATGAAAAAAATTATGATTTGTCCTACTGCCAACACTGTTACGCGAGTCACACTGCTCAATAACCCGTCAAGCAACTATAATGGGTCCCATTGCCAGATGTTACGTGACAAAAAAGTGATCTTCGCACATTTATTATATTCGATGACTTTAGTAGGTCCGTCATGGAAATTAACAAACCGTTAAAGAAATTGGTAGCCAGGTGCGCTAATGGGCTAAAGCTATTATGTAACGTCTATCGTCGCTGATTTGCAGTAATCAGTGACGCCACCTATGAAAACATCACACATTAAGTTCTTGTATGACGTTGTCCACCATCGTCATGAGTATTTTCGTCATAGTATCTCAATTTTCTTGTAGTGTTATTTTGGGCCGCCAATGCCAATGCTGTGGATGTCTCCCTATACTCATGTAGATCCATATCCATAATGGGACAGGTATGATACAAGGGCACATTCTACATCTTATTTTAGACCATCTCACCAATATTATGCATCTCTGAGCAGATCAACAATTGAACAATCATATGTTAAAGACTGTTTCAATTATAAGGAATCGGTCTGAAGCTCAAGGAAGAAGAAAGAGGTGGTCAAGCAAGTCTACCGTGTTAAAAAAGATGGACGTAAGAGTTCAACTTCAGATTTGATCTCCAATGAAAAGGAGCCAATTAAAGTATTGACATTGGATACTAAAGGCAATGAGGCAAATCAATCAAGTGCTAAATCTGAAGATAAGAAGTTGAGAGTGCACAAGGTAAAACAAGAATTCCCATTACTTCAAACAAGATCACAGTCAAGGTGCCCAGTCGGCTTATCGTATTGGAAAAATAAGGAATTACAAAATCTTAGTGCACAAAAGCTAGAAAAGAATATCATGGCATGGGTTCCCAAGAGGGAAATACCAACAAAAATATGTGCATGCTTCTATTGCAATAAGTATGAAAGTGAAGAAAGAGAAGGATGGAAGAAGCAAACAATTAAGCCGAAGGCGTGTATCACAACATCAAAATCTTCGGTTAGCACATCATCCATTTTCTTCAACCATGCCATTGATGCCTTTGACATGGAATTCACCCCTAGGTATGATCAATTACCCTCCATGGATTTATTTGGATCCATGGATGCAACATAATTTTTTATATGATGAGAGGGTATTACCAAATCAATATATATTTGGTTAGTTACATTTTTTGTTGCTAATACAAAGAGGCTGGAATATTTTATTGCTAATTCATTTTTTATTTCGGCTATATATACTTTGATGGGTGAATTCTACATGGACATGATGGTAATGGCCGGTATTTACCTATCGCCCTAAGATGATGTCAACGCATGGTCGGTGTAGTACTCTAACATCGTCCTTAGTTCGATTGGAGAGCGAGATAAGGTACGTGCTCATGGAAATTTATATGTATGCCTATATTATGATTGAATGGAGTTGAGACATCATGACCGATGTCATTGAATATATGTGTCGGGGAAACTGATCGCCCACGAACACGTATGGGACCGGAGCCCCTTTTCGGTACGGCAAGGGGGCGGAGGATGCACAAAGAGCGGATCGAGGCACACACGCGAGCAGTTTACCCAGGTTCGGGCCGCACGGATGCGTAAATCCCTACTCCTGCCTTGGTTTGTATTGCGTTCTTGGCTCGGGAGCGAGAAGAGCTACATTACTGATCGCTAACAGGACCGAGCGTGAGAGTGATCGATGATCGGAACCCCTTCTACGTTGCGCATGGGCCTCCTTTTATAGGTCAAAGGGGTCACCGACAGGTGGCAACATAGTTGGGGGTAAAAAAGTAAAAGGAGTGGTTGTTGGAATAGTGTTTGCATAGTGCTCTATACCTAACCCTGACGGCAGGGGACAAGGGCATTAAATGCCCGTCGCCATCGCCCCAAACAGTGCAAAAAGCGTCCGTCAGGGCGCCACCATCTGCCACGACGGTGGCCTCGTCATCGCAGCTTGCCACCGTGTACCCCAGGCTGCACAGCCTTCCGCCACGTGCGTCTGGAAGGGTCCCAGAGCGACACATGGGTGGATGCGCTGGAGCGCAGGTACTTGGTGGAAGTTTGCCGCGGTTGCTATCTTGTCGCGCCTGGGAGCTTGTCACTCTCCGGGCCTTGCCGGGACGCGTGGCGCGTCGCGGCAAGTCTCTTGAAATGCCACGTTTGGCCTTCCCGACAAGCTCCTCTTGCCAAGGTCTCGTGTCTCGAGTGGTTTAGCGCCTTGATTGGCCTTCCCGGCAAGCTCCTCTTGCCGGGGTCTTGTCTTCTGGGCTTGGATACTTTGTTCTTGAATGGCTCCAAGGGAGCCATGGAGGGCTTTGGCGGCGCGTGGCAAGCCCTGCCACGGGACGCTGCAACTGCCCGTGCACAAGTTCGGGGTACTAAGGTACCCCTACTTTAGTACACCGACAGGAGCCCCCCGGCCTGGGCCAGACACGCTGCCGAGCACTGTTGGGCCAGGCCCAAAATAGTGCATGGGCGCGCGCGGCCCGCGGCACGCCGTTTCCCACTCCGCAACGGCCGCGCCCTCCCTTAACGACACGCGTTCAATGCGGCATCGTGGGAGAGATTGTGGCCTGTTTCTTTAATGGGAAAATGCAGAACGTCCCCCCTCCCCCCTTAAAAGCAGGGGAAATAGGAGCAGTTCCTTCCATTCGCCCGTTGCTCCTTCATCCTCCAGAAACCCCCGCCGCTCCCCTCCTCCCCGAAGGTCGAAAGAGAGCAGCGCTCCGCCCCCCCC
>LR738709.1:348039016-348133280 GCA_902687465.1 Secale cereale
CGCCGCCGCCAGCACTTCCAGCGCCGTCGACTTCCCTCGCCGTCCCTGCCATGGCCCCGAAGGGCGACAAGGCGAAGGCCGCGAAGTCCGCCAAGGCGCTGAAGCTAGCAGCAATGCGGAAGAAGTTGGCGGTCTTCCCGCCGAGGCTCAGTGCGGAGGAAATGAGAGACAACTTCTACCTCTTCTGGTCGAGGGAGACGAAGGCGCACCCACGCACCAAGGTACTCCCCGCCGTGGCCTGCGAGATGTATCCGAACGGCTACGCCTTCTTCGCTTTGTTCTTCTACTGCGGGCTCTGCCCGCCCTTTTCGGAATTCTTCTGCGACGTTATGAATACCTACGGGTTTCACCTCCTCCACTTCACCCCAAACGCCGTCTTGACCATGGCCATTTTTGCACATCTGTGCAAAAATTTCGTCGGAGTTCTCCCCAATGTAGCTCTCTTCCGCCATTATTTCATACCTCGAGTCGAGTCGGGATCACCTCTGTCTGGCGGGATCTCTTGGATCTTTAGGACCCATAAGAAAGAAGAGTACTCGACGGGGGAGCTCCGCGGTAAGTGGGATGAGTGGAGGGCCAACTGGTGCTGAATCGTAGAGGATGACCCGCAGCCGTTTACTTCCCGGCGTCAGGTAGCAGCAGTACGCGGCAATGACTGGAGTGACATGGCCCTTGAGGACGACAAGCTGAAGATAGCCACCACTCGGATCCTTCGCCTCCGGCAAGCCAGGCTCACTGTAGGTGCCGTCGGGGCAGACTTCCTTCGCCGCTGCATCGCTCCCTTGCAGGAGAGGAAGAGGGCTGCTTGGGATTTCGAGAACGCGGCAGACATCATGAGACTGCGCCCGGGCCTCAACTACAACTTTACTGTCTTGGAACTCAACGCAATGCTCCAAGAGCTATTCAAGTACGACTCCGCCCATCCTGAGTGGTTCGCGTTGCCGCCAGGCGTAGTTCCTTTGTGCAACAGCTCTGCACTCAGTGCCGTCCGCGCGGCGATGCCGTGGTGTGATTCCCATGGGATCGACCCCACTGGGCGGGAACCTTCCGACGAAGCCGTGCAAACGTTCTTCGATACTCTGGTGGAGTCGCCAATCAAAGCTGACGAGAAGAGGGGACTCACCCGCGACACCACCGACCATGAGATGGCATATATTGCCACCAGGTTGGAGGAGGCAGCTGTAGCCAGGGCCGCGGGTGAGTTCGGGTATACTGTGGAGGAGGCGGAGGCAGCGGAGGCGATAAGCCTCGCCGAGGAGGAAGAACTCCGCAAAGCGGGAACGCTTGCCGGGCGGCTCGCCAAGACAAGCGAGCTCACCGAGCAAGGCGCGGAGTCGAGCGGGCCCACCGAGCAGGGTGTCGGTTCGAGCGACCCCGCCGAGGACTCGTGCGGCTTGCTGGGCCTTGACTCCTCTTCTTCGTCCTCGGGTAGCTCACCACCACCAGCAAGTCCTCCGGCTCGACCAAGAAGACGCCTCCGCAAGGCCGCAGAGGTGACGGGACGACAGGCGGGCCAACAGCCGCAGCACCGCACGGCGTGCGCCGCCGCAGCAGGCAAAGCCGCCAAGGAGGTGCCTCGCGCTTCAGCAGCTGCAGGAGGAGGGTCTTCCCGGGCTGGCGCCACCGCTCCTGCCGCCCCTCATGCCTCGGCGACAACCGGAGCGGGGTCTTCTCAGACCACCACTCCTACTTTCGCCAAGCGGCTGAGGGAGCCCACTCCCCCAGCTCCTCGCGCCGGGACGCGTGAGGCGGACTTTGACTTCTCCGCCCTCAGCTCCGACGAAGAGGAGGAAGAGTAAGTACTCGCAACTCTTGTTTTTTGTTTGACTTTCTGTTGTTTTGCTTTGCATCCTCTTTGCCTAACTCTAAACCTGTCTTCTTTTCAGAACTCTAGCTCAAAGGGCTTCGAAGAGAGCCAAGGTCCCGGTGATCGTCATTGATGACGAGCCCGCCGCAGTGGCGGGGGATGCGCCTGAGACGATCTTGCCGGACCCTGCATCTGGCCTTCAGAGCAGCCCCCAGCGCAGCCCCCAGCGTAAGTGGGATTCAACTTTGTGCTTGTCGGGCGCGCATGGGTCTTCTATTCTTGCTGACGTTTTGATTGTCGACCTGTGCAGGAGCATAGCAGCCACATCGAGAGCACCAGGAGACCACTCCCGACGAGCCACACGTCTCGACCACACCGCCAAGGAGGAGCTCCCCGGCGAGGGAGGACGCCCCGCCAAGGGCGGGTACTCCGCAAAGGGCGAATACCCCGCCAAGGGACGGCGCCAGCGGCCCTCCGCCGGCGGGAGCTACCATCACGCCGCCGAGGGAGAACTCCCCGGCGAGGAACCCCGCCGAAGAGGAGGCCCGCGCAGGTAAAAACCTTGGACTTTCCTCCTTGAGATTCTTCTTCTTTTTTGGATATTTGCTTGACAGTTCTTTTCTTCTTTTCTTGTCTTCAGACCCGTCCGCCACCGAGCCCATGGAGACGGAGGTAGCCGTCGGGGAGGACGCTCATGATAACGCCGGCGTCGCCACGGCTGCCGAAGGGGCGGCCGGCGCCGACGAGCCCGCCGCCGAAGAGGCAGCCAAGGCCGCTGGCGCGGCAGCTGAGGAGGGGACCGACAGTCGCACTGACGGCCCTGAGGCCGTAGGAGCGTCAGACGCTGCGCCAGCTGCCGATCCCTCCGCTGCCACAGCCGGGCCCGGCGCCTATCTGGAGGCCAGCAACAGAGTCTTCATTCAGCTCCCATGGGCGTCCACGTCTAGGGCGCCCGTAGAGGGAGAAGTCTTCGACGGGGAGGTCCTTGCCTCCGCCGGGCTGAGGTTTGTTGACGCGCCAAGCAGCAGCAGCGAGCCCGAGGAGGAGCGGCTTCTGCGGAGGCTTCTATCCTTATACCGCGCCAGGCAGGCCAAGGTGGAGTCCCGAGAGGCTCTGGCCGCCAAGGCGGGCGCGGACTTGGAGAAGCGCGCAGAAGAGCTCCGGTCCGCCAACCAGGCGGCTCTCCGATCCTTGGTGGAGGAGCGGGAGCAGCTCGCCCAGGCGCATCAAGCGTTTATCTTGGAGAAAGCCGAAGCGGAGGAGCAGCAACGGCTCGCCGCCGAGGAGTTGTCCCGGCGAGAAGGCGAATTGACGCAGCGGAAAGTCGACCTCGACAGCCATGAGGACGAGCTTGCCGCTCGCGAACAGTCTCTTGGCGGAGCTCTGCAGGAAGCGAAGGATGCCGCTGCGGCCGCTGAGACCGCCAAGAGGGACTTGGAGGCGAGGGTGGCGTAGTTGGAGGCCAGCCTCAGGACGAGCGGTGAGGAGGTCGCCGCGCTGAAGCTTGAGAGGGAGAAAGACGCCCACAGCTATGCCGAGCTGGAGGTCCGCTTCTCCGAGAAGAGGAAAGAGCTCGCCGTCGCCAAGGACAGCGTCGCCGATCTGGAGCTGAAGTTGTCTACTCTCACCACGACGCTTGATGGTGCCAGAGAGCGAGAGGCGAACTTGAAGGAGGAGCTCAGGGCCGAGAAGGCGTTGTTGGACAGCGCCGCCATCTCCCAAAACAACTTCAGGCTGACGGTGGAGCACTGGACAGAGGGTCTTGTTGCCGCCGCTGCCGACGTCGACAAGGAGCTGGCGGGGCTGGGGGCGGAGCACCTCGGGTACTCCGTCGACGAGAATCTCTCTCACAACGCCAAGTTGAGCTTGTTCTTCAGGGGGGTGGCGCCGGCCCTCCCGCAGCTCCGGGAAAGGATCCCCACGCAGCTGGCGAACGAGGCGCGCAGGCTTTGCACGGGCGTCCTGGAGAAGGTGTTGATGAAGATAGTCTTCTGCAACACAGGACTCAACCTCAACAATGTCCTCAGGACCTTGCCGCCCGACGCCGACCAGGAGGCGCTCAAGGCCCTTGTCGCACCTATCGTTGCCAAGGTGGGCAAGATCAAGAGGGTCGAGGGCGACCGCGTGGATTAGTCTCGTTTACTTTCTTCTTTCCTTGCCACTGTTATGAACAAAAGTCTATTAGCACTGCGACAAGTTGCTTTGTAACATAACTTTATTCTGGGTAGTTGACGCAATGTTATTTCCTTTAGTTGACTTCCTTGCTTTGTATATTTTTACCCTACGCTGTCAGGGAACTTGCCGGCGAAGGCACCTTTGCCGCGAGCGCTGAGTGTGGAACTTCAGCAGCCTGCCGGCGGTGCCGTTGCCGGCAAGAAACCTCGTCGCAACTAGTAGCCGCGCACTTAAACTGTTGAGCGAACTCGAAAACGAAGTAAGGGCGCGGCACTTGCCGCAGCACACTTAAGCCGTTGAGCGTGCTCGAAACAAAGTAAGGGTGCGGCTAGCCGCGAGTTGGTTCCTCCGCGCACAGGTTTTCCATACAAAGTGCGGTCGTTCAAGGAAGATAACTCCAAAATTTAAAAATTTGATTGCTCAAACTTTGGCAACTTAGCTTTTGCATTGTTGGCTTCCCGGCAAGGCAGGGTTTTCTTGAACGGCGCCTGGACCATATTCCTATCCTCCTTCCTTCCCGACAAACTTGTGCGCGAGGAGACCTCTCTCTGCTGGAGAAAAGAGGCAGAGAAGAGAAAATAGATATGGAGCTCTCGGGCTCGTTATTGCTTACCGGGGGTAGATGCTGCACAAAATGTCAGATAGTACATGCAAGAAAATGGGAAGGCATGAAATGACAAGTTGTGTGATGAACATAGCTTTACTGATGAATGGGATCTGCGCCCGGCTTTGTACAAAGGATTACATGCAACAGCGGCAATACTTGTACAAAGGGTGGTTGCCGGGGCGGATCACGGCAATCGCGCCTTATGGGTAAAACTTGCGAAGATGCTCAATGTTCCAGGAGTTGCTCACCGGTAAGCCTTCTTCGGTCTCAAGGCAGACAACGTCGGGCCTCGTGACTTGTTTCACCCGGTAAGGGCCTTCCCACTTCGGCGTCAACTTGTTGGAATTCTTGGCGGATTGAACGCGCCAAAGAACAAGGTCGCCTTCCTAGAGACTTCTGGCTTTAACCTTGCGGCTATGGTAGCGGAGCAAAGCTTTCTGGTATCGAGCAGCTCGTACAGCAGCCTGAAGACGGTCTTCCTCAAGGAGCAGTGCGTCATCTTGTCGCAGTTGCTCTTGCTCAAGCTCATCGTAAGCGAGCACTCGAGGCGACCCGTATACGAGTTCCGTGGGGAGAACTGCTTCTGCTCCATAAACAAGAGCAAAGTGTGTCTGTCCAGTGGCTCGACTTGGCGTCGTCCTGATCGACCAAAGAGCCGCTGGCAGCTCCTCGATCCAGTTTCTTCCGCACTTGTGTAGCTTGTCGAAAGTTCTTGTCTTGAGTCCGCGCAGCACTTCAGCGTTGGCCCTCTCCGCTTGACCGTTGCTCCTCGGGTGAGCAACAGAAGCGAAGCAGACCATGGCGCCAAGGTCTTGGACGTATTGCATGAAGGTGCGACTTGTGAATTGTCTGCCGTTGTCGGTGATGATCCTGTTAGGGATTCCGAAGCGGCAAACAATTGACCTGAAGAACTTGACTGCTGACTGTGCGGTCACCTTTCTCACTGGTTCCACTTCTGGCCACTTTGTGAACTTGTCGATGGCGACGTACAAGTACTCAAAGCCCCCGGCTGCGTGGGGAAAGGGGCCGAGGATGTCGAGCCCCCAGACCGAAAATGGCCAGGATAAAGGGATCGTCTGGAGAGCCTGAGCTGGTTGATGTATCTGCTTGGAATGGAACTGGCACGCTTCACACTTGGTTACTTGTGCAGTTGCATCCTGGAGGGCTTCTGGCCAAAAGAAACCTTGCCGGAAAGCCTTGCCGGCAAGTGCTCTGGCGCCAATGTGGTGGCCACATATGCCTCCATGTATCTCTGCCAACAGCATTTGTCCATCTTCCCGGGGAATACACTTCAATTTCACACCGTTGAGCCTTGTTCTGTACAGTGTGTTGTCAACAAACTTGTACATACTTGACTGCCGGGCTACTCTCTCTGCTTCTTCTTGCTCTTCGGGGAGTTCTCCTGTTTGAAGGAAACGGACAATCTACTATGCCCATGCTGGAGCCTGTGGCTCAACAACAAGGACCAAAGGCATATCTGCTGCTGCGGGAACATCTGCTTCTACGGCGAGATCTTGTGTCTCAGCCGGAGCCTGATGTTCCCCGGCAAGCTTGCCGGAGCAAGACTTGTCGGGAGCTTTTGCTTCAACTGAACAAGCCCTTGGGCTAGCAGGAGCAGGCATCTCCTCAGCATTCTTGTCGTTGATCTTGGGGACCTTCTTGGCGGCGGCTTCAGGTAGCTCTGCCGGAAAGTAGTCGCCGGAGATCAACTTCCTCTTCTTGCTCTGTCCAGTTGACGGTGCTACTGATGGTTGAGTCAGCTTGAGCACAAAGATTCCTGGTTCAACAGGTAGCTTTAGTGCGGCACACTTTGACAGGCCATCTGCGATGTCGTTCTGAGCTCTTGGGACGTGCTCCATCTGCAGACCTTCAAAGTGTTCCTCAAGCTTCCTCACTTCGTCGACATAAGCTTCCATCAACGGACTTTGATAGCTCTTGTTTACTTGGCGGACAACCAACTGCGAGTCTCCCCTGACAATCAGTTTCTTAATCCCAAGGTCTGCTGCGATCCTGAGGCCGGCAAGCAACCCCTCATACTCTGTAGTATTGTTTGTCGCTTGCTCCTTGGGAAAGTGCATCTGGACAACGTACTTGAGGTGCTCTCCGGTGGGCGCGATAAGCAACACGCCGGCACCGGCGCCTTGCAGCGAGAAGGCACCATCAAAGTACATTACCCATTCTTTGCTTGCTTCTTTGACGGGAATGGTTGTCTCTGGGATCTCTTCGTCTGGTGTTGGCGTCCATTCCACTATGAACTCTGCCAATGCTCTGCTCTGGATAGTCGAAGTGCTTTCAAACTTGAGTCCAAAGCTTGACAGCTCTAGTGCCCACTCGACAATCCTGCCTGTTGCTTCTGGATTTTGCAGTATCCTTTTCGACAGAAAGCGAGTGACCACCGTTATCTCGTGTGCTTGGAAGTAATGGCGCAGCTTTCTCGAGGCCATGAGAAGGCCGAAAAGCAGCTTCTGCACCCCCGAGTACCTTGACCTAGCTCCCTGGAGAAGGGAGCTGACAAAGTAGACTGGGCGCTGCACCATCTTCTTCCGTACCTCTTCTTGCATCTCCGCAGATCCATCCTTATCGGGGCCAGAGCTTGTCAGAGAAGCCCCCTGCTTGTCGCTGGGCGTGCTTGCCGGGGCTGTTGACTCGTCATCTGCCTCCCTCTCCGCTACTAACACAGCACTAACCACTTGATTGGTTGCCGCTAAGTATAGCAGCAACTTCTCTTGTGGCCTAGGTGCGACAAGTATTGGAGTGGAGGACAGGTACCTTTTCATGTCTTGCAGCGCTGCCTCCGCTTCCGGAGTCCATTTCATCGGACCTGCCTTTCTCAAAATTTTGAAAAACGGCAGGGCGCGTTCCGCAGACTTGGAGATAAACCTACTGAAAGCAGCCGCACAGCCGGCGAGTCTTCGCACATCATTGACGCGCTTCGGGGCTTCGATCTGTTCGATGGCTTTGATCTTGTCGGGATTGGCTTCAGTAACTCTCTGGGATACAAAGAACCCGAGAAGCTTGCCGGAGGGGACTCCAAACACGCACTTCTTGGGGTTGAGCTTGAGTTGGATCTTGCACAGATTCGCAAAGGTTTCATATAGATCTCGAATCAGAGTAGCCCTGTCCTTGCTCTTGACCACTATATCATCCATGTAAGCTTCTACATTCCTGTGTATCTGTGGCTCAAAAGCAGTGTGGACTACTCTTGCAAACGTTGAGCCATCATTCTTCAGTCCAAAGGGCATGCGTATGAAGCAATAAGTGCCACATGGAGTAATGAATGTGGTCTTCTCCTCATCTTCTTCAGCCATATATATCTGGTGGTATCCTGAATATGCATCAAGAAACGAAAGCAACTCACATCCGGCTGTGGAGTCAACAATCTGGTCAATGCGCGGCAAGGGAAATGGATCTTTGGGACAAGCTTTATTCATATCGGTGAAGTCTATACAAAGCCTCCACTTCCCATTTGCCTTACGCACGACGACAGGATTGGCCAACCACGTGGGATGAAGTACACCTCTGACAAGGCCTGCCGCTTCCAGCTTCTTGATCTCTTCTGCTATAAACTCTTGGCGCTCCACCGCTTGCTTCCTAACCTTCTGCTTGACGGGCCGCGCGTGAGGACAAACGGCAAGCTTGTGCTCAATCACTTTCCTGGGAACACCGGGGATGTCAGACGGTTGCCATGCAAACACGTCGACATTCGCCCGCAGGAAAGCAATGAGCGCGCTTTCCTATTTAGGATCAAGCGTGGCACTGATGGTGAAAGTACCACCAGTGTCGTCCTCCTTGGCGGACACCTTCTTTGTCTCTGGTGGAGCTGCCATCGCCTTCTTGCACTTGCCGGTGGAGCTCGATGGTGCGTCCTCGACGGCAGCGCAGCACTCCGAAGAGGTGCGTTTGCCGGAGTGGGCCCCAGAGCTCTTGCCGGACTTGGTCTTGTTCTTCCCTCCGGGAGCTTCAGCGGCAAGTGTCTTGCTATCCATTGCGGCTGCTGCGTCCCAGTAAATCTTGTCGGCACATATAAGGGCATCTTTCTTGTCGCCGGGGACAGAGATGATGCTTATTGGGCCTGGTATCTTGAGTATGTTATAGGCATGGTGAGAGGCTGCCATGAACTTGGCGAGCGCCAGACGGCCAAGTATACCATTGTAAGGTAATGGGATATCGGCAATGTCAAAGGTGATTCTCTCAGTCCTGAAGTTGAGTTCTCCGCCAAATGTCACTGGCAGCATGATCTTCCCCTTCGGCTTGCTCCTTCCCGGGTTGATCCCTTGGAATGTGCCGGTTTCTTCGAGCTCGCTGTCGGGGATTTGGAGTTTCTGGATTACAGCGGAGGAGATCAGGTTCAGGCCGGCCCCGCCGTCAACCAGCATCTTGGTGACCTTGAGGTTGCGGATAGTTGGCGAAACCAACATCGTCAAGCACCCGACCGCAGTTGTGCAATTAGGGTGATCCCCAATGTCAAAGATGATGGGCGTGCTGGACCACTTCAGAAGTTTGGGCGACTCGACGGGCGGTTCTGCCGCATTAACTTCCCGCACCCATTGCTTGAGTTGGCGGTGGGAAGTATGCAGAGAGGTGCCACCGTCAACGCACAGAACCTCCGTGGCCTTCTGGAACTCTTGCTCGCTGTTATCTCCGTCATCCATGTCTTCGTCGTCGTCTTCGTATTCGTCCTTGTCGCGGCCGCGGGGAGGTCGGTCTCCTTGCCGCTGCTTGGCTTTGCCGCGGCGTCCTCCCCGGCCGTTGAATGGCCGCTTCTTGCCAGACTCTCCACCACCCCCTGGGCCTTCTCCTTGTCGCGTCGCTCGTATTCAGCTTTCTGTTGCTCAACGAGGTACTCGACCCTTTTGCATTTTTGGAGGTCGTGGCCCTTGGTGCGGTGGATCTTGCAGTACTGCTTGTCGGAGCCGTCTTGCTTGTCGGCGGCGGCCACAGCGGCAGTCTACTTGCCAGAGCTGCCGGCCAGGGGTTTCTTGGCGCCAGCCTCCTTGCCGGACTACTCAACGACCAGTACTTCTTTGTTCTTCTTTTTCCTATTGTTCCGCCGCCGGCTTTTCTTTGCTGGGGCGGCGTCCTCACTATCTGAGCCTCCTACTCCAGCATCCTCTCCGGGGAGCTTCCTCCCCTCCTCAGCGCGCGCACACTTGTCGGCCAGGGCATAAAGCTCACTGACGTCTCGGATCTTGCACATCGCCATCTCCTCCCTCATCCTGCGGTTATGCACGTTCTGGTGGAACGCGCTAATAACCGCGGCAGGGTGGACATCTGGGATGTTGTGCTGGACGCGGCTGAATCTCTGGATGTACTTTCGCAGGGACTCTCCTTCCTTCTGGGCGAGTATATGCAGGTCACTCTCCTGGCCATGAGGCTTGTGGCCACCTGTGAAGGCGCCGACAAACTGATGGCACAGGTTGGCCCAAGAAGAGATGGAGTTCTCTGGCAAGTGCATGAGCCCTGATCTGACGTTTGGCTTGAGCACTAGCGGGAAGTAGTTTGCGAGTATCTTCTTGTCTCGTCCCTCGGCAGCCTGCACCGCGATGGTGTAGATGCTGAGGAACTCCGACGGATGAGTCTTGCTGTCGTACTTCTCGGGTACGTCAGGCTTGAAGTTCTTCATGCTGGGCCACTGGACTTGCCGCAGCTCATGGGTGAACGCAGAGCAGCCCGCCGCGTACGGCAGGTCGCCTAGTCCTCCTGGGGCTTGCATGTCAACAGTGGGCCCAGCGCGCTGGTCAGATTGACGCCGCGCTTCTCTTCGACGCTCGATGCGAGTTCGAGCGTCTTCTTGCTGTCTTTCGTCAAGGACTTGGCATTGATCGCGGCGAGCCCGCGGATCCGACGACGCTGTGGAGTCGTCGTCGATGTTGATCTGGCGAGCCGGTGATTTTGGCCTTCGGGGCGGGGAGTGCACGGTGGTTGCACCCTCGGCAGTCTTGTCTCCATCAGCCCGCGCCTGGCTAACTTGCCGCGGCCGCGATGTTGTCGGCTGCTGCGGCGTGTCGTTGTTGGCGAAGGCGATGAGACTTTGGATGGTGGCCCTCCAGTCGTCGGCCTTGTCAGCCGCTGGAGGGAAGTCGAGGAGTAGCTAAGCTCGAGCTAGAGCTTCTGCTGGATTGGCGGGGAGCGATGGCGAGCGGTGCGAGGAGCGAGATATGCTCGGACTTCTAACTGCGTTAGAAGGAGCAGCGTCTCGTCCCGGCGACCGCGCCTTGCTCGTGCTAGCATGTTGGCCTTGAGCGTCCCGCGAACCGCCAGCTTGAACTTGGCCCAGCAAGCGTATGGTACCTTGTGTACCACGTCGCTGCCGGTCCTGAGCCTCCTGAGAGGGGCGCGGTGCATGTACGGACGCCGAGGCCTTGGAATGTGCCCGGTCGTCCGTCTTGTCCTTGGACTTGGCGGCGCCGTGAGTTTCCTCGCCGACATCCGTCCTTCCGCCGGCGTCTATCCCACCAACCGTTGGCTCCGGTGGTTGTGGGATCGACGCGGACGGGCCTGCTACCTCCGAAGGCTTCTTCTTCGGCGGCATGCTGATGAAGTTGTCGAAGTTGACGAAGCTGATGAAGTTGGTGAAGGTTTTGCTCGCGTGAACGCCGGATCGGGTTCACATAACCTCGACGCAACCCCCTACCTGGCGCGCCAAAGATGTCGGGGAAACTGATCGCCCACGAACACCTATGGGACCGGAGCCCCTTTTCGGTACGGAAAGGGGGCGGAGGATGCACAAAGAGCGGATCGAGGCACACACGCGAGCAGTTTACCCAGGTTCGGGCCGCACGGATGCGTAAAACCCTACTCCTGCCTTGGTTTGTATTGTGTTCTTGGCTCAGGAGCGAGAAGAGCTACAGTACTGATCGCTAACAGGACCGAGCGTGAGAATTATCGATGATCGGAACCCCTTCTACGTTGCGCATGGGCCTCCTTTTATAGGTCAAAGGGGTCACCGACAGGTGGCAACATAGTTGGGGGTAAAAAAGTAAAAGGAGTGGTAGTTGGAACAGTGTTTGCATAATGCTCTATACCTAACCCTGATGGCAGGGGACAACGGCATTAAATGCCCGTCGCCGTCGCCCCAAACAGTGCAAAAAACGTCCGTCAGGGCGCCACCGCCCGCCACGACGGTGGCCTCGTCATTGCAGCTTGCCACCATGTACCCCAGGCTGCACAGCCTTCCGCCACGTGCGTCTGGAAGGGTCCCAGAGCGACACGTGGGTGGATGCGCTGGAGCGCGTGTACTTGGTGGAAGTTTGCCGCGGCAAGCGCCTTACCGCGGTTGCTATCTTGTCGCGCCTGGGAGCTTGTCGCTCTCCGGGCCATGCCGGGATGCGTGGCGCGTCGCGGCAAGTCTCTTGAAATGCCACGTTTGGTCTTCCCGGCAAGCTCCTCTTGCCAAGGTCTCGTGTCTCGAGTGGTTTAGCGCCTTGATTGGCCTTTCCCAGCAGGCTCCTCTTGCCGGGGTCTTTTCTTCTGAGCTTGGATACTTTGTTCTTCAATGGCTCCACGGGAGCCACGGAGGGCTTTGGCGGCGCGTGGCAAGCCCTGCCACGGGACACTACAACTGCCCGTGCACAAGTTCGGGGTACTAAGGTACCGCTACTTTAGTACACCAACAATATGCTGCATAGGCCAATTCATAGTTGCAGAATTGGCTAGTGCACTTATGCTTTGTTTGGATATGATTTGGCTTATGCATCTTTGAGATCTATAAGAGGCCAAATCATAGCTGATTTTGTTACTGAACATCATATTAATGACATGCATAATGTTGATATTAGCCCTGCCTTTCTAGTACCATGGAGATTATGTTTTGATGATTCAATTCGTAGCAATGGCCAAAGTGTCGGTGTTGTCTATATATTTCTTTATGGTACTATTTTTTAATCCTCATGCCGCTTAGAATATTTTTATGCACAATTAATCAAAGCCGAACATGCATTGTTATTCGGATTGAATATTTTCTTTGCTATAGGTGCTATACATATTGAGGCTTTTAGTGATTCGTTATGAGTAGTGCATCAAATATCCAGGGTTTATCAATGTTTTGAGAAATCAATTATAGTTTATCTTGGGGTATGTCTAGATATGAAATTTACCTTGGGTTGAATTAAAATTGTTCATATATTTAGACATGAAAATTCGAAAGAGTTGGCACAGCAAGCATCCGGCTACTATGTTAATCATGGTGTATTGGATTTCTCTCAATAGCCGATGCCTTGTCTTGTCAACATAGGTAAGGCCGAACCGAAGTCCACAGCTTCGGCCACTAATGAAACTTTTATGCAGGTGAAGTAAGGATTGGGGGAAGTTCATTCTTGATTATCTGTGAAATCCCAGCGAAAGGGTGAACAATATGGTTCGGAGGATGGTTTTTGATCTATGGAACCTTATCATCGGATTGTTATAGAAGTTGAGAAGTTTTCATCCAAGTTTGCATCAAGAGGTTCAAACAAGCAATGGTCGATATATACTTATTGTCCTAAAAATAGGCAAAATGGCCGATGGAGTGTTGACATTGTCCTTAGAACAAGCAATGTGCAAATTATTTTTCAGCATCCAAGTTTTGCCGAAAAATAGGGGGCATGTGTTGACACCAGATTTTGGCACGGTAAATAACTTAATTAATATGGCCTCAAATTGAGAAGCGATCTACATAAAAGAGTTTCGTATTGTCCATATGAACATCCTTGAAGTTTGGGCCATGGCCATCCGATCTAATCTCGAAGGCTGAAGTTGTGTTCGAAATACTGAGATTTTGTATTCAAAACACTATTCGACTGATTACACACCCAAGAAGGCCTCATATGGAAAAACATTCTACATGAATTGTCTTCGACTCGTCGAAGCGATCGATTTTGATACAAAAATCGTCCAAATCCGAGTTCGAATGCAAAAGTTAGAGCAATTGGAGTGCAGCCCTGTCATGAGGCAAGATGTGGCGCGCCCCACCAGACGCATGTCTGATGGGTAGCGCGAGGGAACATATGTTTTGCATGACCGTTTAGGCCGAGAAGATGGTGTCGAATCGAAAAACGTTCAACATGAAAGTTGTTCATCTCGTCGAAACGGTCAAGTTTGATTTTGGGCTCATGTTCTTGCGAGGTCATTTGTGGCCTATGGGACATAAAAACCTAATTGATGTTCCAAACTTACCTAAATCTGAGTTCGGTTAATTTTGGAAAGATTTGGACGTGATTTGGAGTCATTTTATTGTATAGGAAGTCCATCCGCCTCTTATATACCTAAGGGGTGACGGCTGATTGAACAACACAATCGATCAAATCATCTACCACTTTTTATCTTTTTTCTTTTCTCCTTAACCCTAGTTCTTCTTCTTCTCATTTTTCGTTCGTTCTTCTTCACTACAGGGTGGCGAACCTCGAGGCCCTAGGGACGGTCAGACCGACTAGGGCAGCCCATAGCCTCCGTGCATCCAGACGGGGTCCCTCCCAGGCGCGTGTGGTTTCGGGTCTACAAAAGTGCTCGCCAGATTGCTTGCGTACCGCGCTTCCGGACAGGTCTCCTTCGACGTGAGATGCGGTGCATCACCCTCGGCATTGGAGGTACACGGTGAAGTGTTCGTGTGTGAACACATGTATGCCATATTGAATAATAATAACCATGAAACTTGTCATCATGGCTTTAATATTCAATCTTATGATAACTATTTTGTTGAGTTTGCTCCCACCACTATTCATGAGAAGAATTTTGCTTATGTGGAGAGTTGCAAAATTTCTATGCTTTTGCATCATGAAAATAATGCTTTATGTCATGGTTATATTGTCGAATTCATTCATGATGCTACTAAAAATTATTATGAGAGAGGAACATATGCTTATAGGTATTGCAATAATTTCAAGTTTCCTCTCTATGTGTTGAAAGTTTTGAAGTTTTGCTTGTTTTGCCTTCTTATGCTAGTTGATTCTTGCTCCCATAATTTGTTTGCTCACAATATCCCTATGCATAGGAAGTGGGTTAGGGTTAAATGTGCTTGCCATGTGATTCAATATGCTCTCTTTCATGCTTCAATTCTTATCTTTTATGTGAGTATCTTTGAAATCATCATGTCTAGCTAAAAGGCATTAAAGAAAAGCGCTTGTTGGGAGACAACCCAACAATTATACCTACTGTTTTTGTGTGCTCACATGATTATGCTACTATAGTAATCATGTTTTATAGCTTTTTTTCATAAAGTGCCAAGCAAAGCCTTAGGATCATGTTGGGTGATAGTAGAGTTGATCTTGCTGAAAAACAGAAACTTTTGCGTTGACGAGAAAACATTTCCTTTTTAACAAAAGAGTGTTTTTAAGTTGATTCTTTTTTGCAGAAGATTAATATACAAATTGTTCACGTGGTACTATTGTTTCAGAAATTTTTAGAGTTGCATAAGTATGGTGAATGTTCAGATCATTAAAGATTGTTCTGATTTTGAGAGATTCTGTTTTCAATGCATAGTTTGCTTGTTTTCTAGTTTCTATGGCTTATATTGATCAATATAAATTGTAGAAATTATATGCTACAGTAGGCATTATGTGGGAACAATTATGAATCTTGTCTTTGACAGTACCCAAAGTGAATGATTTGTTTTATCATACTAACCCATCTCACAAAGTTTTGTGTGATTGAAATTTTCAAGTTTTGAGTGAGATGTTGATATGAGGAGAATAAGGAGTGACAAGACCCTAAGATTGGGGATGCCCAAGGCAACCCAAGGTAATATTAAAGGAAGATCCAAGCAACTATGTTTGGGGATGCCCCGGAAGGCATCCCCTCTTTCGTCTCCAACATTATCGGTAACCTCACTTGAAGCTATATTTTTATTCATCACATGATATGAGTTTTGCTTGGAGCATCATTTTCGTTTGTTAGGATTCTCTTGCTGGTATTTAGAATAATGTTTTTCATCTTTTATTTCAATAAAAGTGTCAAGGATAGCCTTTACCATGCTTATTTTGCAAGTCTATATGCCGCTGTTTGAAAACAGAAAGTTTTCTATCATTGTCTCAATTCTTCTGGATAGTCAGAACGTGATCAATTCTTGAAATTTTTACAAAGTTATCATAAATAAGCTCTCTGTAATGTGGTAACTTTTCAGAATTTATAGAGCTAGGTAAGTATGAGAACAATTCCACTCTTTACAGACCGTACTGTTTTGACAGATTGTTGTTATGTTTGCATTGTTTGGATATGTTTGTGTGTTTAATCATTCTATTTGAGGATAGGAGTATTAATTATGCAGAGGCATTTAGTATGCAAAGTTGAATAATAATTTTAGTAATTTGCTACAGTAGAGGATGATAAGGTTTTGCATTGATTTATACTAACTTATCTCACGAGTTCTTGTTGAGTTTTGTGTGGATGAAGTTTTTGAGATTTAGGGAAACCGTGATATGAGAATAATTAAGGAGACACAAAAGCTCAAGCTTGGGGATGCACAAGGCACCCCAAGACAATATTTCAATAAGTCTCAAGCATCTAAGCTTCGGGATGCCCCGGTAGGCATCCCACCTTTCTTCATCAACCATTATCGGTTAGTATCGATTGATCCTAAGTTTTTGCTTCTTCACACAAGATGTGCTATTCTTGAAATGTCATTTTATTTTGTTTGCTTGCTTTTTTTAATAAAATACATAGATATGAATGTTTTTAAATAAAATAGGGCCCCCAAATAGTTGCCGGAAAAGCTAAGTAAGCGGCATCCACATGCCGTCAACGAACCTCTTTTCAAGCACCGTTGCTCTAGTGCTTCACTTATATCTTTTTTTAGCACAGTGTGCTTTAGTATTTTTGAAGAAATTCTCCCTTGCTTCACTTAGATTAATTTGAGAGAAGAAAATATTATTGTCATGTTCTTCACTTATATTCGTTTGAGATCATCAAAAGAAACACATAAAAATTAGTCCCAAAGTGATAGATATCCAAGAAGGATATAATAAAAACTTCCATGAAGATCATTGGACAAAATAAACTTGATTCCTTGTAATAGTTTTGAGACATGATGATGTGATATGTGAGTTATTTTGATGCGTAATTGTGCTTTAGTAATATATTGGTGTTAAGGTATGTGATTCCTGAAACATGCACGTATAGTCGTTTGTTATGCCGGGAAGTTGGAGCACAATTTATCCTTGATTGTCCTATCTTCGTGTGAAGGTCGGGGTGCATGATAGTTAACTCCTACCGACCCCCCTAGGAGCATGTGTAGTATTACTTTGCTTCGAGGGCTAATAAACTGTTGCAATAAGTATGAGTTCTTTAATACTTTCACAATAATGTGAGTCCATGGATTATACACACTCTCACAATTTCATAATTGCTAGCCTCTCTCGTGCCGCAACTTTCGCCCGTGCATAAACTTTATTATACCTTCCTCAAAACAGCCACCACACCTAGCTATTATTGCATTTCCATAGCCAATCCGAGTTATATTGCCATGCACTTCCATCATATAGTTGACTTGAGCATTCATTCTCATCATATAGAGTCATACTATGTTATATGTATTGAGTTGTAATTTTTATTTCTTTTGAGTTATAAGTAAATAGAAGTGTGATGATCATCATTATCCATTATTAGAGCATGTCGCAATGATGATAGGATGATGGATAGCATGATTCCCCCACAAGTCGGGATGAGACTCCGGACTAAAAGAAAAAAAGAAAAAAAAAGAAAAAAAAGAGAAAAAAAATGATGAATGAAAGAAAAAAGAGAAGGGGCATGCAAATACCACACTTGTGCTTCAAAGTAGCACCAGGTTTTTCATATAGAGAGTCTCTGATGTTGTCACTTTCATATACTAGTGGGAATTTTCTATAGTAGAGTTTGATGCATACCCACTTAGTTTCACATTGAGCTTTCATACACTTATAGCTCTTAGTGCATCAGTTGCATGGCAATCCCAACTCCTCACATTGATATCGATTGATGGACATCTCCATAGTCCATTAGTTTGCCTAGTTTATGTGAGACTTTATTCCCTTCTTTTGTCTACTACCACCGCATTCTATTCCACCTATATTGCTATATCCATGGCTTGCGCTCATGTATTGCGTGAGAGTTGAAAATGCTGAAGCGCGTTAAAAAGTATGAACCAATTGCTTGGCTGACACCGGGGTAGTACATGATTTATACTTTGAGCTGGGAAGACAAGGCATGACAAGACTATATGATTTTGTAGGGATAACATTCTTTAGCATTTGATATTCTGAAAGACATGGTTGCTTGTTGATATGTTTGAGTATTTAAATCTCAGGTCAAAACAAGACTATTGCTTTGAACCATATAAAAGTCCAAGTGTCCATGCTATAAAGAAAAGAATATGATATGACATGATAGGCAACATTCCACATCAAAAATTCTGTTTTTATCATTTACCTACTCGAGGACGAGCAAGAATTAAGCTAGGGGATGCTGATACGTCTCCAACGTATCTATAATTTTTGATTGTTACATGCTGTTATATTATCATTCTTGGATGTTTTACAACCATTTTATAATCATTTTAAATCATTTTTTGGTACTAACCTATTGCCATAGTGCCAAGTGCAAGTTGTTGTTTTCTGCATGTTTTACATCACAGGAAATCAATATCAAACGGGGTCCAAACACCGCAGAACTTTTTGGATATTTTTTATGGGCCAGAAGACACCCAATGGGCTAGCGCTGCACCTTGGGGGTGCCCCGAGGGGGGCACAACCCACTAGGGCGCGCCAGGCCTCCCGCACCGCCTCTTTACCCTATAAATTAACAAATATTCTGAAACCCTTCGGGGTAGACCTAGATCAGAAGTTCCGCCGCCGCAGGCCTCTGTAGCCACCGAACACCAATCTAGACCCTTTCTGGCAGTCTATCGGAGGGGGAAATCATCACCGGTGGCCATCTTCATCATCCCAGCGGCCACCATGATGAGGAGGGAGTAGTCCACCCTCTGGGCTGAGGGTTTGTACCAGTAGCTATGTGTTTAATCTCTCTCTCTCTCTCTCGTGTTCTTGAGGTGCACAATCTTGATGTATCGCATGCTTTGTTAATATAGTTGGATCATATGGTGTTTTCCCCTCTATATTTTGATGAATTGACTTTTCCCTTTGAGATTCTTTGGATTGAATACTTTTATGGATTTGAGAACAGTTGATATATGTCTTGCAATTGAATACTCGTTGTGACAATGGGGTATCATATTGATTCACTTGATATATGTCTTGGCACTCAACTCATGGATTCCCGAGGTGACATTGGGGTAATCTATGCATAGGGGTTGATGCACGTTCTTGTCTTTGTTTCTCTGGTAGAAATCTTGGGGCACTCTTTGAAGTTCTTTGTCTTGGATTGAGTATAATTAATATGAACTTGTTTTGGTGATTATTCTAGTACGTACTCTTGATAGATCGATCGACAAGAATAACTTGTGTTAATTTAGTATGAATTCTTGATAGATCGATCGGAAAGAATACCTTGTGTTATTTTAGTACAAACTCTAGGATAGATCGAATGGAAAGAATAGCTTTGCGTTATTTTAGTACGAACTCTTGAATAGATCGAACGGAAATAATAGCTTTGAGGTGGTTCCATACCCTACAGACAATTTAGTCTTATGTTCTCCGCTAGATATGAACTTTGGAGTGATTCTTCATCGCACTTTGAGAGGTGGTTATATTATCCAATTATATTAGCATTGTTGAGAGATTGCACTAGCGAAAGTACGGACCCTAGGCCTTGTTTTCATGCATTGCAATACCGTTCGTGCTCCGTTTAATCAACTGCTACCTTGCTATTTTTTACTGTTACTATTACAAAAAACAATATCTACTATCGATATTACACTTGTATCACCATCTCTTCGCCGAACTAGTGCACCTATACAATTTCCCATTGTATTTGGTATGTTGGGGATACAAGAGACTTTTTATTATTGGGTTGCAGGGTTGTTTGAGAGAGACCATCTTCATCCTACACCTCCTATGGATTGATAAACCTTAGGTTATCCACTTGAGGGAAAATTGCTACTGTCCTACAAAACTCTACGCTTGGAGGCCCAACACGTGTCTACAAGAATAAAGTTGCGTAGTAGACATCACCTCCCATGGCAGCGGGGTCCTAATGGAAACTAAGGGATATTAAGGCCTCCTTTTAATAAAGTACCGGACCAAAGCATTAGCACTTAGTGAATACATGAACTCCTCAAACTACGACAATCATCGGAAAGAATCCCGATTATTGTCACCTTGGGGTATGCGGATCGTAACACATAGTAGGTGTCTACAACTTGCAAGATTGGATCAAGAACACACATATATTAATGTAAACATAATAGGTTAATATCTGAAATCATGGCACTCGGGCCCTAGTGACAAGCATTAAGCATAGCAAAGTCATGGAAACATCAATCTCAGAACATAGTGAAACTGCAACTATTCCATGGGTGGTTTTGATAATTAATAACAACATATAGCTCATTGAACTAATATCCTTTCAAGATAAATATTTTAGGAAGTTCAATGATTGGCATGGCCTGGATTAGAGATGTGGACCCCTAAAAAAGCTAAGGATAGAGATTGGCAAAAAGTCAAGACTCTACATTTTCATTTTAGTAATCCAAGATCACATTGAGTCCATAGGAAAAGCCAATACTATTAAAAGGGGATGATGTGTTGTGCTACCTCTTGAGCTTGCGTTGTTTTTCCCTTGAGGAGGAAAGGGTGATCCAGCACAGTAGCGTAAGTATTTACCTCAGTTTTTGAGAACCAAGGTATCAATCCAGTAGGAGACTACACGCAAGTTCCTCGTACCTGCACAAACAAATAAGAACCCTGCAACCAACGCGATAAAGGGGTTGTCAATCCCTTCTCGGCCACTTGCAAAAGTGAGATCTGATAGAGATAATAAGATAAATATTTTTGGTATTTTTGTTGTATAGATTGAAAGTAAAGATTGCAAAGTAAGAGATCGATAAAGACAAATAGTTGATGGGAGATTAATATAATGGAAGATAGACCCGGGGGCCATAGGTTTCACTAGTGGCTTCTCTCAAGATAGAAGATTCTACGGTGGGTGACCAAATTACTGTCGAGCAATTGATAGAAAAGAGCATAGTTATGAGAATATCTAGGCATGATCATTGTATATAGGCATCACATCCGTGACAAGTAGACCGAAACGATTCTGCATCTACTACTATTACTCTACACATCGACCGCTATCCAGCATGCATCTAGAGTATTAAGTTCATAAGAACGAGTAATGCCTTAAGCAAGATGACATGATGTAGAAGGATAAACTCATGAAATATGATATAAACCCCATCTTTTTATCCTCGATGGCAACAATACAATATGTACCTTGATGCCCCTGCTGTCACTGGGGAATGACACTGCAAGATTGAACCCAAAGCTAAACACTTCTCCCATTGTAAGAAAGATCAATCTAGTAGGCCAAACCAAATTGACAATTCGAAGAGACTTGCAAAGATATTTAAATCATGCATATAAGACTTCGGAGAAGAACCAAATATTGTTCATAGATAATCTTGATCATAAACCCACAATTCATCGGATCTCGACAAACACACCGCAAAAAGAATTACATCGAATAGATCTCCAAGAAGATCGTGGAGAACTTTGTATTGAGATCCAAAGAGAGAGAAGGAGCCATCTAGCTAATAACTATGGACCCGAAGGTCTGTGGTAAACTACTCACAACTCATCGGAGAGGTTATGGTGTTGATGTCGAAGCCCTACGTGACCGATGCCCCTTCTGGTGGAGCTCCGTAACAGGCCCCAAAATGGGATCTCATGGGTACAGAAGGTTGCGGCGGTGGAATTAGGGTTTCGTGGTGCTCTCAGATGTTTTCAGGGCATATGAGTAAATATAGGATGAAGAAGTATGTCAATGGAGCTACGGGGGGCCCACAAGGGTGGGGGGTGCGCCCCTGCCTCATGGCCACCTCGTGGCTTCCCTGGCGTGTACTCCAAGTCTTCCGGGTTGCGTTTGTTCCAAAAATGATCCTCCTGAAGGTTTCATTCCATTTGGACTCCATTTAATATACCTTTTCTGTGAAACACTGAAATAGGCAAAAAATAACAGTTTGCACTTGGCCTTGGGTTAGTAGGTTAGTTCCAAAAATAATATAAAATTGTATAATAAATCCCATTAAACATCCAAAACAGATAATATAATAGCATGGAACAATAAAAAATTATAGATACATTGGAGACGTATCAAGCATCCCCAAGCTTAATTCCTGCTCATCCTCGAGTAGGTAAATGATAAAAACAGAATTTTTTATGTGGAGTGCTTCCTAACATAATTCTCAATGTAGTTTTCTTTAATGTGGCATGGATGTTCAGATCCGAAAGATTCAAGACAAAAGTTTAATATTGACATATGAATAGTAATACTTCAAGCATAGTAACAAAGCAATTATGTCTTCTCAAAATAACATGGCTAAAGAAAGCTATCCCAACAAAATCATATAGTATGGCTATGCTCTACCTTCGTCACACAAAATATTTAAATCATGCAAAACCCCGGTTTCAGCCAAGCAATTATTTCATACTTCAATTTTTTCAAACTTTTAAACTTTCACGCAATACATGAGCGTGAGCCATGGATATAGCACTATAGGTGGAATAGAGTGGTGGTTGTGGAGAAGACAAAAAAGGAGGAAGATAGTCTCAAATGAACTAGGCGTAACAATGGGCTATGGAGATGCCCATCAATAGATATCAATGTGAGTGAGTAGGGATTGCCATGCAATGGATGTACTAGAGCTATAAGTGTATGAAAGCTCAACAAAAGAAACTAAGTGCGTGTGCATCCAACTTTCTTGCTCACGAAGACCTAGGGCATTTGAGGAAGCCCATCATTGGAATATACACGCCAAGTTCTATAATGAAAACTCCCACTAGTATATGAAAGTGACAACACAAGAGACTCTCTATCATGAAGATCATGGTGCTACTTTGAAGCACAAGTGTGGAAAAAGGATAGTAGCATTGCCCCTTTCTCTCTTTTTCTCATTTTTTTTCTTTTTTTTATTTATTTGGGCCTTTTCTTTTCTTTTTTTATGGCCTCTTTTTTTCTTTCCTTTTTCTTTCGTCCGGAGTCTCATCCCGACTTGTGGGGGAATCATAGTCTCCATCATCCTTTCCTCACTGGGACAATGCTCTAATAATGAAGATCAACGGACCTTTATTTACTTACAACTCAAAGATTACAACTCGAAGCTAGAACAAAATATGACTATGTGAATGCCTCCCGCGGTGTACCGGAATGTGCAGTGAATCAAGAGTGACATGTATGAAAAATTATGCATGGTGTCCTTGCCACAAATGTGATGTCCACTACATGATCATGCATGGAAATATGACAATGATGAAGCATGACATAATGAACAGAACGGTGGAAAGTTGCATGGCAATATATCTCGGAATGGCTATGGAAACGCCATAATAGGTAGGTATGGTGGCTGTTTTGAGGAAGATATATGGTGGAATGGTGAGAGTGCGTATAATCCATGGACTCAACATTAGTCATTAAGAACTCATATACTTATTGAAAAAAATGTACAAGTCATCAAAACAAAGTACTAAATGCATGCTCCTAGGGGAAGGGTTGGTAGGAGTTAACCATCGTGCAATCTCGACCTCCACACAAAGGATGGCAATCAATAAATAAATCATGCTCCAACTTCATAACATAACGGTTCAACATACGTGCATTCTACGGGAATCACAAACTTTAACACAAGTGTTTCTCAAATTCACAATTACTCCACTAGCATGACACTACTATCAGCATCCTCATATCTCAAAACAATCATCAAGTATCAAACTTCTCGTAATATTCAATGCACTTTATATGAAAGTTTTTATTATACCCATCTTGGATGCCTATCATATTAGGACTAATTTTATAACTAAAGCAAATTACCATGCTGTTCTAAAGGACTCTCAAAATAATATAAGTGAAGCATGAGAGATCAATAATTTCTATAAAATAAAACCACCGTCGTGCTCTAAAAAGATATAATAGTGAACCACTAGAGCAAAAATATCTAGCTCAAAAGATATAAGTGAAGCACATAGAGTATTCTAATAAATTCTGACTCATGTGTGTCTCTACCAAAAGGTGTGTACAGCAAGGATGATTGTGGTGAACAAAAAAAGCAAAGACTCAAATCATACAAGACGCTCCAAGCAAAACGCATATCATGTGGTGAATAAAAATATAGTATCAAGTAAAGTTACCGATAGACGAAGACGAAAGAGGGGATGCCTTCCCGGGGCATCCCCAAGCTTGGGATTTTGGTTGTCCTTGAATTTTACCTTGGGGTGCCTTGGGCATCCCCAAGCTTAGGCTCTTTCCACTCTTTGTTCCATAGTCCATCAAATCCTTACCCAAAAACTTGAAAACTTCACAACACAAAACTTAACAGAAAAACTCGTGAGCTCCGTTAGTATAAGAAAAGAAACCACCACTTGAAGGTACTGTATTGAACTCATTAATTATTCATATTGGTGTTAAACCCACTGTATTCCAACTTCTCCATGATTCATACCCCCCGATACTACTCATAGATTCATCAAAATAAGCAAACAACACACGAAAAACAGAATCTGTCAAAAACAGAATAGTCTGTAGCAATCTGTAACTTTCGAATACTCCTGTAACTCTAAAAATTCCGAAATAAATTGGTGGACGTGAGGAATTTTTCTATTAATCATCTGCAAAAACAATCAACTTAAAATCACTCTCCAGTAAAAAAAATGTCAGCAAATCTCATGAGCGCAAAAGTTTCTGTTATTTACAGCAAGATCGCAAAGACTTCACCCAAGTCTTCCCAATGGTTCTACTTGGCAATTAAAACACAAAACCACATCTAACCAGAATCAAGATGAATTAGTTATTACTAAACAGAAGTAAAAGCTAAGAAAATAAAATTGGGTTGCCTCCAAACATGCGCTATTGTTTAACGCCCCTAGGCATGATACAAGAATAGATCTAGGTATTGCCATCTTTGGTAGGCAATACATAAGTGTCTCTCATAATAGATTCATAAGGTAATTTGATTTTATTTCTAGGAAAGTGTTCCATGAATATCCTTAACGGAAATTGGAATCTAATGTTTCCTTCTTTCATGTCGATAATTGCACCAATCGTTCAGGAAAGGTCTACCAAGAATAATAGGACATGTAGGATTGCAATCTATATCAAGAACTATGAAATCTACGGGCACATAATTCCTATTTGCAACTATAAGAACATCATTAATCCTTCCCATAGGTTTCTTAATGGTAGAATCCACAAGATGCAAATTTAAAGAACAATCGTCAAGTTCATGTAAACCCAACATATCACACAAAGTTTTTGGAATTGTGGAAACACTGGCACCCAGATCACACAAAGAATAGCATTCATGATCTTTAATATTAATTTTAATAGTAGGTTCCCACTCATCATAAAGTTTTCTAGGGATAGAAACTTCTAATTCAAGTTTTTCTTCATAAGATTGCATTAAAGCAACACGGATATGTTTGGTAAAATGCCTTATTTTGACTATAAGCATGAGGAGAATTTAGCATGGATTGCAAAAAGGAAATAAAATATATCAAAGAGCAATTATAATAATTAAATCCCTTGAAATCCAAAATATTGTGTTCATTGCAATGTAAAGTTTTGACCTCTTCAATCCCACTTTTAATTGTTTTTGCATCAATATCTAAAAACTCTGATTCATTGGGACGCCTTTTAACTAAAGTTGACTCATCTCCAGTCATATCTTTATCAAGATTCATATTAGAAAACAAGGATTTAATAGGAGACACATCAATTACTTTTAGATCTTCATCTTTATTATCATGAAAACTAGCAGAACACGCTTTCACAAAGCAATCTCTTTTAGCACGCATCCTACCGGTTCTTTCTTTGCACTCATCAATGGAAATTCTTATGGCTTTGAGAGACTCATTGATATCATGCTTAGGTGGAATAGATCTAAGTTTCAAAGAATCAACATCAAGAGAAATTCTATCCACGTTCCTAGCCAACTCATCAATCTTAAGCAATTTTTCTTCAAGCAAAGCATTGAAATTCTTTTGCGAATTCATAAATTCATTAACACTAGTCTCAAAATCAGAGGGCATCTTATTAAAATTTCCTTCAAAGTTGTTGTAGGGATTACCATAATTATTAGAGGAATTACTAGGGAAAGGCCTAGAATTAAAGTTTCCTCTATAAGCGTTGTTACCAAAATTGTTCTTACCAACAAAATTCACATCCATAGATTCATTATTATTCTGAATCAACGTGGACAAATGCCTATCATTAGTATCAGAAGGAACACTTTTATTAGCAAATAATTTCATAAGTTCATCCATCTTTCCACTCAAAACACTAATCTCTTCAATCGCGTGAACTTTTTTACTAGTAGATCTTTCGGTGTGCCATTGAGAGTAATTAACCATAATATTATCCAGGAGTTTAGTAGCTTATCCTAAAGTGATTTCCATGAAAGTGCCTCCCGTAGACAAATCTAAAAGATTCCTAGAGGCAAAATTCAATCCAGCATAAAAGTTTTGTATAATCATCCATAAGTTCAAACCATATGTAGGGCAATTACGTATCATTAATTTCATTCTCTCCCAAGCTTGTGCAACATGCTCATGATCAAGTTGCTTAAAATTCATAATATCGTTTTTAAGAGAGATAATCTTAGTGGGAGGAAAATACTTCGAGATAAAGGCATCTTTGCACTTATTCCGCGAATCAATACTATTTCTAGGCAAACAAGAGAACCAAGTTTTAGCACGATCTCTAAGCGAAAACGGAAATAGCTTCAATTTAACAATATCATTATCCACATCTCTCCTCTTTTGCATATCACACAAATCAACAAAGTTTTTAGATGGGTAGAGGCATCTTCACTGGGAAGGCCAAAAAATTGATCTTTCATAACAAGGTTTAAGAGAGCAGCATTGATTTCACAAGATTCAGCATCGGTAAAAGGAGCAATTGGAGTGCTAATAAAATCATTATTGTTGGTATTGGAAAAGTCACACAATTCAGTATTGTCTTGAGCCATAGTGACCAACAAGCTATCCAACACACAAGCTAACAAGAAGCAAGTGAAAAGAGGCGAACGGAAAAGGGGCGAATAAAATGGCAAACGTGAAGTGGGGGAGAGGAGAACGAGAGGCAAATGGCAAATAATGTAATGCGAGGGATAAGAGTTTGTGATGGGTACTTGGTATATAACTTGTGCGTAGATCTCCCCGGCAACGTGTGATGCCCCGAGACCGATGAGCCAGGTGTCAGCCAGTTATTCGTCGTCGTTGCCATGTCTTTTGCTTGCGTGTTGCACTTTGCCATGTCATGATGTGCATTTCATCAGCATGTTTTCAAAACTTGCATCCGTCCGTAGATTCCCTGTCCTCTCCGTTGTCCGTTCTGAGCCCGGACACACTCGCACGCGCCCGCGGCACCTCCGATTATTTATTTTATTAGTGGCTGAAAAATGTTCTCGGAATGAGTTGAAACTTGACTTGTGGTCTTATTTTCGGATAGACAGACCGCCTGTCAAATTTTGTCGCATTCGGAGTCCGTTTGATAGCCCAACCGTTAAACTTATAGTGGCACTATAGCCGGTAAAGCGTCAGACGTTTTCGGTGTTCCGCAGACCTATGCCGGGTTGCTTCCTCTTTCTCTTCTCGGTACAACCACACAGTTGTCCGCGACTGCCTAACATCTCTTCACAGCGCACAAACCCCATCACGCGCGTCTGAAACTATCCCGAACCCGACCCGGGCTCTTTTTACCGATGGGTCCGGATCAACCCCAAACATCCCTAAAACATCTGTGTTTTGGTTATTGGACTCCCTAACTTATTTATTCCAGGCCGTACGATTACGATCGGAGGGACCATATGACCCTAAGTTTAGCCATCTTGCTATATATAAATGGCAACCCTATATTTTAGGAGCCGTGTCCCATCCATCTCCATCCGCCGCCACCCTCTCCCCAAATCCTCCTCGGAGTCCACATCCAACCAAGCACCGAGCACCAGCCTCCTTCCCCATCGGGATCCCTCCCGATCCAAATCCCCCCTCCCACGTTCAGCCGCAGCAGCAGCCCCAAGCTCCCATGGATCGCCTCTGCCTCGCCTGAGCTCGTCGGGGACCAGAGCACCATGGCGCTCGATCTCCCGTGCCTCCCCTCTTCCAGGAGCATCTGCTCATCTGCCCGAACCCCCGCCATGCCTCGTCCCCGTGCTCCTCCATGCCCCACCTCGCGCCGATGGCCGCCGGCCACCTAAGAAGCAGTAGCAGCAGATGAGCGCCGCCGGCCTCGTCCCGCTCACCTCCTCCCCTGTCTCCCTTCCTCCCCGTGTTCCTCTCTCTTTCTAACATCTCTCTCATAGGGAACCGAGCCCCCATGGCGCCGCCACCTCGTCCCCACCGTTCTTCATCTCGATGTCGCCCCAGCCTCCTTCGCCCTCATCGGAGTTCATGCCAAGTACAACACCGACTCGCCCCTGCTTCGCAGCAAGCCGCTGCCCCGCGTTGACCTGCTGCTCGCCTCAAGGTCGCCGGCCGGGTCCCGCCATGCCATCGCCCGCACCCATTACTGCATCAGCCTCCCTGCTTCACACGTACGGCCGGCGTCGCCAGCAACGCGTGGCCCAGCTCCTTCTACGCCAAGGCCCAGCCAACGCCTCACCAGCCCAACACCAGATCCGGCCTCGGGCCCAATGTGAGCAGTATCCCAGCGCCACCTTTTTTCCTTATGATGGGCCAGATCCAGATTCAGCCCATCTCATGTTTTTTTTTCCAGGACGTCTTTGCGAATTAAACCAGTGCATTAATAATTACAGAAAATTGCCATATTTTGCATTGCTCATATCTAAACAAATGTGCATCAAAATTAAACAAAGTTAATATGTAAAATGCTCATAATTTTGTCTAGTTTCATAATATGCTACTTTCATCCATGATAAAAATATTTAAATTGTTGTTTGCATTGTTTTGCTCAAATGTCATGTTAAAATGGTTTAATTCATAACTAAATAACTGAAGCTCCAAATTTAATAAACTTTATATGTAAATGGGGTAGAAAAATGTGTAGATTAACATGGTGCACTTTGTTTTGCTGTTTACCAAATTTAAAATATGGTAATAGGTAGAACAGTACCAAATTAATAAATATGCACATGGGGAGTTTCCGGGATTTGTTGTTGTTATTTCCGGCCGCATTTAAAATGACTAGATAGTGTAGTTTAGCTCATGCTTCACCTCTTGCCATGTTTAATAAAAACATTTAATCTTGTCTTGTAAATAAACGAGTGTCAACTAAAAAATTACATGTGGTGTTTCGTCAATATGCAACTCGTTGCATATTGAGCTCCACTTAACTTGTAGTACTTGTTTGTGCACTTTGCCATGCCATGCAAATTTAAACCGGAGATGCATCATACTTGTTTGTGCATCATGCCATGGTTATGATATGTGTGTTTACCATGTTGTTTGCTTCTTTCTGGTAGGCTTCTCTCGTTAGCTTCGGTTTCGTTCCGGAGTTGCGAGGTTTTGTTCGACTACTTCTTGGACTTGTTCTTCTTCCTTGCGGAATCCCAGGCAAGATAACCATTCCCCGATATCACCTCTATCTTTGCCTATGCTAGTTGTCTTGTTCTTTATATATGCCTCGATGCATATTCATGTCTGTCAGCCTCCTATTGTTGCCATGAAACATCTAACCTTTGACACCTTCCCAGCAAACCATTGTTTGGCTATGTTACCCGCTTGCTCAGCCCCTCTTATAGCGTTGTTAGTTGCAGGTGAAGATGAAGATTGCTCCATGTGGTAACTTGTTGTTGGTATATCACAATATCTCTTAAATATATTAACACACCTATATACTTGGCAATGGGTGGAAGGCTTGGCCTTTTGCTCGGTGTTTTGTTCCACTCATGCCACCTTAGGAACCGATAAACCGGTGTTATGTTCCTTGATTTTGCGTTCCTAACACGGTTGGGGTTTATGGCCCCCCCCCTCGATAATTCACACTGCTTAAAGCTTTTCCAGCAAGGCCCAACTTTGGTTTTAATTTGCCTCATAATAAAAAAACTTAATTAATTAATTGCATAGGGGGTCATGTCCCCGGGGTTCTTAATTCTACATAATAGGGGGGGCCAGTGCTGATGGTGTTGGTCCAGAATGGGCAGCCTGCGGGGCCGCCACGGGGAAACTCAAGGTATCTGGCTCCTGTAGGTTGTCCCATCCGGTCGTGGCCTGAGACGAGATACACGCTTCTACTATCAGGGTGTCGGCACGCCGGGAGGTCTTGCTGGATTAGTTTTACCTTTGTCGAAATATCTTGAGCACGGGATTCCGAGAATACTCGGGTCTTCCCACTTTGGAGTTGCGACTCCGTAGATAATGAGCTTGTAATGGGCTAAGTTGGGACACCCCTGCAGGGTTTTGAACTTTTGAAAGTCGTGCCCGCAGTTATGTGGCAGATGGGAATTTGTTAATATCCGGTTGTAGATAACTAGACACCATATTCATAAGAATACACTACATGTGTGAGTAACCATGACGGTCTCTTTCCGAAGGGCTTCGGGAAGTGAACACGGTGGGGTTATGTTTGATCAGAGTAGCTAGGATCACTTCTTGATCAACTTAGCAACCGTTGGCACTTGTTCTCTTCTCGCTCTAAACTCGTAAGCTAGATGCTTAGTGCTTGCTGCAGACACTTTTGTAGCCTTTCCTCACCTAAAGACTTTGTTAGTTTTGATACCCGGGAACGGGATTGCTGAGTCCTCTGTGGCTCACAGATTCAACACACACCAGATGCAGGTTCAGCCGAGAATGATGCAGTAGATGGATCAAAACTTCACCGAGAGTTCGATGAAGAGCATGGCCGTATGTATGTGACGTGTTTCGACGATCAGTAGTGGTTCCTACTAGGGGCTATCAAGCCTTGTGGTTGTGGTATCTTTCTCATTTGGATTTCGTCCGTAGTCGGACCTTGTGTTTTGAATGAATGTATGTTATTGTATTTATTGTGTGACGTGGCGAGTGTAAGCCAACTATTTTACTCTTTCATCCCTGTTCTTTACATGAGTTGTGCAAAGATACCACGCTTGCGATCATTCTAGAATGCGCTTATGTCTCTAAGTCGTGCCTCGACACGTAGGAGATATAATCGCATCCTACGCATTACAAGTTGGTATCAGAGCCTTCTCCAACCAAGGAGCCCCTGGATTGATCGAATCGCTGTCGGTTGAGTCTAGGCACACACACAATTTTTTTTGAGTCCTATATATATATCGGAGAGTAGGATTTCTTTTTACTCCTCATCCCCTTCATCGCTCTGGTGAGGACTCCTGACGTTGTTCTATCTCCTCTACTCTCAAAAATTCACTAATTTTTTGTAGGATCACACGAGTATTATTTGGATTGTTTCGATATCTTTGTGATGAGAACATTGTTCTCGATGCCTCCTGTCATTTAGGGGTTGTGGCAGTGTCCCAAGGAGTTGAGCTCCGACTCCGAGGTGTTGTCGTCACAAACGTATCGTAGCGGTTCTAGAATACTTAAGATGGTCGACATCGAAAACTCTTCTATGCGGTTAGTGGTGAGAACCCCGACGTCACCCAGTACTGGCCGGATAGTTCGGGATTATTGCCACAGCTAGTATAGCGGATGCGTTTCAAAGGTCCGAGGTAAACGGTTTCCGAAGATGACTGGTTATGTGTTGACGGATGGATACAGCTGGATATAGGTTTAGAGTTGAGTGCGCGGTGCTTCCCCTGTATCCCCAACTCCAGATTGCATAACCGAGAAGCTTCGGGAATTAATAGGTGGGTTTCAAGTAGCTCGTAGGTAATCTTCCAACGAGTGCATGGTATGAGGTTTGGGGTTCAACATCTAGTGAAGAGGTTTCATGGGCGCTGTTCCAATTGGGTGTTGCATCTTAAAGGATCCTTGGCTATGTTGATCCGGGGATTGCAAGACCCTTTGTAACACATGCCATGGGGCATTTAGCACGAACATGTGGGACGAAATCTCTATTATGCATTTGTTCTATCTGTACCTTGTTTTTTTATTTTATTTTGTTCTCCCAAGTGGCTTCTCAACAAGTTGATGTACCATTAAGCTATGGAATTCATTCGTTCAATTCTTTGTTCGAATGATATTGTGAAGATTATGTCGCAACATGTCTATCCTTTGTTTTTTTTATTCTGGTATTCGAGTTGCTTCGATGTCAAGTATTGATTCCATACCTTTCCTAATCGGTGTTCTCATATTTCTATGGGAGTGCGAGTCCTTCTTGATCATCGAGATTGTCATGTAAATTCTTTTCAACCGGCGTGCTTCTCTTCAAGTTAAACTGATCCTTTCAATTTGTGCAAGACCAATTCTTGGTTTTTTCTCAACGGTGCATGTTTCATTCATCCCAAGTTGTCTTTGTTTTTCCCCACCCTCCCACCCTTTTTCTTTATGGAGCCTGAGTCCTTAATCAAGTGTCCTTATATTCATGTGATGTTTCTTCATTCTTTCGTTCAATTTCATTATCCAGTGATTTCTTAGGAAGATGCTAAGGAAGCTTCATATTATCGTTCTTCGTTCTCGTTTCTTCCCCGGTGGACTAAATTCAAGTTCCGATGTTAATCATATCTCTTCCTCTTGTTTCACATGTTTTCCCATGTTGTAATTTCTTATCCAAGGCTCTCTTATTTATTCAACTCTCTCTAGTTCTTCTTCGGAGTGTTCAAGATATCTCGGAAGATTCGTGTTTCCATTCTTATTCTGTTCAAGCTATTTTGAGGTTGTTATCTCATTCAAGCCATTTAATTCAACCAGTGCAATATCTCTTAAGTAATCAATTCCAACTGTGTTTATTTTGAGTGGGCCCTAACCCATAGGTCTTTTCCCAGGATCTTACCTGACTCTTCTAATTATCTGCAGTTATTACGGAATTCTTTTCTAAGTGTGACATAAGTATGGATTCCATCAGTCATATGCCTTCTCCCAGATCGCTTTGAAATTATTTTCATCGTTGGTTCAACCTTCTGATTATTCATTCCGGAGTGCCTCAACAATTCTTCATGGTATTTCTCATCGTTCTTCTCAACATTTGAAGACCAAAGAAGAGTTTCTCTTAAATCTTGGCAGTTCCTTCAAGATTCATGGTTCTAGCTTCATGCCATCCTCATTATTGTTCTCATTGTGAGGAATTCTTTTTATACCCATTGGAAGAATTTCATGATTTCTTTCCATTGTGATCCTCCGAAGGCCATCATTTCAGAAGATTTCTTCGTTCTCAGTTTTCAACTTCGCCCTCCAACTATTCTTAATTGATGCCTCTTCGTTCGTCTCCATATTCTTACGGTGGTTCATTCAAGATTACTCTTCCATTTTTATCGTATCAACTCATTTGTTCTTTTCATAATCCTACCGGTGATTCGTTGAATACTTTCTCAAGTTTGTGAGAGACCTCTCTTTAATTCTTTGCAACAAGAATAAGTATTATGCCAAATCCAATGGTTGTCATCAATTTAAATTGGTGAAGGATAAGCATGACATAATTCTTATTCTTATTTCTTCAAGGTGATTTAATTCCTTTGTCTGAAGTGCGTCCATGATATCAAATTATTGGTTGTTCACCTTGTTTTCGGGAGCTTCAAGTTATTTCAATTATATCATTTCAAAGCTCCATCTAAATCATTGCAAGGTTTGAATCTTAATATTATCATCCTTTTGTTACCGGAGTTCTTCATGACGTTTCATCATGACTTAATTCATCCTCAGTGTTCTTCAAGATTCTGTTGGAGCTCAAGCATTCTTCTTCTTGCATTCCGATGTGCAATTATTTCTACCTTTTTTCTGTTGAGGTGGTGTTATGTCATTCTTGACAATTTCCTTCATGTTTCATGATTCACAAGTTATCAAGAATTAGATATTTAAACCCATCTATCTCTTCGCTGGAGTTTTCTTGGTATATTTTTCACCTAAAGCCTTTCATTAGGAATGTTGCTATCGTGGTGCTTATAAATGACCCAAGTTCTTCAATTATCCTCTTGGTGAAATAACTCTTTCGTCTCCTTGCTTTTCTCAATCCAATCATTTGTTTTCGTTAGTGGCAGAATTTCACCTCAAGTTGAGATGTTTCCCATAAGCCCACATCAAGCTTATTCTTCTCGTTGTTGAATTTCCAACAACTCCATTCATCCCTTCTTCGTAAGGATGATTTTTTCTAATTCATTTGGGGGAGAAGTTGTCATTTTTCTTCTCCGTTCTTTTCTTTCTTCCTAACAATCTAGCTTCTATTCTTTTGTTCCGGAGGTATTGTAATATTGCTCTCTTTGTCCCATCATCTTGTTTTATTAAGATCATATTCTTCCTTGCTTGTCCATTTAACCAGATTGTTGTGACTTCCATTTTTGTTCTCTTATCTTATCAAGTTTTGCCTCTCTTTTCAACCGGAGTGCTTTCTAAAGCCTTTCTTACCCCTTGTGCCATTCTTTCAATTGTTTCGGAGGCAGTGTGTTGTTGATTTCATCAAGTATCATCCCAACTTGGCAAGTTCATATTAATTCCTTCCATTTTCAGTCGGAGTGCTTTCCGAATTCGGTCATTCTTTTTCCTTGGCTTACTGTGTCAGTTGCATATTCTTTTGGTTCATGAGCTCTTGTTTCATGTCTTCCAACATACAAGTTTCTCATAATGTTCCGTGTTCCTCTTTGCTAACGGTGTTTCCAAGATCTTTCATCTCCATTGTATTCTTTCTTACAATTTGGTCAACCTCAAAGTTCGTGGTTTCACTCGTTTGTCAAAGAAGCAACTTTGTTTTACCTCTTCCTGTTCCGCTTTTATCCGGTGCCATCTCTAGGATCTCAGGTCGAGATCCTCCGTTAGTGTGGGAGAGTTGTGACGCCCCGAGACCGATGCGCCAGGTGTCAGCAACTTATTCGTTGTCATTTCCATGTCTTTTGCTTGCATGTTGCACTTTGCCATGTCATCATGTGCATTTCATCAGCATGTTTTCAAAACTTGCATCCGTCCGTAGTTGCCCTGTCCTCTCCGTTGTCCGTTATGAGCCCGGACACACTCGCACGTGCCCGCGGCACCTCCGAGTATTTATTTTATTAGTGGCTGAAAAATGTTCTCGGAATGAGTTGAAACTTGACGGGTGGTCTTATTTTAGGGTGGACAGACGGCCTGTCAAATTTCGTCACATTCTGAGTCCGTTTGATAGCCCAACCGTTAAACTTATAGCGGCACTATAGCCGAAAAAGCATCGAACGTTTTCGGTGTTCCAGAGACCTATGCCGGGTTGCTTCCTCTTTCTCTTGTCGGTCCAACCACGCAGTTGTCCGCGACCGCCTAACATCTCTTCACAGCGCATAGACCCCATCACGCGCGTCTGAAACTGTCCTGAACCCGACCCGAGCTCTTGTTACCGATAGGTCCGGATCAACCCCAAACATCCCTAAAACATCTGCGTTTTGGTTATTGGACTCCCTAACTTATTTATTCCGGGCCGTCCGATTACGATCGGAGGGACCAGATTGTCGGGACCCCGATCCTAAGTCACACTGGTCTAGCATGTAACACACCATATCATTTTGCGGCCTCACGCACGGCATCCCCACGGGTGCCACCTTACTTGGCCCGGGACCGTTTGCGCATTTTGTCTCACGTATATGATAGCTTCACTATCATCCATATGACAAAGAACCCGGGCCGACATGACCAGTTATAAACCATAAGTGGCACTAAATTACAGAGACATGCATACACGACCCAGCAACGAACGTGTTGGTCATCAACGTATGAACCCAAGTCGTAGCAAGCTACAAGGACTTAAAGGAAAAACGCGTGACATTTCCCCTAAGGGACAGCCACAGGAACGAAGAAGGACACATGCCGGTCAGCCTAATTGTTTCGGAGCAGTAGCAAGCTACCAAGGCTCAGTGGAAGCACTAGGAGACATTTCCCTATAAGATAGGCTACCAAGGGTAAACAACTAGGTGTTGGATCCCACACATACCAAGCATTTCAATAACATACACACAATATGCTCGATATGTGCAAATACAACATGGCATCACAACATGACTCTAAGAAACAAAGTATTTATTCATTAGGCTCCGAGGAGCCAGATATTACAAACATGGGTCTCATGACCCAACATTCAGAGCATACAAGCAACAAGCGGAAGCACAACATGTCTGAGTACAGACATCTACAAATGAAAAAGACAGGAGAGCCTGACTATCTACAACACTCGTCCAAGATCGTAGCTGAGGTAACAAGCTACTTGTCGAAGTCCAAGCGGAACTACTAGAGAGACAGAAGTCTCATCTGCAAAACATAAATTAAGCAAACATGAGTACAAAGGTACTCAGCAAGACTTACATCAGATCCTATCATACATGCACTTGTATCAAGAAGGCATAGTGGGGTTTAGTTGCAGCAAGCCAGCTTTGACTCGGTGGCTATCCTGTACTACGATTGCTGGTAACCTTTGAGGTGGCGCACACAAATCCACTAAGCACCACCAAATACACCACTATGGATTCATCCCCGTCTCCCTACGAGAAGGCCATCCATAGCACTCACACTTGTCTTGAGTATTTTAGGGTATCCACTTTCAGTTGTCTATGTACCACTTAAGCATCCAAGAAGTCCATAACCGTGGACCCGGCTATTCGAATAGATAATGAAAAACCCTGCAGGGGTGTACTTCTTCACACATGCTCTCGCCACTTACCTCCATGTACACGTCGTGTATCTCGGCAACCTTCAAGCGGAAGCCTAGCGAGGGTGTCGGCCACGACCTGACAAACCACACAAGACTCTAGTCCAGGTTTATCGCCTATTCGGGTTCCATCCGCAAGGGAGTCCGGCCGAGGTTTCCATCACGGCCCCAAACGATGTGTACAGGGTTCCCGAGCCCACCATCCGGGTGCCACTCGGTACATCGGGCCACGTGTGCCTAGTCTGTCCCAAGCCCACCCTGCCGGGTGCCACTTGGCAGAGAAATAACACTACCTACAAACACCAGAAACTAGTTACGACTCCTGGACAGAGACCAAGTTGATTAATAAGTCGAGAGGGGCACTTAAACATTCCAATGTGTGGTAGTAGCTTGTCATTGGACAACATACACAGAACTCAGTGCTTAAGGACGGTTCCAGTGAGACAACCCACCATGTACTCGTACATGGCCTCTCACCGCTACCTTTACCAAATCGTGTTCACACACTTAACGCTCAGCATCAGAACATATCACTACACTCTAATTCATTCCCAATGAATCAGACCTGACACACTCTAAGCAATAGCAAGCAAGGCATGGTAAGAACACAAAATGGCTTCAATCAACTCCTACACATGCTAGTGGGTTTCAACTATTTACTGTGGCAATGACATGTCATGCAGAGGAGTGGGTTCAACTACCGCAGCATAAAGTAGTAGTTGAATCGTTGTTGCCCTATTGCAATAACAGAGAGCAGGAGCGAGAGGGTAGGATTGTATCGGAATGAACAAGGGGTTTGGCCTGCCTGGTAAAACAACGTGCAGAGCACTGCTCCTCTGACAGGTACTCTGGAACGGTCTCTGGAGCTGGACCTATCGAGAAGAACGGTGCCGACAATCAAACACAAGCATATGCAACAATATGATGCATGAACATGGCATGAATATGTGATGTTATTAGAGCTAATGCAACTAGCATTCTATTTGAAAGAAGTCCATTTGAACCAAGGGTTCAAATGCAATTCCAAAATTAACATTTAAAAGTGCCATTTATGTGTTTTCACCTATACAGCAGGTATAAGTTGGTTTAACATGCATGAGAATGCCATAAACAGATTCCTCATATTTTTCTGATCATTTTTCATATATAAATTATTTCATTCTGAGCTACGGTTGAATTTCTGTGATTTTTTGAAGTTTAAACAATTTTCTGGATTTTCCTAAACAAAAACAATTCCAGAAAATTGTTTATTGCGTCAGCACTGCGTCATGCTTGCGTCAGCAAGTCAGCAGCGCTGACTCAGGTCAAACCTGACGTGTGGGGTCCACACGTCAGTGGCTCAGCAAACTAACTAAGTTAGTTAGCCCTAACTAACTGGGCAGGGCCCACTAGTCAGTGTCTATAGTGACTAACCTAACTAGTTAATTAGCACTAACCAGAGTAATTAGTCGGGCGGGGCCCGCAAGTTAGTGAGAGAGAGGGGAAGGTCAACTGGGCAGTGGGGGTCAAACCACGCCGGTCAACGGGTCAAACCCGCCGACGTTTAACCGCCGGTGAGGCCAAACACGGCGGTGATCAGCGGGATTCGCCTATAGGGCGTATTTTAGCATGCGGAGTACAGCTACGGGATGCGTATGCTCGTCCGCATCCAACTGTGGTGGTGGCTCGGCCGGGGAGTGGCCGGAGTGGCGCCGGCGACGAGCTCGGCGGTGGCCGAAGCTCGGTCGAGCTCGGGCTCGTGGTTGTAGTGGTCTAGGCGGGGCGGCGCTAGCACCTACGGCTTCTACGCGATGCGGCGAACTCGTTAGACGCACGCCTGGGACCAAAAGGTCACCGGAGCACCACCAGCAATGAGCGTGGGCGGTGGCGCGTGCGGGTGGACGCGGTGCGGCAGCTACGGCGTGCGAGAGAGAGACCGGAGAGGGGGAGCAGGGGCAGGAGCTCACGACGGTTGCAACGAGGCGAACGGCGAGCTCGGGGAGGTTCTGGAGCGGTCGGGGCGGCGAGGGGGATCCACGGCGGCCGGCGGTGAAGACGAGCTCGAGGACGAGGCCTCAGGGCGTCAGGGGTCCTGCGGTTCGGCGTAGAGGTGCACGGCAGCAAGGCGGAGCTCGGGGGCTCGTCGGAGAGGCGAGGGGGAGGCGGTGGCTACGGCAACGGTGGCCGGTGGCGACGGCGGCGCTTGGGTCCGAGCAAGGGAGGGAGACAGAGGAGGGGAGAGGCGACGAGAGAGGGCCAGAGAGGTTTGGGGAGGTGTGTGGCGTCACGTGGCATCTTCCAGGCGTCCAGAGCGGCGAGGGAGAGAGCAGGTAGGCAGGAGGCGTTGCGGCCATGCACGGGAGCGGCGGGGGCGTGCCCTCGCCTCCTGTCGTCGCCAGGAGGACGAGGACTGGCAGCTGGCCCGGCCCAGTACCAGGCCAGCAAGTGGCCCAGGGAAGGTAAGTTTTCCTTTCCTTTTCTGTTTTCTATTTCTGTAATTATGTTTTGATTTAGTTTCTAAACTAAATCAATTATTTTTTCTGACATTTTTTTGCAGGGACCTAGGAATTAATCCAAGCCCCTCAAAATAAAAAATCAGAATTTTGGACATATATAAAATATATAATAAATATATATCGAAGCAAATAACTATTGCATTAATTCCAAATGCCCAAAATAAATATTTATGAGCTCCTAATAATATTGGTTTGATTTTTATCTTTAACCAATATTTTCAGAGAGCAACCTGAACATTTTCTTGGACCTTTTTGGAGCAATTTATATCTGGGTCATTTTCAAAAATATTTTTGAGGCTTTCACATGTCCTCAATTCAATTTCATTTGAATTTTTAAACATGATGCAAACATCAAGACTAGCCTAGTGCATACCAGAACTAGGGTTGTGACAACTCGCCCCCACTCGAAAGAATCTCGTCCCGAGATTCAGGAGTCGGCGGAAAGAAAGTGGGGTACTCCAGTCGGAGACGATCTTCTCTCACCCATGTAGCTTCTCTCTCGGAATGATGAGACCACTGAACCTTGAGAAACTTGATGTTATGACGTCGAGTGACACGCTCTGCTTGATGCAGAATGCGAACGGGATACTCTTGATATGTGAGGTTATCTTGGAGATCAAGCGTTTCGTGGTCCACTCCGCGGATGGAATCCGAGAAGCAACGCCTGAGTTGAGAGACGTGGAAGACATCATGAACTCGAGAAAGATGTGGGGGTAGTTCCAATTGGTAGGCAACCTCTCCTCGTTTAGCGAGAATGCGAAAAGGACGATTGTAACGAGGAGCCAGCTTGCCCTTGATATCGAAACGATGGGTACCCTTCAAAGGGGTAACCCGAAGATAAGCTTTGTCGCCAACTTCATAAGCCACTTCCTTATGATGACGATCATACTGGCTCTTTTGACGAGATTGAGCTGTTTTCAAATTCTCACGAATGATGCAAACTTGCTCTTCTGCTTCTTGGATCATATCCGGTCCAAAGAATTGTCTTTCACCGGTTTCTGACCAGTTCAAAGGTGTTCGACATCTTTGTCCATAGAGTATCTCAAAAGGAGCTTTCTTCAGACTGGATTGATAGCTATTGTTATAAGCAAACTCGGCGAAAGGAAGACATTTCTCCCAATCCATACGGAATTAAATAACACAAGCTCTAAGCATGTCTTCGAGAATTTGGTTGACCCGTTCCACCTGACCACTTGATTAAGGGTGGAAAGCGGTACTGAAGGAAAGATGGGTGCCCATGGCAGTCTGGAAACTTTCCCAGAAATGAGAAGTGAAAAGACTACCACGGTCTGAATTGATCTCTAATGGAACACCATGAAGTGACACTATCCGAGAAATATATAAGTCAGCGAGCTGACTAGCAGTGATACTCTCTCGAACAGGTAGAAAGTGAGCCACTTTGGACAGACGGTCAATGACTATGAAGATAGCATTATTCCCTCTTTTGGTCCTGGGAAAGCCGGTGATGAAGTCCATACCAACTTTATCCCATTTCCACTCAGGAATAGCTAAGGGCTGAAGGGTGCCAGCAGGTCTTTGATGTTCTGCCTTGACGCGACGGCAAACATCACATTTAGCAATGAACTCGGCGATTTCTCTCTTCATCCTAGTCCACCAGAACCTCTGGCGTAGATCCTGATACATCTTAGTACTACCGGGATGAATCGTGAGAGGAGATTCATGAGCCTCCTTAAGGAACAGTTGTCGCAGATGTTGATTCTTGGGAACCACCAAGCGATTCTCAAAGAACACGACACCTCGATCATCTATAGAGAAACAACCACCAACTCCCTTCTTAATGTTTCTCTTGATGCGGGTAACACCCTTATCAAACTTCTGGTCAGCAATGATCTAATCCTCGTGGTTAGGTTTCGCCACCAAGGTAGAAAGGAATCCGTGAGGAGCAATGTGAAGGTTAATCTTGCATAATTCCTCATGGAGAAATGGTTGGCCCTGCTACAACATGAGATTGTTGCAATATGACTTACGACTTAAAGCATCAGCCATAACATTGGCCTTGCCTGGGGTGTAAGTAATCCCTAAGTCGTAATCTGAGATCAAATCCAACCAACGTCTTTGCCTAAGGTTCAAATATGGCTGGGTGAAGATATACTTGAGACTCTGGTGATCGGTGTAGATCTCGCAACGATTACCAAGAAGGTAATGTCGCCATGTCTTAAGTGCATAGACTACAGCTGCAAGCTCTAGATCGTGGGTAGGATAATTTTCCTCATGTGGATGCAACTGTCGAGATGCATAGGCAATCACATGACGATCCTGCATAAGAATGCAACCTAGTCCCTGTCGTGAGGCATCACAATAGATAACAAAGTCCTTAGTGAAATCCAGTGGCACAAGTATGGGTGCAGAAGTCAGGCGTCTTTTCAGTTCCTGAAAATTGTGCTCACACTGTGGGGACCACTCAAACTTTTTATCTTTCTTTAGAAGTTTCATGAGAGGTTTGGCCACTTTACAGAAGTTTTCAACAAAGCGGCGACAATAGCTAGCTAGACCAAGGAAACTTCTAACTTGTTTAACTGTTTCAGGTGGAGTCCAATCAAGAACGGCCTGAACTCTCTCGGGATTGACAGCGATGCCCTTACCAGAGATTACGTGACCGAGATAGGTCACTTCTGGCAACCAAAATTCGCACTTGGAGAACTTGGCATAAAGGCGGCGCTCTCTGAGTTTTTCCAACACAAGTCTAAGGTGTTCGGCATGCTCTTCCTCGTTCTTCGAGTAGATTAGAATATCATCGAGGTAAACCACGACGAACTTATCTAACTACTCCATGAAGATCGAGTTCATCAAGCGGGAGAATGTGGCTGGAGCATTGGTTAGACCGAAGGACATAACGGTGTAATCGTACCGGCCATAATGAGTGACAAAAGTCGTCTTAGGAATGTCCTCGTTTCTAATCTTGATTTGATGGTAGCCTAACCTCAAATCCATCTTGGAGAAGACAGAGGATCCAACGAGCTGATCATACAGGTCGCTGATCCTGGGGAGCGGATACTTGTTCTTTATCGTGACCAAATTAACGGGACGATAATCTACAACCATCCGTTCCGTGCCATCCTTCTTCTTGACGAAGAGGACGGGACAAGCCCATGGAGAAGAACTAGGATGGATGAAACCCTTTTTCAAGGACTCATCAAGTTGTTCCTTAAGCTCAGCTAGTTCTAGGGGTGCCATCTTGTAAGGTCTCCTAGAAATTGGAACTGTTCCTAGGATAAGATCTATGACAAACTCTACATCCCTGTCAGGTGGAACACCTGGTAGTTCCTCTGGAAAGACATCCGGAAAGTCACGGACTACCGGGATATCTTCAAGGTCTGGAAGGGGGCTGGCATTAATAGAATAGAGTTGACGCTTTGCAACTCTAGTGGAGACAGTGACTATCTTGCCAGATGGATGTGTAAGCTGAACAGACCTAGTGTGACAATCAATCTTGGCATGATGAGCTGTCATCCAGTCCATACACAAGATGATGTTAATATCCAAAGACTTGAGGGCTATAAGTGAGGCAAGGAATACCAGTCTGTCAACAAGTATTCCATTACCATGGCTTATTCTGGTAGTTTGCCATCTAGACCCTGGGGTTTGGATTTCAAGCGGAGTTGGCATATCAGAAAATGACATGTCGTGCAAACGGGCATAGCCTTCAGAGATGAAGGAGTGAGATGCTCCGGTATCGAATAGAACTGAAGCTGGATGGCAATTGACAAGGAGTGTACCCAGAACGACATTTGGATCATCATGACCGTCTTTAGCTGAGACGTGATGCACACGTCCATGTTTAGTGGGAGCTGGATTGGCACTGATCGTCTTACGTGGTGGCTTACCACGAAGAATGGATTTCTCGGGCTGGGGTGGAGCAAGACTGACCTGAGAGCAGTCACGTGCATAGTGTCCTGTCTTTCCGCATGTAAAGCAAGTCCCTGAGGTAGGTCATGGACCCGCATTGACAAGCGGTTTACCAATGGGCTTGGGTGGAGCATAAGTCTGAGCTGGATGAGGCACCTCATAAGATGGCCTCGGAGAATATCTGGGTGGAAGAGTGGAGTTTGGAACCCAAATCCGACGCTTCTGGGAACTAGTGCCGGAGCAAGATCCCAAATCACGGGTGCACTTACGAGACTCCTCGTAAGTGAGATGAGCGGTCTCTGCATTGATGGCCTGGTTCACCAGAGCCTGGAATGTATGGCAATGAAGCAAGTGAAGATCACGACACAGCTTGGGGTTGAGACCCTTCCGGAACCTAGCCTGCTTCTTGGCATCCGTGGACACTTCTTCTGTAGCATAGCGGGCGAGGTTTTCAAATTCTCGACTGTAAGCATCAACAGCCATCTTAGCCTGGGTAAGACTACAAAACTCTTCTCTCTTGCGATCGATGAGGGCTTGAGGAATGTGATGCTCGCGAAAAGCCTCAGTGAAATCTCTCCAGGTAGGAATCTGGCCAGCTGGAATCATGGCCTCATAGTTCTGCCACCAAATACTAGCAGGACCTTCCAGGTGATAAGTGGCATAGATGACCTTGTCCTCTTCATCTACGTTTGCAGAACGAAGCTTGTGAGTGATACTTCGGAGCCAGTCATCTGCATCGAGTGGCTCAATGGGATGATGGAAGGTGGGTGGTTTCAGACGAATGAAGTCATGTATGGTTGCTGACTCTTTGCAATGATGTGTGGTGTTCTCCTCAATATGTGCCAACAAGCGGTTAGACTCACGCTTGTTTCTCTCCATCTCTAGCATGACCTCTGCCAACGAAGGCTGGTTGGGAGGATCCTCCTCATCCCTACCACCTCCGTGGTTCTGTCTACGAGCAGCCGATCTTCGCTTAACTAAAGACATCCTGAGAAGCGAAACCGAGGACGGAAACATCATCAATTATAGGATGCATAAGGTAGAACAAGAAATTAACATCTCTCGAACTACTAGGATAAATCCGACAGCATAACGGCAGTAAAATGCTCAGAATGAGACATCCTGCTAACAAAGGGTAGTACAACAACTCAACATCATCACTCAAGGTTCTGTGATAGTACTAAACAAACTACACCGGAAGAACATGAAAACAAGAGTAGGACTCTGATCAACCAATCCTAAGGGACTACGGAGTAGCAACTCGTGATCCTAATAACTGGATAAGAAGCCTAGTTCCTTAACCCCGTAGGAAAGGTAGGATGACTCAAATCAAAAGACATGAGGTATAAGGAGTAAAAAGAGCCTTACGTTCCCTTCCACAATCAATTCCCTTATATAACTAAGGAATTTCTAGACTCAACTTCGACCAGTTTGGCTTGGTAATCCTACAGGTAGTCAGGCTCTGATACCAAAGCTGTCGGGACCCCGATCCTAAGTCACACCGGTCTAGCATGTAACACATCATATCACTTTGCAGCCTCACGCACGGTATCCCCACGGGTGCCACCTTACCTGGCCCGGGACCGTTTGCACATTTTGGCTCACATATATGATAGCGTCGCTAGCATCCATATGACAGAGAACCCGGGCCGACATGACCAGTTATAAACCAAAAGTGGCACTAAATTACAGAGACAGGCATACATGACCCAGCAACGAATGTGTCGGTCATCAACGTATGAACCCAAGTCGTAACAAGCTACAAGGACTTAAAGGAACAACGCGTGACATTTCCCCTAAGGGACGGACACAAGAACGAAGAAGGACACATGCCGGTCAGCCTAAGTGTTCCGGAGCAGTAGCAAGCTACCAAGGCTCAGTGGAAGCACTAGGAGACATTTCCCTGTAAGATAGGCTACCAAGGGTAAACAACTAGGTGTCGGATCCCACACATACCAAGCATTTCAATAACATACACACAATATGCTCGATATGTGCAAATACAACATGGCATCACAAATAGGATTCTAAGAAACAAAGTATTTATTCACTAGGCTCCGAGGAGCCAGATATTACAAACATGGGTCTCATGACCCAACATTCACAGCATACAAGCAACAAGCGGAAGCACAACATGTCTGAGTACAGACATCTACAAATGAAAAAGACTGGAGAGCCTGACTATCTACAACACTCGTCCAAGATCGTAGCTGATGTAACAAGCTACTTGTCGAAGTCCAAGCGGAACTACTAGAGAGATAGAAGTCTCATCTGCAAAACATAAATTAAGCAAACATGACTACAAAGGTATTCAGCAAGAGTTACATCAGATCCTATCATACATGCATTTGTATCAAGAACGCATAGTGGGGTTTAGTTGCAGCAAGCCAGCTTTGACTCAGTGGCTATCCTGTACTACGATTGCTGGTAACGTTTGAGGTGGCGCACACGAGTCCACTAATCACCACCAAATACACCACTATGGATTCATCCCCGTCTCCCTAGGAGAAGGCCATCCATAGCACTCACACTTGTCTTCAGTATTTTAGGGTATCCACTTTCAGTTGTCTATGTACCACGTAAGAATCCAAGAAGTCCATAACCGTGGACCCGGCTATTCGAATAGATCATGAAAAACCCTGGAGGGGTGTACTTCTTCACACACGCTATCGCCACTTACCGCCATGTACACGTCGTGTATCTCGGCAACCTTCAAGCGGAAGCCTGGCGAGGGTGTTGGCCACGACCTGACTAACCACACAAGACTCTAGTCCAGGTTTATCGCCTATTCGGGTTCCATCCGCAAGGGAGTCCGGCCGAGGTTTCCATCACGGCCCCAAATGATGTGTACAGGGTTCCCGAGCCCACCATCCGGGTGCCACTCGGTACACCGGGCCACGTGTGCCTAGTCCGTCCCAAGCCAACCCTGCCGGGTGCCACTTGGTAGAGAAATAACACTACCTACAAACACCAGAAACTAGTTGCGACTCCTGGACAGAGACCGAGTTAATTAATAAGTCGAGAGGGGCACTTAAGCATTCCAATGTGTGGTAGTAGCTAGTCATTGGACAACATACACAGAACTCAGTGCTTAAGGACGGTTCCAGTGAGACAACCCACCATGTACTCCTACATGGCCTCTCACCGCTACCTTTACCAAATCGTGTTCACACACTTAACGCTCAGCATTAGAACATATCACTGCACTCCAATTCATTCCCAATGAATCAGACCTGACACACTCTAAGCAATAGCAAGCAAGGCATGGTAAGAACACAACATGGCTTCAATCAACTCCTACACATGCTAGTGGGTTTCAACTATTTACTATGGCAATGACAGGTCATGCCGAGGAATGGGTTCAACTACCGCAGCATAAAGTAGTAGTTGAATCGTTGTTGTCCTAATGCAATAACAGAGAGCAGGAGCGAGAGGGTATGATTGCATCGGAATGAACAAGGGGTTTTGCTTGCCTGGTAAAACAACGTGCAGAGCACTGCTCCTCTGACAGGTACTCTGGAACGGTCTCCGGAGCTGGACCTGTCGAGAAGAACGGTGCCGACAATCAAACACAAGCATATGCAACAATATGATGCATGAACATGGCATGAATATGTGATGTTATTTGAGCTAATGCAACTAGCATTCTATTTGAAAGAATTCCATTTGAACCAAGGGTTCAAATGCAATTCCAAAATTAACATTTAAAAGTGCCATTTATGTGTTTTCACCTATAGAGCAGGTATAAGTTGGTTCAACATGCATGAAAATGCCATAAACAGATTCCTCATATTTTTCTGATCATTTTTCATATATAAATTATTTCATTCTGAGCTACAGTTGAATTTCTGTGATTTTTTGAAGTTTAAACAATTTTCTGGATTTTCCTAAACAAAAACAATTCCAGAAAATTGTTTATTGCGTCAGCACTGCGTCATGCTTGCGTCAGCAAGTCAGCAGCGCTGACTCAGGTCAAACCTGACGTGTGGGGTCCACATGTCAGTGGCTCATCAAACTAACTAAGTTAGTTAGCCCTAACTAACTGGGCAGGGCCCACTAGTCAATGTCTATAGTGACTAACCTAACTAGTTAATTAGCACTAACCAGAGTAATTAGTCGGGCGGGGCCCGCAAGTCAGTGAGAGAGAGGGGAAGGTCAACTGGGTAGTGGGGGTCAAACCACGCCGGTCAACGGGTCAAACCCGCCGACGTTTAACCGCCGGCAAGGCCAAACATGGCGGTGATCTGCGGGATTCGCCTACAGGGCGTATTTTAGCGTGCGGAGTACAGTTACGGGATGCGGACGCTCGTGCACATCCAACCGTGGTGGTGGCTTGGCCGGGGAGTGGCCGGAGTGGCGCCGGCGACGAGCTCGGCGGTGGCCGAAGCTCGATCGAGCTCGGGCTCGTGGTTGTAGTGGTCTAGGCGGGGCGGCGCTAGCACCTACGGCTTCTACGGGATGCGGCGAACTCGTCAGACACACGCCCGAGACCAAAAGGTCACCGGAGCACCACCGGCGACGAGCGTGGGCGGCAGCGCGTGCGGGTGGACGCGGTGCAGCAGCTACGGCGTGCGAGAGAGAGAGAGCGGAGAGGGGGAGCAGGGGTAGGAGCTCACGGCGGTTGCAACGAGGCGAACGGCGAGCTCGGGGAGGTTCTGGAGCGGTCGGGGCAGCGAGGGGGATCCACGGCGGCCGGCGGTGAAGACGAGCTCGAGGACGAGGCCTCAGGGCATCCGGGGTCCTGCAGTTCGGCGTAGAGGTGCACGGCAGCGAGGCGGAGCTCGGGGGCTCGTCGGAGAGGCGAGGGGGAGGCGGTGGCTACGGCAACGGTGGCCGGTGGCGACGGCGGCGCTCGGGTCCGAGCGAGGGAGGGAGACAGAGGAGGGGAGAGGCGACGAGAGAGGGCCAGAGAGGTTTGGGGAGGTGCGTGGCGTCGCGTGGCGTCTTCCAGGCGTCCAGAGCGGCGAGGGAGAGAGCAGGCAGGCAGTAGGCGTGGTGGCCATGCGCGGGAGCGGCGGGCGCGTGCCCCTGCCTCCTGTCGTCGCCAGGAGGACGAGGACTGGCAACTGGGCCGGCCCAGTGCCAGGCCAGCAAGTGGCCCAGGTAAGGTAAGTTTTCCTTTCCTTTTCTGTTTTCTATTTCCGTAATTATGTTTTGATTTAGTTTCTAAACTAAATCAATTATTTTCTTCTGACATTTTTTTGCAGGGACCTAGGAATTAATCCAAGCCCCTAAAAATAAAAAATCAGAATTTTGGACATATATAAAATATATAATAAATATATATCCAAGCAAATAACTATTGCATTAATTCCAAATGCCCAAAATAAATATTTATGAGCTCCTAATAATATTGGTTTGATTTTTATCTCTAACCAATATTTTCAGAGAGCAACATGAACATTTTCTTGGACCTTTTTGGAGCAATTTATATCTGGGTCATTTTCAAAAATATTTCTAAGGCTTTCACATGTCCACAATTCAATTTCATTTGAATTTTTAAGCATGATGCAAACATCAAGACTAGCCTAGTGCATACCAGAACTAGGGTTGTGACACAGATGACCCTAAGTTTAGCCATCTTGCTATATATAAATGGCAACCCTAGATTTTAGGAGCCATTTCCTATCCATCTCCATCTGCCACCACCCTCTCCCCAAATCCTCCTCGGAGTCCACATCCAACCAACCACCGAGCACCAGCCTCCTTCCCCATCGGGATCCCTCCCGATCCAAATTCCCCCTCCCACGTTTAGCCGCAGCAGCAGCCCCAAGCTCCCATGGATCCCCTCTGCCTTGCCTGAGCTCGCCGGGGAGCAGAGCACCACGGCGCCCGATCTCCCATGCCTCCCCTCGTCCAGGAGCATCTGCTCATCTGCCCGAACCCCCGCCCTGCCTCGTCCCCATGCTCCTCCATGCCCCACCTCGCGCCGATGGCCGCCGGCCACCTAAGCAGCAGCAGCATCAGTAGCAGATGAGCGCCGCCGGCCTCGTCCCGCTCACCTCCTCCCCTGTCTTCCTTCCTCCCCGTGTTCCTCTCTCTTTCTCACATATCTCTCACAGGGAACCAAGCCCCCATGGCGCCGCCACCTCGTCCCCGCCGTTCTTCATCTCGATGCCGCCGCGGCCTCCTCCGCCCTCACCGGAGTTCGTGCCAAGTACAGCACCGCCTCGCCCCTGCTTCGCAGCAAGCCGCTGCCCCGCGTTGACCTGCTGCTCGCCTCAAGGTCACCGGCTGGGTCCCGCCAAGCCGTCGCCCGCACCTGTTACCGCATGGCCTCCCTGCTTCGCTCGCACGGCCGGCATCGCCAGCAGCATGTGGCCCAGCTCCCTCTACACCAAGGCCCAACCAGCGCCTCACCAGCCCAACACCAGATCCGGCCTCGGGCCCAATGTGAGCAGCATCCCAGCGCCACCTTTTTTTTCCTTATGATGGGCCAGATCCAGATTCTGCCCATCTCATGTTTTTTTCCTGGACGTCTTTGCGACTTAAACCAGTGCATTAATAATTACAGAAAACTACCATACTTTGCATTGCTCATATCTAAACAAATGTGCATCAGAATTAAACAAAGTTAATACGTAAAATGCTCAGAATTTTGTCTAGTTTCATAATATGCTACTTTCATCCATGATAAAAATTATTTAGATTGTTGTTTGCATTGTTTTGCTCAAATGTCATGTTAAAATGGTTTAATTCATAACTAAATAACCGTAGCTCCAAATTTAATAAACTTTATATGTAAATGGGGTAGAAAAATGTGTAGATTAACATGGTGCACTTTGTTTTGCTGTTTAACAACTTTAAAATATGGCAATAGGAAGAACAGTACCAAATTAATAAATATGCACATGGGGAGTTTCCGGGATTTGTTGTTGTTATTTCCGGCCTCATTTAAAATGACTAGATAGTGTAGTTTTGCTCATGCTTCACCTCTTGCCATGTTTAATAAAAACATTTAATCTTGTCTTGTAAATAAACGAGAGTCAACTAAAAAATTACATGTGGTGTTTCGTCAATATGCAACTCGTTGCATATTGAGCTCCACTTAACTTGTAGTACTTGTCTGTGCACTTTGCCATGCCATGCAAATTTAAACCGGACATGCATCATACTTGTTTGTGCATCATGCCATGGTTATGATATGTGTGTTTACCACGTTGTTTGCTTCTTTTCGGTATGCTTCTCTCCTTAGCTTCGGTTTTGTTCCGGAGTTGTGAGGTTTTGTTCGACTACTTCTTGGACTTGTTCTTCTTCCTTGCGGAACCCCAGGCAAGATGACCATTTCCCGATATCACCTCTATCTTTGCCTATGCTAGTTGTCTTGCTCTTTAGATATGCCTCGATGCATATTCCTGTCTGTCAGCCTCCTATTGTTTCCATGAAACCTCTAACCTTTGACAGCTTCCCAGCAAACCGTTGTTTGGCTATGTTACCCGCTTGCTCAGCCCCTCTTATAGCATTGTTAGTTGCAGGTGATGATGGAGATTGCTCCATGTGGGAACTTGTTGTTGGTATATCACAATATCTCTTAAAAATATTAACACACCTATATACTTGGCAATGGGTGGAAGGCTTGGCCTTTTGCTCGGTGTTTTGTTCCACTCATGCCACCTTAGGAACCGATAAACCGGTGTTATGTTCCTTGATTTTGCGTTCCTAACACGGTTGGGGTTTATGGGCCCCCCTCGATAATTCACACTGCTTAAAGCTTTTCCAGCAAGGCCCAACTTTGGTTTTACTTTGCCTCATAATAAAAAAACTTAATTAATTAATTGCATAGGGGGTCATGTCCCCGGGGTTCTTAATTCTATATAACAGGGGGGGCCAGTGTTGATGGTGTTGGTCCCAAACGGGCAGACTACGGGGCCGCCACGGGGAAACTCGAGGTATCTGGCTCCCGTAGGTTGTCCCATCCGGTCGTGGCCTGAGACGAGATACGCGCGGCTACTGTCAGGGTGTCGGCACGCCGGGAGGTCTTGCTGGATTAGTTTTACCTTTGTCGAAATATCTTGAGCATGGGATTCTGAGAATACTCGAGTATTCCCACTTTGGAGTTGCGACTCTGCAGATCATGAGCTTGTGATGGGCTAAGTTGGGACACCCCTGCAGGGTATTGAACTATTGAAAGCCGTGCTCGCGGTTATGTGGCAGATGGGAATTTGTTAATATCCGGTTGTTGATAACTAGACACCATATTCATAAGAATACACTACCTATGTGAATAACCGTGACGGTCTCTTTCCGAAGGGCTTCTGGAAGTGAACACAGTGGGGGTTATGTTTGATCGGAGTAGCTAGGATCACTTCTTGATCAACTTGGCGACCATTGGCACTTGTTCTCTTCTCGCTCTAAACTCGTAAGCCAGATGCTTAGTGCTTGCTGCAGACACTTTTATAGCCTTTCCTCACCTAAAGGCTTTGTTAGTTTTGATACCCGGGAACGGGATTGCTGAGTCCTCTGTGGCTCAGAGATTCAACACACACCAGATGCAGGTTCAGCCGAGAATGATGTAGGAGATGGATTAGAACTTCACCGGGAGTTCGATGAAGAGCGTGGCCGTATGTATGTGACGTGTTTCGACGATCAGTAGTGGTTCCTACGAGGGGCTATCAGGCCTTGTGGTTGTGGTATATTTCTTATTTGGATTTCGCCCGTAGTCGGACCCTGTGTTTTGGATGAATGTATGTTATTGTATTTATTCTGTGACGTGGAGAGTGTAAGCCAACTATTTTACTCTTTCATCCCTGTTCTTTACATCAGTTGTGCAAAGATACCACGCTTGCGATCATTCCAGAATGCTCTTATGTCTCTAAGTCGTGCCTCGACACGTAGGAGATATAATCGCATCCTGGGCATTACACAACGGCGCCAGAAATTCTTCATGCTACCTCTTGAGCTTGCATTGTTTTTCCCTTGAAGAGGAAAGGGTGATGTAGTACAGTAGCGTAAGTATTTCCCTTAGTTTTTGAGAACCAAGGTATCAATCCAGTAGGAGACTACACACAAGTTCCTCGTACCTGCACAAAAAAATAAGAACCTTGCAAGCAGCACGATAAGGGGGTTGTCAATCCCTTCTCGGCCACTTGCAAAAGTGAGATCTAATAGAGATAATAAGATAAATATTTTTGGTATTTTTGTTGTATAGATTGAAAGTAATGATTGCAAAGTAAAAGAACAATAAAGATAAATAGTTGATGGGAGATTAATATGATGGAAGATAGACCCGGGGCCATAGGTTTCACTAGTGGTTTCTCTCAAGATAGGAGATTCTACGGTGGGTGAACAAATTACTGTTGAGCAATTGAAAGAAAAGCGCATAGTTATGAGAATATCTAGGCATGATCATTGTATATAGGCATCACGTCCGTGACAAGTAGACCGAAAATATTCTGCATCTTTTACTATTACTCCACACATCGACCGCTATCCAGCATGCATCTAGAGTATTAAGTTCATAAGAACAGAGTAATGCCTTAAGCAAGATGACACGATGTAGAGGGATAAACTCATGCAATATGATATAAACCCCATCTATTATCCTCGATGGCAACAATACAATACATGCCTTGCTACCCCTGCTATCACTGGGAAAGGATACCGCAAGATTGAACCCAAAGCTAAGCACTTCTCCCATTGCAAGATATATCAATCTAGTAGGCCAAACCAAAATGATAATTCGAAGAGACTTGCAAAGATATTTAAATCATGCATATAAGAATTCAGAGAAGAGCCAAATATTGTTCATAGATAATCTTGATCATAAACCCACGATTCATCGGATCTCGAAAAATACACCGCAAAAAGAATTACATCGAATATATCTCCAAGAAGATCGAGGAGAACTTTGTATTGAGATCCAAAGAGAGATAAGAAGCCATCTAGCTAATAACTATGGACCCGAAGGTCTGTGGTAAACTACTCACAACTCATCGGAGAGGCTATGGTGTTCATGTAGAAGCCCTACGTGACCGATGCCCCTTCTGATGGGGCTACGTAATAGGCCCGAAAATGGGATCTCACGGGTATAGAAGGTTGCGGCGGTGGAATTAGGGTTTCATGGTGCTCTCGGATGTTTTCAGGGTATATGAGTATATATAGGATGAAGAAGTATGTCCGTGGAGCTACGAGGGGCCCATGAGGGTGGGGGCGCACCTACCCCCCTAGGCACGCCCCCTGCCTCGTGGCCACCTCGTGGCTTCCATGGCGTGTACTCCAAGTCTTCTAGGTTGCGTTTGTTCCAAAAACGAACCTCTCGAAGGTTTCATTCCATTTGGACTCCGTTTGATATTCCTTTTCTGCGAAACACTGAAATAGGCAAAAAAAAACAGCAATTTGCACTAGGTCTTGGATTAGTATGTTAGTCCCAAAAATAATATAAAAGTGTATAATAATAGCATGGAACAATCAATAATTATAGATATGTTGGTGACGTATCATGTTGCTTGATGTTCTGGTTGCTCAAGTGCTTGGTAATATGCTCCAAAACTCTCAGCCACTTTCTCATTTCCACATATGTCCCTAACCTAAAAGTCAAACTCGGACCCACAGATTTGATCTACCCGGCACCACCGAGTTCACTTGAGATAGCCACTGCCAAAACCCTAAACAGATTGGTCTCACCGATAGGGCTTTCGGCCTCAGCGAAGTGGGATTGCCAACTCTCTGCTTCCTCTTCATAACAGTTCGGTCTAACCAAGATGAGCGGATCGGTCCCACCGAGTTGGTAATGCAAACTATCTGGTTACCTTTTGTAATGTTTCGGTCTCACCGAAAGGAGCGATTGGTCGCACCAAGTTTGCCTAGACAAGTCTCTGTTTTGCCTATTACCAGAATCGGTCTCAACGAGTTTGTGTAATCAGTCTCACCGAGATGAGGTTTGCCCTAACCCTAACTAATCGGTCTCACCGAGTTCATAGTATCGGTCCCACCGAGATGTCTAACGTTCACATTTTGAACTGCTTCGATCTGACCGAGTTCTTCTATTCGTTATGATCGAGTCTGGTCAAATGTGTGTAGCGGCTAGATTTTGTGTGGAGGCTATATATACCCCTACACCCCCTCTACATCAGAGAGAGAGCCATCATAACGTTCCTACACTTCCACTATTCATTTTTTGAGAGAGAACCACCTGCTGATGTGTTGAGGCCAAGATATTCCAATCCTACCATATGAATCTTGATCTCTAGCCTTCCCCAAGCTGCTTTCCACTCAAATCTTCTTTCCACCATATCCAAATCTTTGAGAGGGAGTTGAGTGTTCGGGAGACTATCACTTTAAGCACAAAAGCAAGGAGTTCGTCATCAACACACCATCAATTACCTTTTGGAGAGCGATGTCTCCTAGATTGGTTAGGTGTCACTTGGGAGCCTTTGACAAGATTGTGGAGTTGAACCAAGGAGTTTGTAAGGGCAAGGAGATCGCCTACTTCGTGAAGATCTACCCTAGTAAGGCAAGTCCATCGTGGGCGATGGCCATGGTGGGATCGACAAGGTTGCTTATTCGTGGACCTTTTGTGGTTGGAGCCTTGCGTGGACTCGTGCAGCCGTTACCATTCATGGGTTGAAGTCTCCATCAACGTGGATGTACGATAGCACCACCTATCAGAACCAGGCCAAAAACATCCATGTCTCCACTTGCGTTTGCACTCTCCAACCCCTCCCTTTACCTTCATATGCAATGATTTACTTTCCGCTGCCACAACTCTAGAATTGCATGTGTAGGAAGATTGCTTGACTTGCGCTAAATTGCTAAAAACTGTCAAAACATAAAATGGGGAAAAGGCTAAGCTTTTATTTGGTCAAGTACTCTAATCACGCCCCCTCTAGACATACTTTCGATCCTACAAGTGGTATCAGAGCTTTGGTCTCCATTTGCCTTGATTTGCATAGCTTTGGTGACCATAGCCTTGGTTTCGCAACCTAGGAGAGTATGGCGTCTAGCGAGGGAAGTTACCACTGTTGATGTCCTTACTTTGATGGTACAAATTTTGCTAGTTGGAAGCATAAGATGAAAATGCATATTCTTGGACATAACCCCTCCGTTTGGGCTATTGTGTGTATTGATTTGCAAGGTGAATTCTTCAATGGGAAGGAACCAAATCTTGAAGCCTCCACTGAAGAATTGAAGATGTTGCAATACAATGCTCTAGCTTGCGATATCCTCTTTAATCGATTGTGTCCCGAAGAATTCAAAAAAATCAGCCATCTTGAGAATGCAAATGAAATTTGGGATACTTTGATTGATATGAACGAAGGTACCGACTCCATCAAGGAATCCAAGTTGGATATGCTTGAAAGTAAACTTGACAAGTTGAAGATGAAGGATGGTGAAGGTGTCGCTGAAATGTACTCTAGTCTTGCAATCATCACAAGTGAGATTGCCGGCTTAGGAAGCGAAGAAATGACCGATGATTCATCATTAAGAAAATCCTAAGAGCCTTAGATGGAAAATATGAAACCATGTGCACATTGATCCTAATAATGCCCAATTACAAAGATCTCAAGCCAACGGAAGTCATTGGTACAAATTGTTGCTCATGACATGTCACTCAATGATAAAGAAGAGCTTCACAACAAGTCTAGAGGTGCTTACAAAGCTTCATGTGATGCTCCTACATCATCCTGTGAGAAACAAGTCTTCAATGAAGAATTGGGCTTAATGGTGAAGAACTTAACCAAGTTCTACAATAGTAGAAGCAAAGAGAGAAGTTCCAAGTCAAGGTCCTACAATGACAAAAGATCTTCAAGTCGTGAACGCAATTGCTACAATTGTGGGAGACCCGGACACTACTCAAATGAGTGTGCGGCTCCACACAAAAGAAGATAAGAGTCACCTAAAAGGAGAAGTAGAAGAGAAGAATCTCCACCAAGAGAGAGAAGGAGTAGAGATGATCGTTATGAATGAAGACCCTCTCGTAGAAGTGAGGATTCAGAAAGGAAGGACAAATCATCAGGGAGCTATACAAGACGAAGACATCAAGCTCATGTTGGTGAATGGGTATCTGATTTCGACTCCGATAACTACTCCGAGAGAAGCTATCACTCCAACTCCGAAGATAATCAAGATGAAGGTGTTGTCGGAATTTCTCTGGTGTCATCCAACTTCTACGACATATTTGACTCACCAAATGAAGGAATTGAAATATGCTTCATGCTAAAGACCCTAAGGTATCACACCCCGAATATCTTGATTTCAACAGTGATGAAGATGATTTGCTAGGAGATGATGATTTACTTGTTGGTAGCAATAGTGACGAAAACTATGATGAAATTGCTATTAATCATGCTAAGGAAGATAAAATGAATGACAATGATAAGGAGAAGATTGAGCGTATAACTAAAGAATTAAACATTCTCAAGTTAGCTCATGAAACTACCTTAGAGGATCATTGAGAACTTTTGAGGACTCATGAGAAGCTATGCATTGAAAAGCTCAATCTAGAGCAAGAGCATGAGTTCTTAAAAGCAATCAATGATGATCTTCGTAAGAAAAGTTCTTCTTACATTGACATGCATTTACTCTTGTCTACCTACACGCCACAAGTAAAATCTAGCAATAGGAACAAGAAAGATTGTTCCGCTGGTAGTAACAATAATCATGATAAAACCAATGTTGTTGCTTCTAGTAGTTCCCTTGATTCCACTAATGATTCTCTTAGGCAAGTTACCCTTGAGCAAGAAAATAGCTTACTCAAGAGAATTATAGAAAAAGGTGTTTATAAGAGCCTTGCCAGGAGTAAGCAATTCGAAGAAATTGTACGCAAGCAAGGAAGGCACCGGAAGAATAAAGGTGTTGGTTTTGAACGAAAGTTCAATGCCAATGGAGTTGAGTGGGAAGAAAATACATACCCCAAGACAAAGTTTGTTCCTCAACAAGAGAAGTATGATCCTACGTCCTTCAAGGGGACACAAGCCCAAGATGATCTTCCTCCACAAGACCACAAGCTAAAGGGTAAGGACAAGCTTCAAGAAGAGATTGATGCATTTGAAGAAGCTCCTAAGGCCTTGGTCAAGTGGGTTCCCAAGACTACTTCAAGTTCTTCTTCATCAAGTACATCTACAACTCCAAGGATTCCATCAAGATGGTGTGGATCCTAAAGAAGAAGAACTAGAGTGATCTTCAGGGTGACTCCGCCAACATACTTCACTCTTATTCATATTGGCAAGGACAAGTGCAATCAACTTTCACATCTTGCACTAGTTCAAGGAGTCACATGCCCTCTTGTTGGTAAGACGAGGGACAAGGTAACCTAATGCTTTCTTGGACATCATCTTGTGTGCAATTCACTCTATGTCAATGGATATCTTTGTATGTTCCTTGTGGGACTAAACCATGTAGGTATTGAAAGTGAAACTCACTCCAATGGATTGCTCCAAAATGATATACATCCACATTGAGCATCTAGATCTTCAACACCTACATGAAGTCATCGTCGACAAAACCCAAGGTTAGTTCATCCCTCTTAGGGGGGATATCACATCTAGGGGGAGCTTTACTCTAAGAATTGAGCTAAAGAAACTCTAATGGTGTGAACACAATAATGCTTTATGTAAAAGTGGTAATCCCACTTAAGCTTAAACGATGAGTATGACCTATTACCAAATGTTCTCATTTGACTCCTAAGTCAATATACTCATATACAGATGACCTAGTCATTGCAAATTGCTTGATAGATGCTAGAATAATTGTGCATGCTTTGCCACATATTTCATTTGCTATCTTATTGTGTGAGCATCTTGAGTGCATATTTTTCTCATTCGAGGACATCCATTTGTTGCTTGGATTGTTTGGCTTTCTTATTTTGCGAAATGGATGGACAAGAATGCCTAAGAACCCCCTCTAGCTATCTATGCTTTTCTTGTCTCAAACTCTATTCATGCTACATCACAAAGTTTGATCAAGTCAGATTCGAACCAGTCCAAGTGAGGAGCACTTGGAGTCTCCGATTCATCATGGACTTAAACTTCCAAAACCTCTTAGTGCATTTTAGTCTGACCGATTCTTCCCTTTCGGTCATACCGAGCTCATTAAGTTGATCTAGGTTTTCAATCTCGGTGCAACCGATTAGAACAATTGGGTCCCACCGAGTTGCAGTAACTGCTAGCAGTTTTGCATCTCGGTGCCACCAAGTCATTCCACTCGGTCACACCGATAGAGTCTGGATATATGTACCCACGGGCCTAAACTTGGAATGTTTTCCGAATCCTTTTGCCCGCGCCTATCCATCTCTGCCGACTCGAGGTCTCCGGATCATCCTCTCGTCGCCCGCGACCCCCTGCTGCTGGTGTCCGCCGTTGTCAATGGAAGTCTTTGCCGCCGTTGTCGCCGTAGCGAACTCATCACCGAGTTAGGGTATGAGTTAGATCCTTTGTGTTTTCCTCAATCTGATTCTAAGCACAAAGTAAATGCCATGATTCTTGCCACGTATGAGATCATCCTGTCCAGCAAAAACTCCGTTTAGATTAGTTTTGATTCAAAGTTTTAGGGTTAGGTTTCCGCCGAACTCATCTCGGACCGACATAATTGTAGAAATCAGCCTCACTGATTTGTCTTAGGCCATTGCACACGTAAGGTTCGGTCTGACTGAAACTTAGAAATCGGCGTGACCAAGTTCAACTCTCAGTGAAACCCTAGCAATCTCGGAGTCACCAAACTGTGTCTCGGTCTGACCGATTTCACCAGTTTAGACTCTCAAAGTTGCTTTGGTGTCATCGAGTTTAACAAATAGGTAGCTCCGAAATGCTTTATGTAGAAACCTAAAACTAAGATTTTGACTCAATTATTTTGCAAAATTTCTGCACTTTGTGATGCCCATCCACTCTACCTCAGCTATATCTATTCACAGGGTCTGCTTGCAGTTTCAGCGATGCCAGAGGGCAGTGACAGTCAGAATAGGTCAGATGAGCAGGCACATCTGAGTGAGAGCTCTAGTCCCTCCAATAGCAACAAGTAAGATAGCAGCAGAAGCACTCCAAGCAATCTGCCAAAGGCTGCTACCAAGTCTAGGAAGAAGAAAGCTTCTGATAGTGAGGACGATGATTTTGTGGCTGAAGAGGTCACTTCGAAGAAGAAGGCTGTCAACAAGGAAGAATCTGCTAGAGTTGTCAAGCCTGGACTGAACAAGAAGTCCCCTGCCAAGAGAGCTCCAATGTCAAATGTCAGAGCCTCCAGTTAAGAAACAATGGTGTTCACTCTTCAAACAAGAGATGATGAGCCAGAAGGAACCAAGAAGAGGGCTAGGAAGACCATAGCCAGAGTGGTTGGCAAGCCATCCATGAGAGATGATGGTGATGATGATGTTCATGAGCATGTTCCACCTGCTGCAAAGACTCATAGGATGATGGGGGATGCCATCAAAGCCAGGGCTGCTCCATCTAAGCCCAAAGCTGCCCCAAAGCTTCTGCAGCCAAGAGGTCCACTAGAGACATTCCAGCAGCTGAGAAGAACAAGGCCCAAGTGCCATAGGTTCCTGAGGAAGAGGAAGATGAAGATCAAGAATCCTTAGATGATGATGAGTCTATGATGCTCAGAAGACTCAAGCCAAAGATTCCAGATCATAATGATTCCCATCCTATTGCTGAGAACATGAAACCGAGAAAGGATGCACGTCTGGGAAAATGGAGACAGACTGATCCATATGCTACAAGGAGAAATATTGATGTGGATTGTAGGTTTCACACCAATGAACAACATGATTTCTTTGAGACAGTCTTGTTGGACAAGAAGCCCATTGTATATGACATGAAGTGGGTGGATTGGAAATACATCGACAAACATGCTGATTTCTTTCCAGGTGTTCATGAGAGCGTCAGGCAAAATGAAGTTGAAAAGTTTGTGGGAAAGAAACAGACTAGATGGAACAATGAGATGATCTTGCAATTCTACTCCACTGCTCATTTCTGTGCAGATGGTAGACTTGTATTGATGACTGAAGGTACAAGGTACCAATCAACTATTGTTGAATGGGCAAGTCTAATCAATGCCTCCAAGAAGAATGATCATGACACTGATGTGTATGCCAAGTCCAAGATGGATCCAAACTCTATGGCAAATAGGTACAAGCCAATTCCTGGCAGAGAAGTGAAAACTCACAAGTTTGGCTCCATATATCATCTGTTGTCTGGATTGATCACAATCAACACTATACTTAGGCACACTTTGTTGCCCAGGTCAGGAGATCATAGAATGATCTAAGGTCACTTCATCACCTTGCTCTACATGTTTGATGTTCCCAAGAAGTTCAAGGTCATGAGTCTGATTGTAGAGACAATCATGGGGACACCAACTAACCATAAAAGGTCTCGTGGATATTCCCCTCACATTCAGATGCTTATCAACTCCAGGGTGGAGAAAGGGACATATATATGAGAAGATGCATCTTCGTCTTAGGCCAGATTTCGAGGACAATGAAGTTGTCATGGATGCATCCCATCCCACTTCAGTTGAGGGCAAGAGAAGATTGCTAAAGCAAAGGCAGCCAACCAAGCAAATGCTTCTGGAGCTCCTAAGACCAAGCAAGATCAGCTCAATTATCTAGTTGAGGCCACTCCGAGGATTCAGAAGAGTTTGGCCAACTTGACTCGAAATCAAGCAAGCCTTGAAAGGATCATTGAGACAAAAATTTATGATCTATATGTGAAGGTCACAAAGATCCAAGCTACTGTGGACAAGCTCGAGGAAGAGGCTGAGGATAGAGAAATGACAAATGCTTTTCATAGAGTCCCAAGAGGACCAAGGTCTTCAATTGTGCCAGTTGATGAGTCCAGGCCTACACTATCAGCTCCTGTAGCCACTGCTATAGTTGTTCCTCCAGCTTCAACACCTCTAGCTCCACAGACTTCATCAAAAGTGGTTGCAGATTCTCTCATCTCCACGCCATCTTTGCACACCGGCGAGAAGACTACTTCTACAGCTCCCGGAGATTGTGCCTAGAGTGCCGCATAGCACAATGCATTTTCAAGCTTTTGGGTACCTTGTTGCCAAAGGGGGAGAAAGTGTATAGATCATTAGGCTTCGAGAGAGAGTGTCTTGTCGTTTTTTTGGTTTTTGCTTGCTACTTTGTTGGTTGTGTGGTTATCGCTACAATTTGCTTATGTGTGCGAGATACTACTTGTGCTTGATCATATCATACTATGCTTGATGTGTGCTTATCTGATTGTGTATGATCATTCACTTGTTATTTGGCGATGAGTGCTTAGTGCTTGTAATCTTATCATTTTGAGCGCTCCACCAAGATGTATGTGACATGGAAGAGTAACCCATGATCCTAATCGATTGTGCATTTGCATTCAAAAGCAAATCTTAAATAATGCACAAATTTAGGGGGAGCTCTTGCTTACCACATACTTATCAGAGCAATGATATATTTCATTCTTATTATCTTTTGTCGAAGCTTTGATCTATATGTTGTCATCAATTACCAAAAAGGGGGAGATTGAAAGTGCAACTATTCCCTGGGTGATTTTGGTAATTAATAACAACATATAGCTCATTGAACTAATATACTTTCAAGATAAATATTTCAAGAAGTTCAATGATTGGCATGGCATGGATTAGAGATGTGGACCCCTCAAAAAGCTAAGGACAAAGATTGGCAAACACTCAAGACTCTACATTTTCATTTTAGTGATCTAAGATCACATTTAGTCCATAGGAAAAGCCAATACAATTTAAAGGGGATGATGTCTTGCTTGATGATCTAGTTGCTAAAGTGCTTGGTAATATGCTCCAAAACCCTCAGCCACTTTCTCATTTCCACATATGTCCAAACCCAAAAGTCCAACTCGGCCCCACCGATTTGATCTTCCTGGTGCCACGGAGTTCACTTTACATAGCCACTGCCGAACCCCTAATCCGTTCGGTCTCACCGATAGGGATTTCGGTCTCATTGAAATGGGATTGCCAATTCTCTGTTTCCTCTTCGTAACATTTCGGTCTAACCAAGATGACCGGATCGGTCCCACCGAGTTGGTAATGCAAACTCTCTGGTTACCTTTTATAATGTTTTGGTTGAGGGAGTCCTGGATCGGGGGGGTCCTCATGTGGCCGAACAAATTCTTGGTGGGCCGTGAAAATTATTATAGAAGATCATCTCTCGTATCCGGATAGGAATCCTAGATTCTTGTAATGGCAAGTTTAGGCTCGGGTGTAGATTTTCCTTCCTCTGCAAGATGATATGTACAAACCCTAGGCCCCTCCGGTGTGTGTATAAACCGGAGGGTTTAGTTCGTAGAGGCTAGAGAATCATACAATCCTCATTGGCTAGACTTAGGGTTTAGCCTTTACGGTCTCGAGGTAGATTAACTCTTGTACACATATTCATCCATACCAATATAGCAGGAAGTAGGGTTTTACCTCGATCGAGAGGGCCTGAACCTGGGTAAACATCGTGTCCCCTGCCCCCTGTTAACATCAATGCTCACACGCTTAGTTCGAGAACCCCTACCCAAGATCCGCCGGTTTTGACACCGACATTGGTGCTTTCATTGAGAGTTCCACTATGTCGTCGAAGGAAGGATTGATGGATCACGTCGTCAACTGCAACGGAGACATTGAGGGGATTTTCCCTCCTGGCCAACTCTTCGTGTTCGGCGGCTTCGTGCTTCGTGCCAACACTGAAGGCCACCTTGAGCAGATCGAGAGCTACGCCCCTGGCCACAATGTCAAATTCAGTAGTCTGAACTACGTTGCTGATATCCGTGGAAACTTGATCTTCGCCAGATTCGAGCCAGTGGCAACCCCTCTTTGCCACCACGATGATCATAACTGATATGTCTCCGTCGTATCTATAATTTTTGATTGTTCCCTGCCAATATTCTACACCTTTCATATACTTTTGGCAACTTTTTATACTATTTTTTGGGACTAAAATATTGATCCAGTGCCCAGTGCCAGTTCCTGTTTGTTGCATGCTTTTTGTTTCACAGAATATCCATATCAAACGGAGTCCAAGCGGAATAAAAACGGACGGATATTTTTTTGGAATATATGTGAATTTTGGGAAGCAAAACTAACACGAGACGATGCTCGAGTGTTCCTCGAGGGTGGGGGCGCGCCCCCCTACCCAGGGCACGCCTTGGGCCCTCGAGCCTACACCTTAAGGCGGTTGGTGTTCTTCTTTTGCCGAGCTAATTTTCGGATAAAAATCATGTCAAAAGATGAGCCCAATCGGAGTTACGGATCTCTGGGAATTTAAGAAACGGTGAAGGGCCAGAATCTAGGAACGCAGAAACAGAGAGAAACAGAGAGACAGATCCAATCTCGGAGGGGCTCTCGCCCCTCCGCCGCCATGGAGGCCATGGACCAGAGGGGAAACCCTTCTCCCACCTAGGGAGAAGGTCAAAGAAGAAGAAGACGGAGGGGGGTTGTAACATCCCAAATTTTGAATTTGGAATGTTATACATTGATCATATTGCATTGTATATTTCTTTGCATTTTTGTTTGTGGCGATCCTCAAAATTCTAAGCAACTCAAGGACATATGGAAAGAGTTGGGAATTCTACCGTTTTGTATTTGAGTATTCTCGAATACCGGTACGAGGATAGCATTGGTTTTAATTATTTTCTCTCCTAAAAATATTTCTAAATAAAATATATGACTGGAGATAATATGACTTCTCCAAAATAACAGAAATATTGGAGGAAAAATATTAAAATCACTTTTGGTATTTTTCTGGATTTATTTGCGATTTTATTTGCATAGGAAAAATAAGCATTTTTCAAAATTGCATTTAGGTCCGGGAAAAATGTTCACTTTGTCCTAAATATTATTAGAGGATGGTGAAAATTTATTACGGAATTTTTGGACCCCGTTTAGTATTTTTTTGCCTGTTTTACCACGTTAGGACTCGTTTAAAAAAAGGAAACCGCCTTCGGGCCGTACCCGCCCAGGACTCCCTGGCCTGGGGCCTTTATAAGGCGCCGCCCTGGCCCGCTAGCCGCCCCAGCCCGCCCGACGCCGAACCCTAGCCCCACGCCGCCAGCCGCTGCCGCCGCCTCGCGTCGCCGTCCGCGCCGCCGCTGCTGCCGCGTGCCGCCGCAGCCGCCGCCTCGCACCGCCGCCCACCGCCGCCGCTGCTGCAGCGTGCCGCCGCCCGCCGCCGCCGCCTGCCGGAGTCGCCGCCGCCGCCGGACTTCCCACCGGAGACCGCCGACGCCGCCGGAGTTCGCCATTCCCGAGGTAGCCGTCGGTTTTTATTTTTAACCGATCGGTTTTTTCGAGAAACCCTACATCCGTTTTTTTGTTAGATCGGTTTTTTTCTCTCATTTAGTTATTTAGCGGACGTTCGTCCGTACGTTCATTTTAATGAACGTTGTTCGCCCATTAGCCACAGACAGTGAACGTTCGTTCGTTCCTGTTCGTCAGTTTTCTTTTTTGGGGTATTTATCCGCGATTATTCCGATCGAGATTTCTGCCCTGATCTTGTTTTTCATTTATCTTTTCCCTCGAGAGTCGGAATCACGTGATTCAAAATCGCAAATCTTCATCTAGACGCCCTATTTCCGTTTAACTAACTTGGACAAAGTTTTGGCTACTGTAAAATTTGAGCCTAGATCAAATTAGTAATCGGAGCTCGTTTCTTTCGCAGTTTGAGTTTCGTTGCTTCTTTTGATTTGATTCTTTTTGCAAACCGGTGTTCTTAGGTTGAACTTTCTGGTTACATCTTATCTTTTGGAGTTTTGTTTGTGCATCATTGCTTGATTTCTTATGTATGCTATTGTTTGCTTGCGACAGAATACCCGGACTGTGAAGCGTGCTACTACGAGTCTCTAGGTTTTGCGAATCGTCAGCAAGGCAAGTAACACTTTGATCATACTCTTTATTACCCAGTTTTATGCATTAGATCAAACCCTCACAAATTGCATGAGTAGGACCTGATAACTTGTGGGACTGGGAAGTAGATTGAGGTAGAACCTATTACCTGCATTAGTTTTCAAACCCTTGGGAGTTACTTCTACATTATGCTCAGGTTGCCACGCTATGCTCGTAGATGTGGTTTGGGTTTGAGTGAAATCCATGACAGATGTGAGTAGTTAATTTATCGATTCAACTTACGGTGGCTACTTGAATACACATCTGGGTGGATTTGTTGCAGGGCACCTGGAGAATCCAGTGTTGTCCTAGGAAATCCCGGGGTTCCGTGTGATTTTTCCTATGGAATGCCACCCAGGCTCAAAGGGATCATAAAACTATTCATGCTAGAAACTTCCGTGTGCAGCCACAATGCCATTATGGGCTCTGGCATAGTTGAGTAAGTTGTGGGAAACATTTCCATGATGGGCTAGCAGATGTAGAGGGATTGTAGGTGTACCGGCCTATCTATCGGTTAAGGGGACCTCTTCGGAAAGACTGTGTCTCGGTCATCCGTTTCTCAAACAACATGCAGTGCGAGAAACAAAACGGAGGCGATCGAGTGTTGTGGGAAAAGTGCACAAACCTCTACAGAGTGTAAAACTGATCATGATTAGCCGTGTCCCCGGTTATGGACAAATCTTGAGTATCTGGTACTTGAATTATTGGTTGATCTCATCACTCTAAAGTTAAATTTGTTGGGTTAATGATTACTTTAATTTGGGATTGAGTTGGAGGTACCTTCTCAATGATGATTCAACTACCATGATAGTTAAAAATAAAATTTATTCCTTTGTTGTAGGGGAAAATTGGCTTTATGCAAAAACTTTAACCTTAGAGCCTCCACAAGCCAAATATGCATATGGTATAGCCTTTATTCTGTTACTTGCATCTTCTGTGTTACCTTGCCAGCATATTCCACATGCTGACCCGTTTTCGGGCTGCAACATGTTACGTTGCAGACTTTTCAAACGAGGAGTAAGACGTTCTAGGTCGTTTGTCATGCACTCAGCTATGCCGTTGGATTTGATGGACTCACTTATCTTCCAAGCCTTCCGCTGTTATTTTGTTAGATGGCCTTAATCCATAGACTTATGTAATAAGTTCTCTTTGCAGACATTCAATGTAATAAGTGTGTGATTGCCACTCTGTTATAAATCCTTCAAGTATTGTGTGTGTCAGCATTACCGATCCAGGGAAGACACTGAAACACAGAGACTTCGGTCCATTCGGATCGTGGTCGCTACAAGATGGTATCAGAGCACACGCTGAATGTAGGACACGACCACTAAGACAAACCATAGGTCACACTTCTCTACTCATTTCTGACTCCTCTCCATTTTCTAATTCTTTAGGATGGTGGACCCAAGGAACAAGTTCACGCAACCGGATGAAGACACACCTTTTGGACGACACTTGAAGGAACTCACTAGGTACCTGAACATAGGAATACCAAGCTTTACCGGGACCTACACCGCCACTTTACCAAAAGAGGAGCGATGGAGCATTCAAGTTCAAATTCCCGAGAGAACCTTCGCACTATCCACCGAGCCAATAGAGTTTTCTTTTGATGCACCAACCTGGAGCCTAGGCAAGAGTATGGCAGCCCACATCACTATGGGAAGGATCGGAGAAGTCTATAAGCAGGTGCTGAAGGACACCATCTACCAGATTTGTGGATGCCGAGATGAGCGTTGGGACATGATCAGCACCCGTAAGGACAGGTCCATTGCAGTGTTCATCCAGGAGTTAAACCAGCACATTCGACGACAAGAGCACCAGATGTGCGCATGGATGATAGATCTGAAGAAGGCACTAAACAGGAATTTGGAGCTAGAAGAAGAACTTAAGTCTACTCGTGACGGATACGAGGAGATGTTGACACTATTGGAGAAGAATGATGATTTGACAAGGAAGCTAGGAGTATTCATGGGAGATCCAACACCAGGAGGAGAAGAAGAGGAAGAAGAACCCAAGGAGATTCATTCTGAAGATTACATCATCATCGACGACACGGATTGAGACCCCAATGATAGTGAAGATGAAGACTATGAAGATGAAGCTGGAGCAGACATCATGGAATCGTCCGCCGATAAAAAAATTTAGATGACCATCCTTTGACTAGTAGTTTTTCCCCCACAAAGTAGTATTTGGAGCACTTGTAACGTTAGTTAGATCTTGCAAGACCTTGTTTGAAATTGATTGGTGTGATATGATTGTGTTTGTCTCATGTGCATATGGGTAGTGATTTTCCCTTATACCTCAATTCTATTCTAATCTCTTTCCTCTACACCCATCAGATGCCTCCAAGACGTGAGCCCGGATTTGAGTTTCTCCCTGAGCTCACTCAGTTGATCCAGCAGCAGAACACTTTGATGCAACTTCTTTTCTAGAACACTCAGAACAACAACAACAACCCTCCTCCACCACCACCCGTGGACAACTTGACGCGTTTCTTAAGGTTGCAACCACCGGTGTTTTCTAGGACCATTGAACCAATAGTTGCTGATGACTGGCTGCGCAAGATTGGAAGGGATTTGCCCCCCGCCAATTGCTCGGATGCTGAGAAGGTTCGATTTGCCGCACACCAGTTGTCTAGACCAGCCGCAGCATGGTGGGAGAATTACACAGCCACATTCCCTATAGCCAATGTCACCTGGGAGCAGTTTTAGCAAGCTTTCTGTATTGCCCATGTCTGAACTGGAGCTATGAGCATGAAGAAGCGGGAGTTTCGCAACTTGCGCCAAGGAAATTGTACTGTGGCTCAGTACGTGGATGAGTTTAGTACCCTATCTCGTAATGCCCCAGACGATGTGGCCACAGATGCCGCTAAGCAGGAGAGATTTATGGAAGGGCTAAATGATGAGATGAGCGTACAGTTGATGGTGGCAACTTTCAACAACTACCAGGAGTTGGTAGATAAAGCTCTTATGATTGAAGGGAAGCAGCAGTAGATTGAGAGCCGCAAGAGGAAGTATGGACAAGGGAGGAATAATTCTGGAGCCCAGCAGAAGCCCCGATTCACTCTGAATTCGGGAGGATACACCCATAACCATGGAAGCCACAACCACACTGGAGGAAGTTCCCACAACCACAATGGTTCTAAGAATGGGAATGGGAATGGAGCAAACAATAATCAGAACCGCTCTACTCCATCCACCCCCGCCAAGAAGGATTTAAGCCATGTCACATGTTTCAAGTGCGGGAAGAATGGACACTATGCCACGGAGTGCCCTAAAGTTAAGAATGGGAACGGCAATGGAAGCGTCTGGAAGAAGCCCAACCCATTCAACAAAGGACAAGTGAACCACGTGACCGTGGAGGAGATAGAAGAGCAACTAGATGTTGTTGTCAGTAAGTTTTTGGTTAAGACATTTACCGCAATAGAAGAGCAACTAGATGTTGTTGTCAGTAAGTTTTTGGTTAAGACATTTACCGCAATTCGTAAATAGACATAGGATGTCCACCCGAGTCCTTAAGATCCCCATGTTAGTAAGTTCACCGGGAGCAGAGTATATGGCACAACAAGGATATTTTCAGACGCCATTGATCATAGGACGCCATACTTTCCCCTCAGACCTAATAGTTCTGGAGTCACAAGGATTGGATGTGATATTAGGAATGGATTGGCTATCGAAGTATGGAGGTAACATCGATTGTGCCAGCAAGTCTATTTTGCTTACCACTCCGGAGGGAAAAAGGATTAGGTATGTATCTAGGCATTCGCCTAAATGGACACAAGTACATTCTCTCACGGGAGTTGTTCAAAAGGAAGTGCCGGTAGTAAAGGATTACCCGGATGTGTTTCCAGAGGAGCTACATGGCATGCCATCGGATAGAGATATTGAGTTTTTGATTGAGTTGTTGCCTGGCACTGGACCAATATCTAAGAGACCGTATCGTATGCCAGCGAATGATCAGGAGGAGATCAAGAAGCAGATTAAGGAGTTATTGGAGAAAGGATTTATTCGCCGAAGTTCATCACCTTGGGGAGCCCCAGTGCTTTTGGTCGAGAAGAGGGATGGATCTTTAAGAATGGTCGTTGATTATCGTGCACTGAATGAAGTAACTATTAAGAATAAGTACCCACTGCCGATGATCAATGATTTGTTCGACCAACTCCAGGGAGCGAAAGTATTCTCCAAGATAGATCTACGGTCTGATACCACCAATTGAAGATTCGAGAGAAGGATATACCTAAGACAGCCTTCACCACAAGGTATGGGCTATAGGAGTATACGGTTATGTCATTTGGATTGACTAATGCCCCTGCCTATTTCATGAGTATGATGAACAAGGTGTTCATGGAGTTCTTGGATAAGTTTGTCGTGGTATTCATTTATGATATTTTGGTGTACTCGAAGGATGAAGAGGAACATGGAGAGCATTTGCGTTTGGTATTGGAGAAGCTCAGGGAACATCAGCTGTATGCCAAGTTTAGCAAATGCGAGTTTTGGTTGAAGGAAGTTGGATTCCTAGGGCATGTTATATCGGGAGAAGGTATAGCAGTGGACCCCGTCAAAGTGCAGGCAGTCACTGAATGGTTGGCACCCACTTCAGTTGGAGAGATCCGCAGTTTTCTTGGACTCGCGGGATACTACCGGAGATTCATAGAAAATTTCTCCAAGATTGCTAAGCCAATGACGACATTGTTGAAGAAGGAGACAAAGTTCGATTGGACTGAAGAGTGTGAAGAGTGTTTCCGGGAGTTGAAGAAGCGGTTGATGACAGCCCCAGTGCTGATATTGCCAGATATACGCAAGGATTTCCAAGTGTACTGCGATGCTACACGCTTAGGACTTGGAGGAGTACTTATGCAAGATGGAAGAGTGGTTTCCTATGCATCCCGTCAACTGTGACCGCACGAGTTGAATTATGCGACGCACGATCTGGAGTTAGTAGCGGTAGTGCACACACTGAAAACCTGGATACATTTCTTTATTGGAAATCGTTGTGATGTGTACACGGATCACAAGAGTTTGAAGTAAATTTTCACACAGAAGGAGCTGAACCTCAGACAAAGGAGATGGTTGGAGCTTATAAAGGATTATGATATGAAGCTACACTATCACCGAGGGAAGGCCAATTTCGTTGTAGATGCTCTGAGCCGGAAGAGTTATGCAAATACCTTAGTAAAAGGGGATTGCCACAGGAGTTAGCAGAACATCTCAGGGAGCTTCGTTTGGAGATAGTTCCTAGAGGTTTCGTCGCAACGTTGGAGGTTCAGTCAACATTGCTGGGAAAGATACGTGAAGCCCAGAAGGAGGACAAAGAGATTGCTGAGATAAAGAAGAGGATGAGTGAAGGAAAAGCCAAAGGATTTCATGAAGATGAACACGACACCTTGTGGTTTGAGGATCGAATCTATGTGCCCAACGACCCGGAGATCAGGAAGTTGATACTGCAGGAAGCACATGATTCGCCATACTCGATACACCCCGAAAACACCAAGATGTATTTGGATTTGAAGGAATGTTTCTGGTGGACGAGAATGAAGAAGGATATTGCCGAGTATGTAGCCGTGTGTGATGTATGCCAAAGAGTAAAGGCAGAGCATGAGGAGCCAGCAGGATTGCTATAGCCTATGCCGATACCCGAATGGAAGTGGGAGAAGCTTGGCATGGATTTTATCACCGGATTACCTAGGACCAAATCGGGATATGATTCAATCTGGGTAGTGGTGGACCGTTTGACCAAAGTAGCCCACTTTATCCCCGTGAAAACCACGTATACCAATGCAAAGTTGGCCAAGATATACATGACCAGGACCGTATGTCTGCTTGGAGTTCCGAGGACCATTGTATCAGACAGAGGAACACAGTTCACCTCAAAGTTTTGGCATCAGCTACACCAGACTTTGGGAACAAGGCTGGAATTCAGCACAGCGTTTCACCCACAGACAGATGGACAGACCGAGAGAGTCAACCAGATTCTGGAGGACATGTTGAGAGCTTGTGCGCTAGATTATGGATCTAGTTGGGATGATAATTTGCCCTACGCGGAGTTCTCGTACAACAACAGTTACCAGACCAGTTTGAAGATGGCACCGTTCGAAGCATTGTACGGAAGGAGATGCCGAACACCGTTAATGTGGGATGAAGTTGGAGACGACAGTTGTTCGGACCGGACTTGATCAAAGAGTCTAAAGAGAAGGTTAAGTTAATTCGAGATAGACTGAAGGTAGCTCAGTCCAGGCAAAAGAGTTATGCAGACTCGAAGCGCAAGGAGATAGCTTATGAAGTCGGAGACAGAGCGTACTTGAGACTATCGCCTCTGCGAGGAGTTATACGTTTCGGAGTTAAGGGAAAGCTAGTCCCGAGATTTGTGGGACCTTACTGTGTTTTGGAATGCATGGGAGAGGTTTCCTATAAGTTGGAATTGCCCGAAGGATTGTCAGGAGTGCATGATGAGTTCCACGTTTCGCGGCTTAAGAAGTGCCATGCGGAGATGGCCGATATCCCGCTAAGAGACACAGTACCCTTGGAAGCAATTCAGTTGGATAGTGATCTAACTTATGAGGAGAAGCCTGTTAAGATTCTCGAATTTTCGAGCAGAGTCACCAGCAGTAAGGTTATCAAGTTTTGCACAGTTCAGTGGAGTCACCACACCGAGGCAGAAGCCACCTGGGAACGAGAAAATGATCTACTCAAGGACCACCCACACCTGTTCTCTAGCCAAGCCGAATCTCGAGGGCGAGATTCATTCTAAGGGGGGTAAGTTTGTAACATCCCAAATTTTCAATGTGGAATGTTATACATAGATCATATTGCATTGCATATTTCTTTGCATTTTTGTTTGTGGCGATCCTCGAAATTCTAAGCAACTCAAGGACATACGGAGAGAGTTGGGAATTCTACCGTTTTGTATTTGAGTTTTTCTCGAATACCGGTACGAGGATAGCGTTGGTTTTAGTTACTTTTCTCTCCTAAAAATATTTCTAAATAAAATATATGAGCATAGATAATATGACTTCTCCAAAATAACAGAAATATTGGAGGAAAAATATTAAAATCACTTTTGGTATTTTTCTTGATTTATTTGCGATTTTATTTGCATAGGAAAAATACGCATTTTTCAAAATTGCATTTAGCTCCGGAAAAAATGTTCACTTTGTCCTAAATTTTATTAGAGGATGGCGAAAATTTATTTCGGAATTTTTGGACCCCGTTTAGTATTTTTTTCGCCTGTTTTACCATGTGAGGACTCGTTTAAAAAAAAAGGAATCTGCCTCCGGGCCGTACCCGGCCAGGACTCCCTGGCCTGGGGCCTTTATAAGGCGCCGCCCCGGCCCGCTAGCTGCCCCAGCCCGTCCGACGCCGAACCCTAGCCCCGCGCTGCCAGCCGCCGCCGCCACCTCGCGCCGTCGTCCGCGCCGCCGCTGCTGCCGCCGCTTGCCGCGGCCGCCTCACGCCGCCGCTCGCCGGAGTCGCCGCCGCCGCCGGACTTCCCTCCGGAGACCGCCGCCGCCGCCGGAGTTCGCCGTTCCCGAGGTAGCCGTCGGTTTTTCTTTTTAACCGATCGTTTTTTCGAGAAATCCAAGATCCATTTTTTTGGTTAGATCGGTTTTTTTCTCCGGTTTAGTTATGTAGCAGACGTTCGTCCGTATGTTCGTTTTAACGAACGTTGTTCGCCCGTTAGCCGCAGACAGCGAACGTTCGTTCGTTAGCCTGTTCGTCAGTTTTCTTTTTCGGGGTATTTATCCGCGATTATTCCGATCGAGATTTCTGCCCTGATCTTGTTTTTCGTGTATATTTTCGCTCGAGAGTCGGAATCAGGTGATTCAAAATCTCAGATCTTCGTCTCGATGCCCTCTTTCCGTTTAACCAACTTGAACAAAGTTTTGCCCACTGTAAAATTTGACCCTAGATCAAATTAGTAATCGGAGCTCGTTTCTTTCGTAGTTTGAGTTTCGTTGCTTCTTTCGATTTGATTCTTTTTGCAAACCGGAGTTCTTAAGTTGAACTTTCTGATTAGATCTTATCTTTTGGAGTTTTGTTTGTGCATCATTGCTTGATTGCTTATGTATGCTATTGTTTTCTTGCGATAGAATACCCGTATTGTGAAGCGTACTACTACGAGTCTGTAGGTTTTGCGAATCGTCAGCAAAGCAAGTAACACTTTGATCATACTCTTTATTACCCAGTTTTATGCAATAGATCAAACCCTCACACATTGCATGAGTAGGATCTGATAACTTGTGGGACTAGGAAGTAGAGGTAGAACCTATTAACTGCATTATTTTTCAAACCCATGGGAGTTACTTGTACGTTATGCTCGGGTTGCCATGCTATGCTCGTAGACGTGGTTTGGGTTTGCGTGAAATCCATGACAGATGTGAGTTGTTAATTTAAGGATTCAACTTAAGGTGGCTACTTGAATACACATCTGGGTGGATTGGTTGCAGGGCACCTGGAGAATCCATTGTTGTCCTAGGAAATCCCGGGGTTCCGTGTGATTTTTCCTATGGAATGCCACCTAGGCTCAAAGGGATCATAAAACTATTCATGCTAGAAACTTCCGTGTGCAGCCACAATGCCATTATGGGCTCTGGCATAGTTGAGTAAGTTGTGGGAAACCTTTCCATGATGGGCTAGCAGATGTAGAGGGATTGTAGGTGTACCGGCCTATCTATCGGTTAAGGGGACCTCTCCGGAAAGACTGTGTTTCGGTCATCCATTTCTCAAACACCATGCAGTGCGAGAATCCAAACGGAGGCGATCGAGTCTTGTGGGAAAAGTGCACAAACTTCTGCAGAGTGTACAAACTGATCATGATTAGCCGTGTCCCCGGTTATGGACAAATCTTGAGTATCTGGTACTTGAATTTGTCACATCCCTAGTTAGCACTTGCATTAGGACCTAGCTAGAGTGTGCATCATGTCTACTTTCAAAGAAACTTGAAATGGGATTAACAGAAACCCCAGCACCCCTCTCTTAACAACTAGGGTTTGCTAAAATATTTTCCAATGTACCCAAAATGCCCTTCAAAAATGTTCATCATTTCTGCCTTGGTCTTAAACCTCTGCCAAAAATGGTGCACAATTTTCTAGGACAATCTAGGGTTTTGGATTAAATTTTATGGTATTTGAATTTGGGCATTTAAATGCTATAAAATATTTTAAATGCTCAAATAATCATAAACTATAATGTTTCCTACTGTTCATATTATATACAGTAGGTATGACAAGTGTTATGAGTTACAAAAATGCTTTGGCATTTTATTTAAATGAACAAAGCTGCAAAAGAAATGAAACAGAAAAGAAAATAGAAAAAGAAAGGAGAGAGAAAAGCTTACCTGGCGCCCCACCCGGCACACCTGCCGGCCCAGCCCAGCTGCCGCTCCAGCGAGCTGCTTGGCTCGGCCAGGCAGGCAGGCAGGTGCTCGGCGGCGACCGCGCCACGCGCCACGCAGCTGGCCGCCGCCCTGCTTCATCCCCTCGCCGTCCTGGAGGGATGGATCGATCGTTCACGTCGTCCCCGACCCCGCACACACCTCCACCTCTCCCCAGTTCCTCTCCCTCGCTCTCCCCGCGCCATGGCCGACGCCGCCGTGCTCGCACCGTCGTAGAAGCCGCGACCACAGTTGTCCCTGAGCCCCGCCTTGGTGTCCATCGTCTCCGCCGTCCTCGACTGCTTCGAACAGGCCGAGCCCCGAGCGCTCGCCCGCCCTGGAGACGCCCCCGACCTCTTCTTCCCCAACTCCGGCCGCGGAGATTCCTCTCGCCGTCCCGCTCAGCTCCGACCACCCCCGAGCTCGCTCCGGCGCTTGCTGCAACCCCTGTGAGCCTAGCTTCATCCTCCCCCTCTCCGTTGGCTCTCTTTTGCCCTGGAACGCACTGCACGAAGCTCACCCGCACGCACCGCCGCCGTGATCGCCGCCCGTGATGCTCCGGTGACCATTTGGTCACTGGCACCCGTCCATCACACACACCGCAGCACGTAGATGCGAAAGGTGCTACGCACGCATCGCCTAGGCCCCTGCAGCCGCACCTCCACACACGCCCGACGCCGGTCGCCGCCGTCGAGCTTGTTGTCGTCGTCTCCGGCCACCCCAAGTCCGGCGACCACCACCATTCGACGCGCAACAGCAAGGGCTTTCCAACGCACCCAACCGCAGCTCGAGCCGTGCCCCACAGCCATTTTCCGAAGCACGCCGCCGCGTTCTGCCTCGCCGGCGTCACGTCGCCGGCGGGATTGACCTGTTTGACCAGGGGGTTGACTACCCCTGGGTCACTGACGTGTGGGCCACCTCTGCTAATTAGTTAGTTTAATTAAGTTTCTGTTAATTTAATTAGCTAATTAGTTTAGTCACTGACCCGTGGGCCCAGGCCCCACTGACAGCTAATTAGTTTTAGTTTAACTCTAATTAACTTAGTTAATTAGCTGTGACACTGACCAGTGGGTCCCACTGGTCAGGTTTGACTTGGACTGGCCCTGTTCACTGCCTGACGTCAGCATGATGTCATGCTGACGCAGTAAAGGATTTTCTGGGGTTTTAGGTTTAAAAATAATCCAGGAAATTCCAGAAAATACCCAAAACTTCTAAAAATCATATAAAATCAACCATAGCTCAGATGGAAAAGTTTTATATATGAAAAATGATCAGAAAAATCCAATCTTTCCAATGGCACTGGTTTCATGCATGTTTGAACAAGTTAACTTGCTGTTTACATCAAGAACATGATAATGCACTTATTTAAATAATAGTTTGAACTTCAATTTGAATCTTTGATTCAAATAAGCTCAAACCCTTCTGGTTTTAGTTGCATTAGCCAACACACATGCATCTTCCCATGTCATGAGCATGCATCATATTGTTGCATTTGTTTGTTAATGATTGTATCGTCGGTATTCTCTATGTTAGGTCCTGCTCCCGAGGATACTACTACGTATCTAGTTGAAGAACAGTACCCGACAACTACCTTGTCAGGCAAGCAATCATTGATCATTCCGATACAAACCCAATCTTCTCGCTCCTGCTCTCTTTTACTGCATTAAGGCAACAGCGTGTGAACTGCTACTTGCTGCGGTAAATGAACCCTATTCCCTTGCATGACCTGTCATTGCCACAGTAAATAGTTGAAACCCACTAGCATGTGTAGGAGTTGATTGAGCCATGTGATGTGTGATCCACCATGCTATTTATTTATGCTGCCAGCTATGCTTAGAGTTGTGTCTGGTCTGGTTCATCTGGGTGATGGATCAGAGTGAAATGATCATACCGGTAAAGAGAAGGAAGTGTGGAATACGCTTGGTAAAGGTATCGATGAAAGGCCATGTAGGAGTAAATGATGGGTTGTTTCATTCGAATCGTCCATAGGACCTGAGATTTGTATGTGTGGTTCAAGTTGCAGTTACTACCATGCATTGGGCCCGAAACCAATGGACCCTCTCGGCTTATTAATTACCCCCGATCTCTGTCCAGGAGTTGCAACTAGTTTCTGGTGTTTATAGCTTACTGTAGGTCGTGCACAGCGCTGACCCTCGGGGTGGGCTGTGATGCGACAGGTACGTGGCACGGTGTACCGGTTGCCCGTTTGGTGACTCGGGAACCCTGTACACATCGTTTGGGGCCGTTAGCGACACCCCGGCTGGATCTCCCCACGGATGGAACCCAAATAGGCGATAAACCTGGACGAGAGACTTGAGTAGTTAGTCAGGTCGTGGCCGACACCCTCACTGGGCTTCCGCTTGAAGGTTGCCGAGTACACGCCGAGTAAACGGCGATAAGTGGTGAAAGCGTGTGTGAAGAAGTACACCCCTGCAGGGTTTTCAAACTATTCGAATAGCCGTTGTTCGCGGAACGGACTACTTGGTTACTCTTACAGTTCATAGACAAGTTGATGGATACTCCTAAAAGCCTCAAGATAAGTGTGAGTGCCGTAGATGGCCCTTCCGTAGGATGACGGAAGAGGATCCTCGGTAGTGTATTGATGTGGTGAGTAGAGGACTCGTGTTCGTAATAACATCTTGCAGTCTGTTGAGAGTTGTAGTATAGGTTAGCCAAGGTCGAAGCTGGCATTCTGCTATAAACTCAACTACCCCCTTCGATAATGTTGCATGTATGATAGGTTCTGTGGTAATACTTGCTGAGTACCTTTGTACTCATGTTTGCTTAATAACTGTTGCAGAGGAGAACCCTGCCCCTGCTGATGGGTTCTACATAGACGTTGACGTCGACGAGTAGCTTGACACCCAGACGGAGATCTGGAGCTTGTGAAGGGCCTTGTAGATAGTCAGGCTACCCCAAGCCTGTTTTATTTTCTAAGTTGTCTGTACTCAGACATGTAGCTTCCGCTTGTGCTTGTATGACTGTATGACTTGAGTGTTGGGTCATGTGACCCCTACCTGTATGGATATGTTATGTATGGCTCTTGGAGCCTTTTAAATAAAGTACTTTGAGTCATAGAGTTCTGTTGTGATGCAATGTTGTATTTGCACATATTGAGCATATTGCGTGTATGTTTGAAATGCTTGGTATGTGTGGGATCCGACACCTAGTTGTTTTCCTTTGGTAGCCTACCTTACAGGGAAATGCCTCCTAGTGATTCCAATGAGCCTTGGTAGCTTGCTACTGCTCGGAACACGTAGGCTGGCCGGCATGTGTCCTTCTTCGTTCCTGTGTCTGTCCCTTAGGGGAAATGTCACGCGTTGTTCCTTTAAGTCCATGTAGCTTGCTACGACTTGGGTTCATACGTTGATGACCGACACGTTCGTTGCTGGGTCATGGATGCCTGTCTCTGTAATCTAGTGCCACTTTTGGTTTATAACTAGCCATGTCGGCCCGGGTTCTCTGTCATATGGATGCTAGCGACACTGTCATATACGTGTGCCAAAATGCGCAAACGGTCCCGGGCCAGGTAAGGTGGCACCCGTGGGGTTACCGTGCGTGAGGCCGCAAAGTGATATGACTTGTTACAGCTAGATCGGTGTGACTTAGGATCGGGGTCCTGACAGCGTTGGCATCAGAGCTGGACTGCCTGTAGGTTTCTCAAGCCAAACTAGTCGATGTTGAGTCTAGAAAAATTCTTAGTTATATGTAGGGGAATTGATTGTGGAAGGGAACGTAAGGCTCTTTTTACTCCTTTACCTTATGCCCTTCTGATCTGAGTCTGTCTAATCTTTCTACGGGGATTTAGGATTAGGCTTCTTATCCTTACTAGGTTCACGTGTTACTAATCCGTAGACTCTTAGGATTGTTGGTTTCAAGCCTCAGTTCAGTTTCTATCCTTTGAGTATGATGATTGTTGAACCCGGAACCTTGATATGGAATTGTTGAGTGGCTATGCTATCATTTGTATGATGTCTCAAATCTTTGTTTGAGCATTTACAGTTGTTATGCTGCCCGATTTCTTCCAGAAACACTAATGCCTTTGCATTATTCCGTGTTTCAGATGTCTGGCCGCATCCCTCACCAAGTGGTTCGTTTGACTCGGTGCATTAATGTGCCCGGTCACACGGCCATGCTAGTCCGTGTGATGACTGAGATCGGTTATCGCTGGTATCCTGAATACACCATGGAGGAACAGTACCGGGATTTCAATCAGAGTCAGTATTTCTGCACAGTCCGGATATACCCCTCATATCCCGGAGCTAATGATCCCATCCATTGGTCTTATGGACTCGGGATTACCATCGAGATGGCAGTGCAGGATGCCGCTTATTCGATTATGCCCATTCTCCGTGCTAGGCATGCCCTGTTGCTGAACACTGAGTTCTGTTACATGCCAGCCTCACTTCCCGGAGAGGAAGGCTACTACACTGGTCTGTATACTGATGCTGCTCATGAAGAGCCACTGCTTTAGACTACTGTTCAGATGTTGGAGGATAGGGACCGTGAGGTCCGTGCCCTCCGAATGGAGCTGTATAACACTCGAGCCGCCCATTGGACTACTTTGACACGGCTTGCACATGCTGTGCACGCCGGATATCTCGACATGCAGGATCTGTACCCTGTGCGGACTCGTCTGCCTGATCGCATGGATTGGCGTGACGTTGGGGGTATTACACCTCCACGTGGGCGTCGGTTACCACCAGCATCGGGACCGAGACCACACCCATGCCCTTATGGTCCACAGCCTTCGAGTGCTCGCGAGTTCCAAGATCCGTCTGTACCACTTCCAGCCTACGGTGGTATTACGAGGACTACTACGCGAATGTCTGAGCTAGTCCGTGGTAGTAGTAGTATTGTAGTAGTTGTATTTCCACAGTCCTGCGCGTCTTGTGGAATATGACTTAGTGTGTACTGAGTTCCGGAGGTGTAGTTAAATAATGTATAGGAGCTTGGAATGCCTCTGATGGGATGTATCGTCTTTCACCGCAGTTGTACTTTAGCCTTGGCTTGTACTAAACTTTGTATGGTGTGTATGACCACTGGTGTATATATAGCAGTTCCTATATTACCATGTCGTACGGATGAACATCCTTGCATTCCGTGTTATCCATTACATTCTGCACTTCTATGTCAAATTTTTGCCATCCTTGTCTAAACCGTTGTTTTCTTTTCCTAGGATGGTCAACACTCGCAACACTCCTGCTGCTCAGGAGCAGGGTGAGGCTAGTGGGGCTAGAGATGGAAATCTGCCCCAGCCACCCTCTTTGGCGGAAGTTATGCTTGAAGCAGAACGGAACAAGAGAGAGACCAACCGTCTGCTGGAACGCATAGAGCAGAACACTGGGTTCCGTCAGAGGAATGACGTGGTGTCAATCAACGATTTTATCAAGATGTGTCCACCAAAGTTCCATCACTCCACTGAACTTCTGGATGCTGATGACTGGCTACGTAGTATCACCCACAAGCTACACTCTGCCCGTGTGGCCGAAGCTAACAAGGTTATCTACGCCGCCTACCATCTTGAGGGCCCTGCCAGTCTTTGGTGGGAAAACTTTGAAGCTATGCGTCCTGCTGGCCAAATCACTACTTGGGTTGAGTTCAGTGAGGCATTCCGTGAACATCACATTCCGGAAGGTCTCATGGATCGCAAGCGGGAGGAATTCTGCAATTTCACCCAGGTCCGTTTAACTGTGGATGGCTATAGTCGTGAGTTTGGTAACTTGGCACGCTATGCACCTGAGGAAGTATCCACCGATGCCAAGAAACAGGCGAGGTTCCGCAAGGGACTCAGCCCTGAACTCCGCCGAGACCTACGTCTGCACGAGTGCACTTCGTTCCAGAAGTTGGTTAACAAGGCTATCAGTGCTGAAACAGGCCAGACCGACTTCGAGGCCACCCGCAAGCATAATCGAGACTTTGGTTCCTCATCCGGCTCTGGCTCTCACAAGCGCCATGTGTGGGTTCCTAACACTGCTCTGCCACCCAAGTACACACCGAGGCCATCCTATGAGGCGCCTCGCCCAACTCAACAGTTTGCACCTGCTAAGACCTATGGAGGACCACCTTCCAACTTTGCTCCACGCACCACCACTATGACATGTTTCAAGTGTGGAGAACCGGGACACTACATGCGTGATTGTCCCCAGAACCAGCCAGGAAAACCCGTTGGCCGTGGTAAGCCAACCGGCAAGGTGAACTATGTCAAGCCAATCCCCACTGCACGTGGTCATGTCAACTATGTTTCTGCCGAAGAAGCTTATGAGGATCCTAACGTTGTCCTTGGTACGCTTCTCGTAAACTGCCATCCGGCATCTGTTCTTTTCGATACTGGAGCATCCCATTCGTTCATATCTGAGAGCTATGCTCGATTGCACAACATGACTTTTTGCAACATGCCTACTTCCATGGTTATTCAAACTCCTGGTTCAAAGTGGCAAACCTCTAGGGTAAGCCATGGAAATGAAATCCTTGTCGATAGACTTGTTTTCCTTTTATCTCTAATCGCTCTCAAGTCCTCGGACATAAACATCATTTTGGGTATGGATTGGATGACAACTCATTATGCCAAAATTGATTGCTATACTAGGACCGTTCAACTTACACATCCATCCGGCAAGATAGTCAATGTCTTGACCCGAATGGCTGAACGTCATCTCTACTCTCTTAATGCCAGCCCTCTACTAGAACTCGAAGATATCCCGGTAGTCCGTGACTTCCCGGATGTTTTTCCAGAAGAACTGCCAGGAGTTCCACCTGACAGAGATGTCGAGTTCGTGATAGATCTTATCCCAGGAACTGTCCCAATCTCTAGGAGACCTTATAAGATGGCACCACTAGAATTAGCTGAGCTAAAGAAACAACTCGATGAGTCCTTGCAAAAAGGTTTCATCCGTCCTAGTTCTTCCCCTTGGGCTTGCCCCGTCCTCTTCGTCAAGAAGAAGGATGGAACGGAGCGGATGGTTGTAGATTACCGACCTGTCAATCTGGTCACCATAAAGAATAAGTATCCGCTCCCCGGGATCAACGACCTGTATGATCAGCTCGCTGGATCCTCAGTCTTCTCTAAGATGGATTTGAGGTTGGGCTACCATCAAATCAAAATCAAGAACGGGGACATTCCTAAAACAGCTTTCGTTACTCGTTATGGCCAATATGAGTACACCGTCATGTCCTTCGGATTAACCAATGCCCCAGCTACCTTTTCTCGGTTAATGAATTCTATATTCAAGGAGTATTTGGATAAATTCGTCGTGGTATACCTCGATGATATACTCAGTTTCTCCAAGAACAAGGAAGATCATGCCGAGCATTTAAGGCTGGTATTGACGAAACTTCGAGAGCACCGCCTTTATGCCAAATTCTCTAAATGTGAATTTTGGTTGCCAGAAGTAACCTATCTAGGTCATGTGATCTCTGGCAAGGGTATTGCTGTCAATCCCGAGCGAGTTCAAGCCGTACTTGATTGGACTCCCCCTGAATCGGTCAAGCAAGTTAGGAGTTTTCTTGGCTTAGCAAGCTATTGCCGACGCTTCGTCGAGAATTTCTCCAAGGTTGCCAAACCTCTAACCGAACTCCTCAAGAAAGATAAAAAGTTTGAGTGGACCCCACAGTGCGAGTCTAGTTTTCAGGAACTGAAAAGACGCCTGACATCTGCACCTGTACTGGTACCACCAGACGTTTCCAAGGATTTTATAATCTATTGCGACGCCTCGCGACAAGGACTAGGTTGCATACTCATGCAAGATCGTCAAGTGATTGCTTACGCATCTCGACAGTTGCGTCCACATGAGGATGACTATCCTACTCATGATCTAGAGCTTGCAGCTGTAGTCCATGCACTCAAAACATGGCGACATTACCTACTGGGTAATCGCTGTGAAATCTTCACTGATCACCAAAGTTTGAAATACATCTTCACCCAACCGGATCTAAATCTCAGGCAAAGACGTTGGGTTGAGTTGCTCACCGACTACGACTTAGGAATCACTTACACTCCTGGAAAGGCCAATGTCATGGCTAATGCACTAAGCCGTAAGTCATATTGTAACAACTTATTGTTGCAACAAGGTCAACCACTTCTCCACGAGGAATTTCGTAAGATTAACCTTCACATTGTTCCTCAAGGATTCCTTTCCACCTTGGTGGCGAAACCTACCCTTATGGATCAGGTCATCAAAGCACAGAAGGTTGATCCCGGAATTTCCCGTATTAAGAGGAACATCAAGAAAGGAGTTGCAGGATGTTTCTCAATTGATGATCAAGGAGTCATATTCTTTAGCAACCGTTTAGTGGTTCCTAAAGTACGAAACCTGAGACGTTTGATCCTTAAGGAGGCTCATGAATCTCCTCTCACGATTCATCCCGGTAGTACCAAAATGTATCAAGACCTACGTCAAAGATTCTGGTGGACTAGGATGAAGAGAGAAATCGCTCAATTCATTGCTAGCTGCGACGTTTGTCGTCGAGTCAAAGCAGAGCATCAACGGCCTGCTGGCACCCTTCAACCTTTAGCTATTCCTGAATGGAAATGGGACAAAGTCGGTATGGATTTCATTACCGGGTTTCCCAGGACCAGGAAAGGGAATAATGATATCTTCGTCGTTATCAACCGCCTCTCTAAAGTAGCTCATTTCCTGCCTGTTCGAGAGAGTATTACCGCTAGCCAGCTAGTAGATTTGTATGTCTCTCGAATAGTATCACTTCATGGTGTACCGTTGGAGATTAACTCAGACCGTGGAAGTCTTTTCACTTCACGATTTTGGGAAAGTTTCTAGAATGCTATGGGAACTCATCTCTCTTTCAGTACTGCCTTCCATCCGCAGTCAAGTGGTCAAGTGGAACGAGTCAATCAAATTCTGGAAGACATGCTTCGAGCCTCTGTCATTTCTTTCGGTATGGAATGGGAAAAGTGTCTTCCATTTGCCGAATTCGCTTATAACAATAGTTATCAAGCCAGCTTGGGTAAAGCTCCCTTCGAAGTTCTATATGGACGAAGGTGTCGAACACCTCTTAACTGGTCAGAGACCGGGGAAAGACAATTCTTTGGCCCGGATATGATCCAGGAAGCAGAAGAGCAAGTTCGCATCGTTCGTGAGAGATTGAAAACAGCCCAGTCTCGCCAAAAGAGCCAATATGATAGTCATCATAAGGCTGTGACTTTTGAAGTCGGCGATAAGGCTTACCTTAGGGTTACTCCTCTTAAGGGAACCCATCGCTTCGGTATCAAAGGAAAATTGGCCCCTCGTTACATCGGTCCTTTTCGCATTCTTGCCAAACGAGGAGAAGTTGCCTACCAATTGGAACTACCTCCGCACCTCTGCAGAGTTCATGATGTTTTCCACGTTTCTCAACTCAGGCGTTGCTTCTCGGATCCTATCCGCGGAGTGGACCACGAAACGCTTGATCTCCAAGACAATCTCACATATCGAGAATACCCCGTCCGTATTCTTGATCAAACTGAGCGCACCACTCGACGCCACAATATCAAGTTTCTCAAGGTTCAATGGTCACATCATTCCGAGAGTGAAGCTACTTGGGAAAGGGAGGATCGTCTTCGACTTGAGTACCCCACCCTCTTTCCGGAGGAACCCGAATCTCGGGACGCGATTCTTTTAAGTGGGGGTGAGTTGTCACATCCCTAGTTAGCACTTGCATTAGGACCTAGCTAGAGTGTGCATCATGTCTACTTTCAAAGAAACTTGAAATGGGATTAACAGAAACCCCATCACCCCTCTCTTAACAACTAGGGTTTGCTAAAATATTTTCCAATGTACCCAAAATGCCCTTCAAAAATGTTCATCATTTCTGCCTTGGTCTTAAACCTCTGCCAAAAATGGTGCACAATTTTCTAGGACAATCTAGGGTTTTGGATTAAATCTTATGGTATTTGAATTTGGGCATTTAAATGCTATAAAATATTTTAAATGCTCAAATAATCATAAACTATAATGTTTCCTACTGTTCATATTATATACAGTAGGTATGACAAGTGTTATGAGTTACAAAAATGCTCTGGCATTTTATTTAAATGAACAAAGCTGCAAAAGAAATGAAACAGAAAAGAAAATAGAAAAAGAAAGGAGAGAGAAAAGCTTACCTGGCGCCCCACCCGGCCCACCTGCCGGCCCAGCCCAGCTGCCGCTCCAGCGAGCTGCTTGGCTCGGCCAGGCAGGCAGGCAGGTGCTCGGCGACGACCGCGCCGCACGCCACGCAGCTGGCCGCCGCCCTGCTTCATCCCCTCGCCGTCCTGGAGGGATGGATCGAACAGGCCGAGCCCTGGTGTCCATCGTCTCCGCCGTCCTCGACTGCTTCGAACAGGCCGAGCCCCGAGCACTCGCCCGCCCTGGAGACGCCCCCGACCTCTTCTTCCCCAACTCCGGCCGCGGAGATCCCTCTCGCCGTCCCGCTCAGCTCCGACCACCCCCGAGCTCGCTTCGGCGCTTGCTGCAACCCCTGTGAGCCTAGCTTCATCCTCCCCCTCTCCGTTGGCTCTCTTTTGCCCTATAACGCACTGCACGAAGCTCACCCGCACGCACCGCCGCCGTGCTCGCCGCCGGTGATGCTCCGGTGACCATTTGGTCACTCGCACCCGTCCATCACACTCACCGCAGCACGTAGATGCGAAAGGTGCTACGCACGCATCGCCTAGGCCCCTGCAGCCGCACCTCCACACACGCCCGACGCCGGTCGCCGCCGTCGAGCTTGTTGCCGTCGTCTCCGGCCACCCCAGGTCCGGCGACCACCACCATTCGACGCGCAACAGCAAGGGCTTTCCAATGCACCCAACCGCAGCTCGAGCCGTGCCCCACAGCCGTTTCCCGAAGCACGCCGCCGCGTTCTGCCTCGCCGGCGTCACGTCGCCGGCGGGATTGACCTGTTTGACCAGGGGGTTCACTACCCCTGGGTTACTGAAGTGTGGGCCACCTCTACTAATTAGTTAGTTTAATTAAGTTTCTGTTAATTTAATTAGCTAATTAGTTTAGTCACTGACCCGTGGGCCCAGGCCCCACTGACAGCTAATTAGTTTTAGTTTAACTCTAATTAACTTAGTTAATTAGCTATGACACTGACCAGTGGGTCCCACTGGTCAGGTTTGACTTGGACTGGCCCTGTTGACTGCCTGACGTCAGCATGATGTCATGCTGACGCAGTAAAAGATTTTCTGGGATTTTAGGTTTAAAAATAATCCAGGAAATTCCAGAAAATACCCAAAACTTCTAAAAATCATATAAAATCAACCATAGCTCAGATGGAAAAGTTTTATATATGAAAAATGATCAGAAAAATCCAATCTTTCCAATGGCACTGGTTTCATGCATGTTTGAACAAGTTAACTTGCTGTTTACATCAAGAACATGATAATGCACTTATTTAAATAATAGTTTGAACTTCAATTTGAATCTTTGATTCAAATAAGCTCATACCCTTCTGGTTTTAGTTGCATTAGCCAACACACATGCATCTTGCCATGTCATGAGCATGCATCATATTGTTGCATTTGTTTGTTAATGATTGTATCGTCGGTATTCTCTGTGTTAGGTCCTGCTCCCGAGGATACTACTGCGTATCTAGTTGAAGAACAGTACCCGACAACTACCTTGTCAGGCAAGCAATCATTGATCATTCCGATACAAACCCAATCTTCTCGCTCCTGCTCTCTTTTACTGCATTAAGGCAACAGCGTGTGAACTGCTACTTGCTGCGGTAGATGAACCCTATTCCCTTGCATGACCTGTCATTGCCACAGTAAATAGTTGAAACCCACTAGCATGTGTAGGAGTTGATTGAGCCATGTGATGTGTGATCCACCATGCTATTTATTTATGTTGCCTGCTATGCTTAGAGTTGTGTCTGGTCTGGTTCATCTGGGTGATGGATCAGAGTGAAATGATCATACCGGTAAAGAGAAGGAAGTGTGGAATACGCTTGGTAAAGGTATCGATGAAAGGCCATGTAGGAGTACATGGTGGGTTGTTTCATTGGAATCGTCCATAGGACCTGAGATCTGTATGTGTTGTTCAAGTTGCAGTTACTACCATGCATTGGGCCCGAAACCAATGGACCCTCTCGGCTTATTAATTACCCTCGATCCCTGTCCAGGAGTTGCAACTAGTTTCTGGTGTTTATAGCTTACTGGAGGTCGTGCACAACGCTGACCCTCGGAATGGGCTGTGATGCGACAGGTACGTGGCACGGTGTACCGGTTGCCCGTTTGGTGACTCGGGAACCCTGTACACATCGTTTGGGGCCGTGAGCGACACCCTGGCCGGATCTCCCCACGGATGGAACCCAAATAGGCGATAAACCTGGACGAGAGACTTGAGTAGTTAGTCAGGTCGTGGACGACACCCTCGCTAGGCTTCCGCTTGAAGGTTGCCGAGTACACGCCGAGTAAACGGCGATAAGTGGTGAAAGCGTGTGTGAAGAAGTACACCCCTGCAGGGTTTTCAAACTATTCGAATAGCCGTTGTTCGCGGAACGGACTACTTGGTTACTCTTACAGTTCATATACTAGTTGATGGATACTACTAAAAGCCTCAAGATAAGTGTGAGTGCCGTGGATTGCCCTTCCGTAGGATGACGGAAGAGGATCCTCGGTAGTGTATTGATGTGGTGAGTAGAGGACTCGTGTTCGTAATAACATCTTGCAGTCTGTTGAGAGTTGTAATATAGGTTAGCCAAGGTCAAAGCTGGCATTCTGCTATAAACTCCACTACCCCCTTTGATAATGTTGCATGTATGATTGGTTCTGTGGTAAGACTTGCTGAGTACCTTTGTACTCATGTTTGCTTAATAACTGTTGCAGAGGAGAACCCTGCCCCTGCTGATGGGTTCTACATAGACGTTGACGTCGACGAGTAGCTTGACACCCAGACGGAGATCTGGAGCTTGTGAAGGGCCTTGTAGATAGTCAGGCTACCCCAAGCCTGTTTTATTTTCTAAGTTGTCTGTACTCAGACATGTAGCTTCCGCTTGTGCTTGTATGACTGTATGACTTGAGTGTTGGGTCATGTGACCCCTACCTGTATGGATATGTTATGTTTGGCTCTTGGAGCCTTTTAAATAAAGTACTTTGAGTCATAGAGTTCTATTGTGATGCAATGTTGTATTTGCACATATTGAGCATATTGCGTGTATGTTTGAAATGCTTGGTATGTGTGGGATCCGACACCTAGTTGTTTTCCTTTGGTAGCCTACCTTACAGGGAAATGCCTCCTAGTGATTCCAATGAGCCTTGGTAGCTTGCTACTGCTCGGAACACGTAGGCTGGCCGGCATGTGTCCTTCTTCGTTCCTATGTCTGTCCCTTAGGGGAAATGTCACGCGTTGTTCCTTTAAGTCCATGTAGCTTGCTACGACTTGGGTTCATACGTTGATGACCGACACGTTCGTTGCTGGGTCATGGATGCATGTCTCTGTAATCTAGTGCCACTTTTGGTTTATAACTAGCCATGTCGGCCCGGGTTCTCTGTCATATGGATGCTAGCGACACTGTCATATACGTGTGCCAAAATGCGCAAACGGTCCCGGGCCAGGTAAGGTGGCACCCGTGGGGTTACCGTGCGTGAGGCCGCAAAGTGATATGACTTGTTACAGCTAGATTGATGTGACTTAGGATCGGGGTCCTGACAGAATTATTGGTTGATCTCATCACTCTAAAGTTAAATTTGTTGGGTTAATGATTACTTTAATTTGAAATTGAGTTGCAGGTACCTTCTCAATGATGTTTCAACTACCATGATAGTTAAAAATAAAATTTATTCCTTTATTGTAGGGAAAAATTGGCTGTATGCAAAAAAATAACCTTAGACCCTCCACCAGCCAAATATGCATATAGTATAGCCTTTATTCTGTTACTTGCATCTTCTGTGTTATCTTGCCAACATATTCCACGTGCTGACCCATTTTCGGGCTGCAACATGTTATGTTGCAGACTTTTCAGACGAGGAGTAAGACGTTCTAGGTCGTTTGTCATGCACTCAGCTATGCTGTTGGAGTTGATGGACTCACTTATCTTCCAAGCCTTCCGCTGTTATTTTGTTAGATGGCCTTAAGCCATAGACTTATGTAATAAGTTCTCTTTGGAGACATTCGATGTAATAAGTGTGTGATTGCCAATCTGTTATAAATTCTTCAAGTACTGTGTGTGTCAGCATTACCGATCCAGGGATGACACTGAAACACAGAGACTTTGGTCCATTCAGATCATGGTCGTTACAGGGGCTCTCTCCCCCTCGCTTCCGGTGGCACCGGAGTGCCACCGGGGCCATTATCGTGTGACGGTGATCTACACCAACACCTCCGTCATCTTCACCAACATCTCAATCACCTTCCCCCATCTATCTACAGCGGTCCACTCTCCCGCAACCCGTTGTACCCTCTACTTGAATATGATGCTATATGCTTCATATTATTATCCAATGATGTGTTGCCATCCTATGATGTCTGAGTAGATTATCGTTGTCCTATTGGTGATTGGTGAATTACTATGATTCATTTAAATTGCTTGTGGTTATGTTGCTGTCCTTTGGTGCCCATCATATGAGCGCCCACGTGGATCACACCATAGGGTTAGTTATATGTTGATAGGACTACGTATTGGAGGGCAAGAGTGACTGAAACTTCAAATTAGCGTAGAAATTGATGCATACGGGATTGAAGGGGGACCAATATATCGTAATGCTATGGTTGGGTTTTACCTTAATGAACGTTAGTATTTGCGGATGCTTGCTAATAGTCCCAATCATAAGTGCATAGAATTCCAAGTAAGGGATGACATGCTAGCAGTGGCCTCTCCCACCTAAAACTTGCTATCGGTCTAGAAACGTAGTCAATTGCTTAGGGGAAATTTCGCAACTCTTACCACCACTTTTCCACACTCGCTATCATTAACTTTGTCTTAACAGCCCCTAGTTTATATTTATGTGCTCTTTATATTCTTGCAAACCTATCCCACAAAACCACAAAATACTTCTAGTTTCATACTTGTTCTAGGTAAAGTAAACGTCAAGCGTGCGTAGAGTTGTATCGGTGGTCGATAGAACTTGAGGGAATATTTGTTCTGCCTTTAGCTCCTCATTGGGTTCGACACTCTTACTTATTGGAAAAAGCTACAAGTGATCCCCTACACTTGTGGGTTATCAAGACCTTTTTTAGGCGCCCTTGCCGAGGAGCAATAGCTTGGGGTGAATATTCTCGTGTGTGCTTGTTTGCTTTATCACTAAGTAGATTTTATTTGCTGTCCTAAGTTGTTTTCTATCTTTAGTTATGGGTAGGAAACGCAAAATACCAAAAAAATTGTGATACCTGCTGAACCAATGGTTGAAGAACCCCTCAAAATCTATCACACTCCTGAACTTTTTACTTGGATCATCTTCGATCCCTATGTGCTCGTGCTGAAACCCCAACTAGCTTATTTGAGGGCAAATCTTTAGATGAGCATGCTTGTTATGTGCGACACCACATATCTGAAAAAGGGAAACTTTTACTGGATCAAATTCATCGTTTGCAATGCTATGCTTGGAATTTATGTGAAATATATGAATTTACTTGTTGTTCTGAAGACTTTAAGAAACACCTTCCGTACGAATGTGAGTTTAGTAATACTGGAATCGTATCTTCGTATGCTAAGGGTGTTTGTAGCTACTATGATGTTCAACAAATTGAAGAATTTGTTGCTTTTAAGGGTGCTTATGAAATTGCTTCTTTGATTGAAAAGTATGATGCTACTCTTTACAAATCTGAAAAGTTTGCCATATTTAAATATTGTTATGATAATTATGCTTCTAATGCCTATGTTAAACCATATATTGAGGACTCCTCCGCTCTCCAAGAAGAGACTAATATTTTGCAAGAGTCCATGGAAGAAGAAATTAATGAGATTGTGAGCTCATTGGATGAAAAAGATGAGGAGGAGAGCGAACACTACTAGAAAAAGGGCTATAGATGGGATTGACACTAATGGCGCACCAGACAAGCGGTGCGCCATTAGTATATACTAATGGCGCACCACCTTCTGATACGCCATTAGAGTTGAAACTACTAATGGCGCACCTGGCCCAGGGTGCGCCATTAGTATCAATTTTTTTTGAACTAGTGCGCCTTTCCAAACATACTAATGGCGCATCCAGACACAGTGCGCAATTACTAGTTGTAACTAGTAATGGCACACCTGTCGGAAAGTGCGCCACTAATGTTGTTTTTTTATTATATTTTTTATTCTTTTTTTTTGCAAAACTACTAATGGCGCACTGTGGAACAGTGCACCATTAGTATGTTTGTTTTTGCAAAACTACTAATGGCGCACCACCAGAAGGTGCGCCATTAGTAACCTGGATTACTAATGGCGCATTTATAGCTGGTGCGCCATTAGTAAGTGGGCACCAACAAGATATTTTGGATAGCCTCTCCTACCCACACTCACTTTCTCCCCACTTCATTCTCTCCACCTCCTCCTTGTCTCGGGTGCCTTCTCTTTTTCACCTCATTTCCACCATAGATTCATTCAAATTAAGTGGTTAAATTACCTTGTTTTGATAGGTAAGTAAGGGGGGAAGCTATATTTATGTTGTTCTCCCTACAACAATGTGCACATGCACTTTTTATGGCATAGCTCGATCTATGTATGTTCGTGGTGTTGCATATGTTTGTGGTGTTGCATATGTGTTTGTGTTTGGAGGTGTACCGGTATTTGAAATGCGATAGTTGCCAATATTTTCCCGGAATGTTGATTCATTTCCGTTTCGGTGAGAATTTTGGCATTAAGCATTCTTTTTGGTCCTATTTTTAGGGAAAGTCATGCCAAATATTTTCTTGGTTCTAAAATATCGTTTTGCTTTACCCCGCAGGCGACCATGGTCCGCACAATGACCGAAGGCATCGTGAATAGGTTTTTGAGGTCTGCGAAGGCCGAGATGCTTCAAAAGAACGAGACGGAGATAAGATGTCCGTGTTGAAGATGCAAGCTGAAGAGCCTTATCGTGGACCCGGATTCCGGGCAGGTGCGGGACCACCTGCTCTTGCGTGGTTTCATGGATGGCTATCGGTGGCAAGGTGATGAAGATGACTACGAAGTCGTCCATGGGGTTCGGGCAAGAAATGAGGAAGGGCAGCAAGACAACCACCGCGGCTCGGGCGGGCGAGAAGACGAAGAATCCCCAGGAGAGGATCACGACGGTGATGTTGTACACAGTCATCATGTAGAAGATGCAGGACATGATGATGAGGAAGATGCCGGAGCAGACGACGGGCATGATCATGAAGATGATGATGCCGGCGGAGTGTCACACCCTGCATTTTGTAACATGTCATTTGCATCAATGAAGCATGAAAATTTGGACAAGCAAATTTTTTTGGCATCATTTGGCTTTTATTTGGATTTGCGTTTTTCTTCCTGTGTTTTTCATGTGCTCATTAAAGTCAACTATTTCCTCTTGTAGCATTCATCTCCTTACTCAAAACTTCTGCCCAATGATCATACCAAGTGTTTATAGCAGTATAGTATTGTCTTATAAAATTAATTTGGACAAAATGTATTTTCAAAATTTAGTATTCCAAAAACCCCTGAATTGAGGTTTGCACTGCAAGTGCTTGATTTAGGGTGAGAAAATTATTTCAAAAAGTATATTTGAGACCTAGTAGACATAGGACTCCCAAAAACCACAAAAGTATAATTTTAAAAGTTATTTTCCTATTTTATTTAAAAGCCTTTTCTTAAGGCCAAAAATGGTCTTTAATAGGGAAAAATTATTTAAGTATTTCAAAACTATTTGCCAAAATTCAGGGAGACTCATAGGACATATATTGTCCATATATAAGAGTTTCAACACTTGGTCATGTTCAAAAAAATGGGCTAATCCCTCCAAAACCCTTTCTGGATATTTCAAGCTTTTGAAATATTTACAAAGGAATTATTCTCCAAAAATTCCAGGGAAATTCTATCATGCCACATATGACATATTTGATGATCTTGCCAAGCCCCATGCCTTGGGAAGCAAGATAACATCCTCAAAACCCTTCAAAACCATTCTGTCCATATCTGAAGTTTGAGCAAGTTTACATTGCCAAACTTATCAATGCTCTCAAACTTGGTGCACATGCTAGAAAGGTCTAATAAGGCATCTAGACCAAATGGCACAAGTTTTGGAGAAGGTTAACTTGATCAGAATACCCCAAAACCATTTCTGTTCAAATTCAAATTTGAACAACTTTACATTACCAACTTTTTACCTGGAGCTTCAAACTTTGTGAGCACGATCATAACCCCAAATGATGAAACTACACCAAGTGGTGCATCATGGGGAGATGATTAGCTTGACTTAAGCATGGTGAAGCCATTTCTGTTGATTTCTAGGGTTCACCAAAGTTACATTGGCAAGTTTCTTCAAATGAGCCCAAATTTGGTGAAACACCCTATTTCCATATGACATTTAATCCTGTTAAGTGCCATAGCCAGTGGAGATCATTTGCTTGCCCAAAACATGATCAAACACCTTCTGCCATTTTACCAAAACCATCATCTTGACCTCCTTTACTATTTACTTTTGCTTCAACTTTCTACCACAGCCTCACCTAGTTACATTCTACCTCCAGTAACTTCCCCAGGACCAGAGCTCCATGATTGAAGGGTGAAAACCCTAAATTACCTTGCTGGACAACCCAGTTCTACCCATCTACCAGCTCCCCTCCTCTCTCACTGGACGTCCAAGGCATCCAAGGCCACAGCTAGGTTGTTTACTCCCTGCTGGACCCTCAGACATGGCGGACACGCCCAACCAGCCAACGGCATGCCATGGCATGCGATAAGCACGCTCCAGAGCGTGCTACAGTGGGCACCCGCACTGTAGCCTCGCCCAATCCATCGCCCCCGACCGCCTCGTGCTTCCCCCTCGCGCCTTTCAACGCGCCTCGACGTCCGCAACTCCCCCTGGCGCTGTCCCCCTCCTCCTTCTCCCTCCAGTGGATGCCCTCGCACGCGCGCCGGCCGCCCGCGAGCTCCAACCTCTGGCCTCACACGTGCGCAGTGATGGGCCTCGAACCCCTCGTTGGTTACCCCAAGTGGAAGGTGTAAGATGCAGTAAGTAGAAGTGTTTTCCCCTAGCAAAGATGCCAAGGATCGAATCCCAGAGACTCCTAGGTTCAACAAGTAGGTGTTAATTGCTAACGGCGCAATTAGCAATCAAGGTGGACCTGCACACAGATACAAATAACTTTGCTCCCAATGAGTAAAGAGAGGTTGTCAATCTCTCCGGCCTTGTAGTTGACAAAGGGTTAAAAGCAATATGATAGTAGTGATAGATAGTGTTTTGCAATAGAAAGTAAAATAGCGAAAAGTAAATAGTGAATGTGATCAATGATGGTAATATGGACCGGAGTCTCATGATGTTTACTAGTGATGTCTCTCTCCCAAAAGACGATAAAACAGCTATGTGAGGTAAACAAATTACAGCTGGGCAATTGACAGGACCCACGAGCGCATACAAATGCTGATTACATTGCAAGAAAGTTTGAGGTTCAAAGCATGGGCGGTACGCCAAAGTAAGTAGACCGAAATCCATCAATATCTACTACTAATCATCCACCTTGAGATATCTATCCAGAACATCTCGCTGGTATTAAGTTGCGAATCCCACCCATAGTGTAAACTCAATGCAACAGACAACTGCATTAAAAGAACTTTGCGTAAAGTAAACAATCCTTGCACCCGCGGGCACAAGCACCGTTGTTTTCCCCCTTGTGGCAACAACACATCCCATAGACTCATGTTTCTGTCACTCAAGCTAGTCATCGAGGGGCATGAACCCACAATCGAGCATAACGTTCCCTCTTGGAGTCACTACCTATTACTCGGCCAAAGCAATAAATAACAATGGAGAACATGCAAGAATTACTTATGAACTAAAATATTAAAGAGGTGAATCAAATATATTACTCAAGATCAATCTGAACATAATCTCATAATCCATCGGATCCCAGCAAACTCAACATAGCAACAGCATAAGGATTACATAGGTGCCTCGATCATGTAGGGCAGCTCACGAGGACTAATTAGTGAAGCACAAGAACGGGAGGAGAACATCACATAGCTACTGGTCATGGACTCATGGTCCAAGGGAGACTACTCACGAGTCATCCGGGAGGCGTCCATGGTGGTGGAGAAGCTCCCGGTGGTGATCCTCCCCTCCGGCAGGGTGCCGGGAAGAGTTCTCATGGTGCTCCCGATCTTGGAAGCGGCGGCGGCGGCGGAACAGTGATGGGATCGCGAAAAGAAGTCATGTTCTGAGGGTTACGGAGGACCCTTTAAATATATGCCAAAGTAGGCCACCGGGGGAGCCTCGGGGGGCCCAGGCGCCCCCCCCCTCCCCCCGGCGCG
>LR738709.1:348133404-348158937 GCA_902687465.1 Secale cereale
CCCCCCCGGGGGGGGCGGGGGGGGGGGGGGGGGGGGGGCGCCCACAGGGCGCCTGGAGCCCCCCCCCTAGGCTGCCCTTCGGACACAGTGTTGTTTCCGGTTCGCTGATTTTTTATATATTTTTTCTAGATTTTTCTGGGCAGTTCTCGAAACGTAAAAACCTGAAATACAAAAACAGCCGAAAACAGAAACTGGCACTGGGGTGCACTGGATTAGTAAGTTAGTCCAAATATGACCAAAAGTGTATGGAAGTGTATGAATATCATAGCAATATCACCCAAAAGTGGCATGGAGCAAGCAGAAATTATAGATACGTTTTGGACGTATCACGCAGCTCCAGAACCTTCCCCCGCTCCCCCTCTTCCTCTCCTCTGCCATGGAACTCGTCCAGCAACACCACAGACGCATCCCCAGCGCCTCCCGTGCACTGTGGCGATGAGCAGAGGCTCGCCGGCGCACAGGTCCACGGCACCTCGCCGTCCTCCTATAAATAGGGCCCCCGAGCCCCTCCTCTCTTCACCAACAACATTCTCCCTCTCTCAATCTTCCCCGGAGCCACTCGCCCCCACTCCAGACCAGCCCGAGCTCGAGCTCCGCCGCGGCGGCTCACCGTCGCCAGCTTGGTACAGGCCGCCCCAGCCACTTCTAGCTCGCGATCTAGCACCACCGCATCGCCCTGACTCGATTCCCCCTCTTTCCCCTCTCTGCAGCTGCCGGAATCGACCGGAGCAGCATCCACCCGAAGCTCCTCCGCCATGTGTCCTCACCGTCGATGAACCAGGCCCCTTCGGCGACCCGCACCACCACCAGTGGAACGGTGACTCACCGCTGGACCCATTCCTGCCCGTAGCTCGCCCCGCTGTGCACCATAACGCCGCCGGTGAGCTCGCCGTCTCTCTGGCCGCGAGGTTGAAGATGACAGGCAGGCCCCGCCTGTCATCCTCACCTCTCTCTCGCTCCCCTCTCTGACGCTGACCGCCGGGCCCCGCCCGTCAGGTTTAAAAAACCCTGGCGCGCGCTGGCGCCGTGCGGTGGGATGTATTCGCCCTGGGCCGTTGCACTGTGGCCGTACTGGCCCAGTGGCACAGAGCCTTTTTCTTTTTTTCTTTTCTGTGAAATTTCAAATAATTCCACAGAATTAAATATTTGTTCAAATGAATTAATTCTAGTTCCTAAAAACTTGTAAAATTTCAACCTATTTAATGATGTCACTTTCACACATATCCATGAACCTTTTCTGTTCTGTTCAAATTTAAATTCTTATTTGAACATTAAAACTTCTGTTCAAATATTCATGTACCCCATTCTGCCACTCCAAAACTCAAACTAAGAATTTTTTCCATCTTAGTTTTCCCACTAGTATTTAACAAAAATAAGTTGACATCTTTCTGAGCACTTTGATTTTTCTGTTTTTATTGTGGTCTTATTTTCCCGTTGTTATTTGCGACGATTAGATACCATATTTGACGAGGTTGCTGAGGAAGAAGGAGGGGAAGGATTTGAAGACTTTGAAGACCAAGCCAATCCAGGCAAGCAGCCCTTTGACCATGATACACTTGTGTTCTTCGGAACCCGTTTGTTTCCAAATGCATGATGATAAGAATGACGGTGGTGACTTAGTTAAGAACCACCACATGATGCATGCTTTACTCATAATCTTGCTATGTGCTAGATGCATTGCAAATGACTAGTAGTGATGCTTAGAGATGCATGTGTGCCATGATACCTTCGTGGTTGCATACTTTTTCAGACCCCATCGGGTGCCACTTATGCCCGGTGGAAAAAGATGAGATGGGTAACCACTTGATGATGAAGTGGTGTACCAAGACAAGTGTGTGCGATGTTTTTCAAACAGATTGGTTTAAGTTGCGGCCGTTATTTATTACTTAGGCCGATACTAGCATGGTGCCCACATTACTAGTGACGGGAAGACTTGGGGTCTTTCCCGGGACGGGGTCGTGCTCGGATAGGCGACCATGCCTGTTTTCACGGGGCACCGGACACATTGTTGGTCCCTTCGTGTACACGTGACATTGAAAATAGGGCAAGTCCCATGATCTATTGTTTGTACTCGAGGGCTGTGCACCAACGAGTGGACCCTATGTTAGTGTCGTCTAGGGAAAGATAATGACCGTGTGCTTCCCCCGAATACTTGAGGTACCGTGGGATCGTGGGTGACACGAAAGCTTCCCGGATCTTGTGGGTAAAGTACGCAACCTCTGCAGAGTGTAAAACTATTCGAATAGGCGTGTCCACGGTCAAGGACAGTTGGGTAACCGCTCTTGGGCTACGTCCAATGTTTGCGAAACCCTGTGTGTGTGTGTGATGAGTCAAGGTGGTGACTTGACTCGTTGAGGTGAATCCTATTCATATTGATATCGGTAACCTATCCTCGAGGTTACGTGAATATACTGATGCATATACTTGATGGTAGAATATTTATTCAAGCTCGTAGCTAGAGTGCTCATTGTTGTATAATTGCATTATTATCTTGAACCAAATCATGGGTTGCTTGCGAGTACATTCAAAGTACTCATTGGCTTGCCACTGGTTATTTAATTGGCCAGGCATGGAGGAACAGGAATATGAAGAAGAATTCTATGGAGACGATCATGCGAACTAGGACGCTTTCCTAGTCAGAATGCCTATAGGGTTAAGGCAGATGGCATGGGTTCTACTTATCTTCGAAGACTTCCGCTATTCGAGTTATTTGCTATTCAGCCCGGAAGGCTTTATCTATGTAAGACTTGGCCATAATGGCCATAATTTGTGTAAGACGGTATGTATGGATGTAAGACTCTTGTAATTCAGCTTCTGTGTGTTCAGTGAGCATTCATCTCGGGGATCACTGTACACGTGCATTCGGTGATCTCGACTCCTAAGTCGGGTCCCCACAGAGCTGGTATCAGAGCCATCCTGACTGTAGGAAGCCTTAGTTAGCATGGGCGTTAGTTAGATGAGACCCCTTTTTCAAAAAACCTTCTGAACCTCTCTTCTTTTCTAAACCTTACCAACCTGAGATATCATCAGCTTATTAACCTCTCCTATTCAACCTTTGTAGATGGCCGCTGTACCTGAAGAGCACCTGACCACTGGGTTTCCCTTGCTTCTCGAGGATAGCCTCCGGGAGTGCCAGTTCCACTGAGCACCCATCCTCACCTACCTTGAGCATTGGGTTAGCGACACTGAGGTGGAGTACCATGTGGAAGTGATCGTGAAGGCAAACGATCCTCCCACAAGTTGGTTCTTCGAGGGACCCCAGATGGCAACACTACCTCTCGCTGTCGAGGCTGCTGCACTCAAGGCACTAACCCGTCTCCGCGAGCTTCTTCCGGAGATGGCAACCAGGATGACAACCCACTTCTTGCCTTACCGGAAGGAAGGTGAAGATGAAAGTAGCGCACTAGCCCCTACACTAAAGGAAGGACTCCCACTTCGATTCCAGACCTACTTCAGTCTATGTGCCGACAGCTTGGCACAAGATTTGGCCGCGGAATCAATGAAGCTCCGAGAAGAACTTCACAAGACCAAGGCACTTCTTCTTAGAGCACAAGAGAAGACAGATAGGATCAAGAAGGAAGGAGCACCTCCCGGACAGTCCGCTATCGCGTACCGAGGCGGAAGGCCCTCTGGAGATGTATCTTCCAAGGATGTAGAACCACCTCAGCGACGCCGTATGACCGCAAGGGAATATCACAAGCTTTTCCTGGCACCACCGACGAAGCACCGTCGTATCGAACTCCTCCACTCCCCCACACCCTCAAGTGACAAGGGGGCCCAGACAGATGAAGACAAGGAGGAAGACCCCGAAGAGCCAGAATACGCGACCGAGCATTCCGCCGCTTAAGCATTATTCGCAACTCGGATATGCCAAGTCATGACCTCTATGGTAGGATAGGTCATGTAACCTCTATGCGCAGTCGAGTCCTTGTATGGTTCATATGAAACCATCTAGTGTTTGCTTTTGTTGTGTTTGGATGTATGTCATATTCTCCCTTCGGGAATATGTAAACGACTGCATCACCCATTTGGATTTTAATGAATGTGTTTTGGCCTTACGGCCCTTGCATGATTTGATTAGTGTAACACCCACCCCCTTACTAGGCACCCGTCTATACTGCTTTACCTCTTCCAAATCATGAGACCTTTTACCACTCCAACAGGATGCCTGTTGTAACTCGTACTGGTACCTCTACCCTGCAGCCTGAAGCCGGAGCATCCGCTCAATCAGAGGCAGGCCACGACCAAACCAACGACCAAGCTCCACCACCACCTCCTTCGAACATGGACATGGCTCAGCTTCTCCAAGCCTTCCGAGAGGAACGCCAAGCCAACACCGCAGCCCTTCAGTTGATTGCTCAAGCTGTCACCAACAACCACCAGTCGGCGGGGAATGGCAATGGACGTTCCACGTTGGCAGAGTTCAAGAAGCATGCACCACCAACTTTCATCGAGACTGCTGAACCCCTGGATGTAGAAGACTAGGTCCGCACCACTGAGAACTTGCTGGAACTAGTCGGATGCACCGAAGACCGCGAGAAGGTGGCTTATGCAGCCCACTGCCTCGGGGGGACTGCTAGAGCTTGGTGGGATGGATTCAAGGTCATGCATGCTGGGCAAGATATCACATGGGACAACTTCAAGGCAGAATTCCGCAAGGCCCACATTCCTTCCGGAATCATGGCTATCAAAAAGCGTGAATTCCGAGCCCTGAAGCAAGGAAGTGGCACTATCAAGGAGTACATGCAGAAGTTTAGTGTTCTGTCAAGGTATGCCCCTGAAGATGTCAGCACTGATGCTGCAAAAAGGGAGCGCTTCATGGAAGGCCTCAATCAGACTCTGCAGTACTCGCTTGTCGTGTGCGACTGCACAACCTTCCCTGACCTGGTGAACAAAGCACTCATGCTTGAAGACAAGTGGCGTGCTCTGGAAGACACTCGCAAGCGCAAGATGGTCGGCAAGGGAAGTTCCAGCAACCAGAAGCCTCGCCCGTGGCAGTCAGCCCCGGTCAAGCCAACCTATCAGCAACCAAGAGCTCCTGCACCTCGCACCAACTATCAGCCTCAGCAGTATGCCAACCCAAGGCCAGCTTTCAACCCCAATAACAGTGGTGGCAACAAGATCAATAATCCAAACCAAGTCACTTGCTTTGGATGTGGTCAATCAGGACACATCTCATGGGTGTGCCCCAACAAGAAGCCTGATGCCCCGCGCCCCAATGCGTAGAACCCAGGACAAGGCCGCGGGATGCCACCAAGGAACCCAGCTCCTCGCAACCCGCCTAACCATGGGAAGGGGCGTGTGAATCACGTCACTGCTGAAGAAGCCCAGGAAGACCCGGACGTCGTGCTGGGTACGTTCCTTGTAAACTCAGCACCTGCAACTGTCTTGTTTGATTCTGGAGCCACGCATTCATTTGTCACTCAAAGATTTGCATTAAAAAGTGGCATGACCCCTACACCCCTGAATAACCCCATGGTGGTACAAACCCCCGGAGCAGAGATGAGAGCCAAGATAGACTGTAAGGGAGTCAGTATTACCATTAACGGTGTAGACTTCCTAGCAGACCTCATCATCCTAAGATCGCAAGGCTTGGATGTGATCTTAGGGATGGATTAGCTCAGTAAGCACCAAGGCTTATTAGACTGTGCCAATTGGACTGTCACTGTGACCAATGACCAAGGAGTCGAAGTCAAGTTTGCTTCCAACTCCTCTTCCGCTCAAGCCGCTCAAGTCAACTGTCTGTCTGAAGTTGGGCTGGAGCAAGTACCGGTAGTACGCGAGTATCCTGATGTCTTTCCGGATGAACTACCGGGAATGCCCCCTGACCGTGACATTGAGTTCATCATCGAGCTCGTGCCCGGGGCAGGACCCATCTATAAGAAGCCTTATAGAATGGGGACGTAAGAATTAGCCGAGTTGAAGAAGCAACTAGAAGAGGAGCTGAGGAAGGGATTTATCCGCCCATGTGCCTCCCCTTGGGGATCACCTGTTCTGTTTGTGGCAAAGAGGGACGGTACCATCCGCTTATGCATTGACTACCGTTCCCTCAATGAAGTTACAATCAAGAACAAATATCCACTTCCCAAGATTGAAGATCTGTTTGATCAGCTCAGCGGAGCCAAGGTGTTCTCCAAGATCGACCTCAGATCTGGGTACTACCAACTGAAGATCAGACCCCTGGATATTCCGAAGACGGCATTCGTCACCAGATATGGCCTGTACGAGTGCACGGTCATGTCCTTTGGGTTAACCAATACCCCAACTTACTTCATGTATCTCATGAATAAAGTCTTCATGGAATATTTGGACAAGTTTGTTGTTGTCTTCATCGTTGACATTCTTGTCTTCTCGAAGACGGAGGAAGAGCACGAGCAACATTTGAGGATGGTCCTAGACAAGCTTCGGGAGCACCAACTATACGCCAAATTCAGCAAGTGTGAGTTCTGGCTGCATAAAGTTGGATTCTTAGTCATGTCTTGACCGAAGAAGGATTGTCAGTTGATCCCGCGAAGATCGAAGCTGTGACCCAATGACAATCTCCAACGACCGTCAAGGAAGTCAGAAGCTTCCTCGGACTTGCGGGCTATTACCGCAAATTCGTGGAAGGATTCTCTAGCATTGCCCGGCCGATGACTCAGCTCCTCAAGAAGGACAAGAAGTTCGAGTGGACGCCAAAATGCGAAGAGAGCTTCCAAGAGCTCAAGAAGAGATTGACCACCGCCCCAGTTCTGGCAACACCTGATATTCACAAGGAGTTCGTGATATATTGTGATGCCTCTCGAACCGGATTGGGAAGCGTTCTGATGCAAGAAGGCCGAGTCATAGCTTACCTCTCCAGGCAGCTACGACCGCATGAAGAGAACTATGCTACTCACGATCTTGAGTTAGCAGCAGTGGTTCATGCCTTGAAGACATGGCGGCATCACCTCCTAGGGAAACGGTGTGAGATATACACAGACCACAAAAGTCTGAAGTACATTTTAACCCAATAGGAATTGAACATGAGGCAGCAAAGATGGTTGGAACTCATCAAGGACTATGACCTCAGTGTTCAATATCACCCCGAGAAGGCTAACGTGGTGGCCGATGCATTAAGCAGGAAGGCTTGCTCCTTGAATGCCATAATTCAAAAGAGGCAGCCAGCCCTGTTTAAGGAGCTCGAACAATTCAGTTTGGAATTGGTCACCCCTGGATTTCTGGATCATTTGGAAGTCAAACCAACCCTGATGGATGAAGTCAAGAAGGCACAAGGTGGGCACGCAAGCATTGAAGGCATCAAGAAGAAGATGAAGCTAGGCAAGGCCCCAGGATTCTCCGAGGATGAGCACGGGATTGTTTGGTGCAAAGGCCGCATCTGCGTACCAAACAAGATGGAGCTGAAGAACCTGATCCTGCAAGAAGCCCACGACACTCCGTATTCCATCCACCCTAGAGGAACCAAGATGTATCAAGACTTGAAGGAAAGATTCTGGTGGCACGGGATGAAAAGAGAGATTGCAACCTATGTTGCAAAGTGTGATGTGTGCCAAAGGGTCAAGGCTGAATATCAGCGACCCGCTAGATTGCTCCAACCACTCAAGGTTCCTGAGTGGAAGTGGGATAAAGTCGGAATGGACTTCATCACTGGATTACCAAGGTCGAATAGAGGAGATGACTCCATCTGGGTCATAGTCGACCATTTGACCAAAGTGGCCCATTTCATTCCTGTCAAGACTACCTATACAGGCAACCAGTTGGCAACTCTCTATATCAACCGAATCATGAGCCTCCATGGCGTTCCCAAGGAAATTGTGTCAGATCGAGGCACCCAGTTTACTTCAAGGTTCCGGAAAAGATTCCAAGAAGCCCTGGGAACCAAGTTGTCTTTCAGCACAGCTTTCCACCCACAGACCAGAGGACAGACAGAACGAGTAAATCAAATTCTTGAAGACATGCTCCGAGCTTGTGTCTTGGCCTATGGAGCCAAGTGAGAAGATTGCCTCCCTTTTGCCGAGTTCTCCTATAACAACAATTATTAGTCAAGCCTTCAGATGGCACCATTTGAGGTGTTGTACGGATGCAGATGTCGCACACCCCTCAACTGGTCAGAGATTGGAGAAGGGATAGTCTTTGGACCGGATATTCTCCGCGAAGCAGAAGAGCAAGTCCAACTAGTCAGAGAGCGTTTGAAGGCAGACAAGTCAAAGCAGAAGAGCTATGCTGACACTCGTCGCCGAGACATGAGTTTCCGTGTCGGAGACCATGTGTACCTGCGAGTAACTCCTCTCAAGGGAACCAAGCGTTTCCACGTTAAGGGGAAACTTGCACCAAGATTTATTGGCCCTTTCAAGATCACCGACCGACGAGGAGAAGTGGCTTACCAGTTGGAACTACCCCCTGAGCTATCCAATGTGCACAACGTATTCCATGTGTCACCACTCCGGAAGTGTCTCCAAGTTCCGAACAAGCCTGATCTCTACAAGGATGTTGATCACCAAGCCATTGATCTCCAGCCTGATTCCTACCGCGAGAAGCCCATTCGCATTCTGGATGAAGCAGAACGACGGACGCGAAGCCGCACCATCAAGTACTTCAAGGTCCAGTGGAGCAACCACACGGAAGCAGAAGCAACCTGGGAACGTGAAGACTATCTTGGATCCGAGTATCCCGATCTCTTTTAAGACCTAGTTTAGGAATCTCGGGGACGAGATTCTTGTAAGGGGGTAGGTCTATCACACCCTGCATTTTGTAACATGTCATTTGCATCAATGAAGCATGAAAATTTGGACCAGCAAATTTTTTTGGCATCATTTGGCTTTTATTTGGATTTCAGTTTTTCTTCCTGTGTTTTTCATGTGCTCATTAAAGTCAACTATTACCTCTTGTAGAATTCATCAACTTACTCAAAACTTTTGCCCAATGATCATAGCAAGTGTTTATAGCAGTATAGTATTGTCTTATAAAATTTATTTGGCCAAAATGTATTTTCAAAATTTAGTATTCCAAAAACCCCTGAATTGAGGTTTGCACTGCAAGTGCTTGATTTAGGGTGAGAAAATTATTTCAAAAAGTATATTTGAGACCTAGTAGACATAGGACTCCCAGAAACCACAAAAGTATAATTTTAGAAGTTATTTACCTATTTTATTTAAAAGCCTTTTCTTAAGGCCAGAAATGGTCTTTAATAGGGAAACATTATTTAAGTATTTCAAAACTATTTGCCAAAATTCAGGGAGACTCATAGGACATATATTGTCCATATATAAGAGTTTCAACACTTGGTCATGTTCAAAATAATGGGCTGATCCCTCCAAAACCCTTTTTGGATATTTCAAGCTTTTGAAATATTTACAAAGGAATTATTCTCCAAAAATTCCAGGGAAATTCTATCATGTCACATATGACATATTTGATGATCTTGCCAAGCCCCATGCCTTGGGAAGCAAGATAACATCCTCAAAACCCTTCAAAACCATTCTGTCCATATCTGAAGTTTGAGCAACTTTACATTGCCAAACTCATCCAAATGCTCTCAAACTTGGTGCACATGCTAGAAAGGTCTAATAAGGCATCTAGACCAAATGGCACAAGTTTTGGAGAAGGGTAACTTGATCAGAATACCCCAAAACCATTTCTGTTCAAATTCAAATTTGAACAACTTTACATTACCAACTTTTTACCTGGAGCTTCAAACTTTGTGAGCATGATCATAACCCCAAATGATGAAACTACACCAAGTGGTGCATCAAGGGGAGATGATTAGCTTGACTTAAGCATGGTGAAGCCATTTCTGTTGATTTCTAGGGTTCACCAAAGTTACATTGACAAGTTTCTTCAAATGAGCCCAAATTTGGTGAAACACCCTATTTCCATATGACATTTAATCCTGTTAAGTGCCATAGCCAGTGGAGATCATTTGCTTGCCTAAAACATGATCAAACACCTTCTGCCATTTTACCAAAACCATCATCTTGACCTCTTTTACTATTTACTTTTGCTTCAACTTTCTACCACAGCCTCACCTAGTTACATTCTACCTCTAGTAACTTCCCCAGGACCAGAGCTCCATGATTGAAGGGTGAAAACACTAAATTACCTTGCTGGACAGCCCAGTTCTACCCATCTACCAGCTCCCCTCCTCTCTCACTGGACGTCCAAGGCATCCAAGGCCACAGCTAGGTTGTTTACTCCCTGTTGGACCCCCCAGACACGGCGGACACGCACAGCCAGCCAACGGCATGCCATGGCATGCGATAAGCACGCTCCAGAGCGCGCTACAGTGCGCACCCGCACTGTAGCCTCGCCCAATCCGTCACCCCCGACCGCCTCGTGCTTCCCCCTCGCGCGTGCAGCTCCAGAACCTTCCCCCGCTCCCCCTCTTCCTCTCCTTTGCCCTGGAACTCGTCCAACAACACCAAAGACGCATCCCCAGCGCCTCCCGTGCACTGTGCCGACGAGCAGAGGCTCGCTGGCGCACAGGTCCAGGACACCTCGCCGTCCTCCAATAAATAGGGCCCCCGAGCCCCTCTTCTCTTCACCAACATCATTCTCCCTCTCTCAATCTTCCCCAGAGCCACTCGCCCCACTCCAGACCAGCCCAAGCTCAAGATCGAGCTCGAGCTCCGCCGCGGCGGCTCACCGTCGCCAGCTCGGTATAGGCCGCCCCAGCCCCTTCTAGCTCTCGATCTAGCACCACCGCATGGCCCTGACTCGATTCCCCCTCTTTCCCCTCTCTGCAGCTGCCGGAATCGACCGGAGCAGCATCCACCCGAAGCTCCTCCGCCGCGTGTCCTCGCCGCCGGCGAACCAGGCCCCTCAAGTGACCCGCACCACCACCACTGGAACGGCGACTCTCCGCTGGACCCATTCCTGCCCGTAGCTCGCCCCGCCGTGCACCATAACGCCGCCGGTGAGCTCGCCTTCTCTCTAGCCGCGAGGCTGAAGATGACAGGCGGGCCCCGCCTGTCATCCTCACCTCTCTCTCTCTCCCCTCTCTGACGCTGACCGCCGGGCCCCGCCCGTCAGGTTTAAAAAACCCTGGCGCGCGTTGGCGCCGTGCGGTGGGCTGTATTCGCCCTGGGCCGTTGCACTGTGGCCGTACTAGCCCAGTGGCACAGAGCCTTTTTCCTTTTTTCTTTTCTGTGGAATTTCAAATAATTCCACAGAATTAAATATTTGTTCAAATGTATTAATTCCAGTTCCTAAAAACTTGTAAAAATTTCAACCTATTTAATGATGTCACTTTCACACATATCCATGAACCTTTTCTGTTCTGTTCAAATTTAAATTCATATTTGAACATTAAAACTTCTGTTCAAATATTCATGTACCCCATTCTGCCACTCCAAAACTCAAACTAAGAATTTTTGCCATCTTAGTTTTCCCACTAGTATTTAACAAAAGTAAATTGACATCTTTCTGAGCACTTTGATTTTTCTGTTTTTATTGTGGTCTTATTTTCCCGTTGTTATTTTGCGACGATTAGATACCGTATTTGACGAGGTTGCTGAGTAAGAAGGAGGGGAAGGATTTGAAGACTTTGAAGACCAAGCCAATCCGGCAAGCAGCCCTTTGACCATGATACACTTGTGTTCTTCGGAACCCTTTTGTTTCCAAATGCATGATGATAAGAATGACGGTGGTGACTTAGTTAAGAACAACCACATGATGCATGCTTTACTCATAATCTTGCTATGTGCTAGATGCATTGCAAATGACTAGTAGTGATGCTTAGAGATGCATGTGTGCCATGATACCTTCGTGGTTGCATTCTTTTTCAGACCCCATCGGGTGCCACTTATGCCCGGGGAAAAAAGATGAGATGGGAAACCACTTGATGACGAAGTGGTGTACCAAGACAAGTGTGTGTGCTGTTTTTCAAACGGATTGGTTTAAGTTGCGACCGTTATTCCAACCATACATGTGGAACCACTCTAACCCTTATGGGACGGGGCATTATTTATTACTTAGGCCGATACTAGCATGGTGCCCACATTACTAGTGACGGGAAGACTTGAGGTCTTTCCCGGGACGGGGTCGTGCTCGGATAGGCGACCATGACTGTTTTCACAGGGCACCGGACACATTGTTGGTCCCTTCGTGTACGCGTGACATTGAAAATAGGGCAAGTCCCATGATCTATTGTTTGTACTCGAGGGCTGTGCACCAACGAGTGGACCCTATGTTAGTGTCGTCTAGGGAAAGATAATGACCGGGTGCTTCCCCCGAATACTTGAGGTACTGCGGGATCGTGGGTGACACGAAAGCTTCCCAGATCTTGTGGGTAAAGTGCACAACCTCTGCAGAGTGCAAAACTATTCGAATAGCCGTGTCCACGGTCAAGGACAGTTGGGTAACCGCTCTTGGGCTACGTACAATGTTTGCGAAACCCTGTGTGTGTGTGATGAGTCAAGGTGGTGACTTGACTCATTGAGATGAATCCTATTCATGTTGATATCGGTAACCTATCCTCGAGGTTACGTGAATATATTGATGCATATACTTGATGGTAGAATATTTATTCTAGCTCGTAGCTAGATTGCTCATTGTTGTATAATTGCATTATTATCTTGAACCAAATCATGGGTTGCTTGCGAGTACATTCAAAGTACTCATTGGCTTGCCACTGGTTATTTAATTGGCCAGGCATGGAGGAACAGGAATATGAAGAAGAATTCTATGGAGACGATCATGCGAACTAGGACGCTTTCCTAGTCAGAATGCCTATAGGGTTAAGGCAGATGGCATGGGTTCTACTTATCTTCGAAGACTTCCACTATTCGAGTTATTTGCTATTCAGCCCGTAAGGCTTTATCTATGTAAGACTTGGCCATAATGTCCATAATTTGTGTAAGACGGTATGTATGGATGTAAGACTCTTGTTATTCAGCTTCTGTGTGTTCAGTGAGCATTGATCTCTGGGATCACTGTACACGTGCATTCGGTGATCTCGACTCCTAAGTCGGGGTCCCCACACGGAGCAGACGACGGTGGACCATCGATGGGTTGGCTGCAGGACCGTCATATTCAAGAGCTGCTTCTCAAGCAGACGGATAACGCAAGAGCTGCCGCCCGTGAGAAAGCCAAGATGGATCAACTTGAGTTAGACGCGGTTACTCCATTGTATGAAGGATGCAGGCCCGAGGATACCTGCCTGAAAGTAACGCTCATGGCTCTGCAGATGAAGGTAAAACACAAAATGATCGACTCATGCTTCAACGAGAACATGTCATTCTGGCACGAACGTCTTCCCAAGGGGAACAAGTGCCTGACCAGTTTCGAGGTGGCGAAGAAAATCGTGTGTCCTATGGATTTACCGCACGTGAAATACCATGTGTGCATGAACAAATGCATCATTTATCGGGACGAGCACGCGGAGTCTACCATATGTCCGGTGTGTGGCGTCACTCGATACAAGAAGAGGAAGAAAGCTCCTCGAAAAGTGGTGTGGTACTTTCCGATCACTCCTCGTCTGCAGCGGTATTTCGGGAACCCTAAGGTAGCAAAGCTCCTGTGTTGGCACGCGGATAGGGAGGAGAAGAAGCGAGAAGATGACGCAAATGATCTGGAGATAGATAAAAAAGACAAGATGCTGAGTCACCCTGAGGATGCGAGCCAGTGGAAAGCGTTGAACTTCGAAGACTTAGAATTTGGGAACGATCCAAGGAACATCGTGCTGGGCGCGAGCACCGATGGAGTCAATACGTTTGGCAGCCAGAGAAGCACACATAGCGCCTGGCCTGTGTTTGTGTGGATGTACAACCTTCCCCCTGGTTGTGCATGAAGAGGAAGTACATTCACATGAGTATGCTAATTGAAGGACCGAAACAACCAGGGAACGACATCAATCTGTATCTGGGGCTGCTGAAAGAGGAGCTTGACACGCTGTGGAAAATGCCAGCCAATGCGTGGGTGTAGGATCGAAGAAGTATGTCTAGAGGGGGGGTGATTAGACTACTTGACAATATAAAAAATCTGCCTTTTGATTAAGCAAAGTTTTAGGCAGTTTTACAATTAAGATCAAGTCAAGTAACATACTACACATGCAATTCTAGAGTATGGGCAGCGGAAAGTAAATTGCACATATAGTAAAGAGAGGTGGAGAAGATCAAACGCAGTTTGGTGACACGAAGATTTTTGTCGTGGTTCCGATAGGTGGTGCTATCGTACATCCACGTTGATGGAGACTTCAACCCACGGAGGGTAACGGCTGCGCGAGTCCACGGAGGGCTCCACCCACGAAGGGTCCACGAAGAAGCAACCTTGTCTATTCCATCATGGCCTACGCCCACGGAGGACTAGCCTTACTCGGGGTAGATCTTCACGAAGTAGGCGATCTCCTTGCCCTTACAAACTTCTTGGTTCAACTCCACTTCTCAAAGACGGAGGCTCCCAAGCGACACCTAACCAATCTAGGAGGCACCACCCTCCAAAAGGTAATAGATGGTGTTGATGGTGATGAACTCCTTGCTCTTGTGCTTCAAATGATAATCTCCCCAACACTCAACTCTCCTCACTGATATGGCTGTGGTGGAAGAAAGGTTTGAGTGGAGAGCAACTTGGGAAGGCTAGAAATCAAGTTTCATATGGTAGAAATGGAATGGCTTGATCTCAACACAAGGGTAGGTGGTTCTCTTCTCAGAAAGTGTAAGGTAGGAGTGGTGGTACTTTCTGATGGCTCTCCTCACGAATGAAGAGGGGGTGGAGGGGTATATATAGCCTCCACACAAAATCCAACCGTTACACACACATTTGACCAATCTCGGTGAGACCGAAGTGAAAACTCGGTCAGACCGAAAGTTCAAATATAGTGAACGTTGGGATTTTCGGTGGGACCGAAAATACCATCTCGGTGGGACCGAAAGTGCAAAGATATGAACGTTGGAGTTTTCGGTGGGACCGAGAAAGAAAACTCGGTTAGACCGATTTGAGAAAAGACAGGAACATGCCAGAATCGGTGAGACCGAAAATGCAATATCGGTGAGACCGATTTGAGCCAAGACAGAAGCTTGCCCATTTCGGTGAGACCGATAATACAAACTCGGTTATTCCGAAATGATATGAAATGGTTACAGAAGGTTGGCAGTTCAGTTTCGATGAGACCAATCTCAAACTCGGTATGACCGATTTTTCTAGGGTTTGGAATATGGCTGAAGTGGTTCATCTCGGTGGGACTGAGTTGGAAGAATCGGTTTGTCCGAGATTACTTATGGGTGTGTATAGTAGTGAAAGGTGCTGATAGTTGAATGAGCTAAATCACTAAGCACTTGAGCAACCAGATCATCAACACAACCTCATCCCCTTTTAATAGTATTGGCTTTTCCTATGGACTCAATGTGATCTTTGATCACTAAACCAGAAATGGAGTCTTGAGCTTTTGACAATGCTTGCCTTAGCATTTGAGGGGTCCACTTCTTCAGTCATCTTGCCATTCCAATGTGATTGAATTTCCTGAAACATACTTGATAAAAGATTTAGTCCAACCACAAAGTATGTTGTCATTAATTACCAAAACCACCCAGGGAGCAAATGTGCTTTCAATCTCCCCCTTTTTGGTAATTGATGGCAACACACTAAAATTATACTAAACAAGACATCAAAGCTTATTGAAAGAAAGACAGAATTATCATGAAAGCTTTGACAAGCATGTAGTACACAAGCTCCCCCTACAAGTGTGCAAGATTTTCATAGATTATGGTTTTGGACTACCATAAGCACACAAGAGAGATAAGCAAGATGTGCTACATGCAGCTTGGCTATATGCATCAGAGCAGAAGAAAAAGGAAGTGAGTGATAATGCATATGTGCATGGTGATTTCTTGCACACAAGTATTTACAAGCAAGTCACCATCATGCACATTCTGCAAGATGCATATACTTACCTTGAGGTTCCTTGGCATTTGTACCTGAAGGGGTAAACTTGGGAAAACAAGGTTAGATAACACAAGAGTATTCCCTCAACCAACTGCAAGAACATCAAGAGTACCAAGCCAGGGAGGACATGTATAAAGAGTGTCTCATATTGAGCACGGGCTTGAATCAGCAAACATGTCTCCGAAGCTAAAAGATTTTCAATGAACTCTGAGAGATTTTGCTTTTCATAGGATATCAATTGTGAAGATTCCTCTAAGTCTTCTCCCCCTAAACTGAAAGATTTCATAAGATATTAGAACAAGGGGTTTTGATGGAAATAGCAAAATCAAAAGAATGATGCCAATTGTAAAGTCCAATGTAAAACACGACAAAGCTTTGATGTGATTCTCTCCCCCTTAAGATAAGATTGCTTTTCTTCTTCCCCTAAGTCTTCTCTTCTCCCCTACTCCCCCTACTCCCCCTAAGTCCTCTCCCCCTTTGACATCAAGTGCCGAAAAGGACAGCAAACTAGGTAGGGCAGGAAAAATGGAAAGAGAGAAGGAAAGAAAGAAGTGGGATCCTTAAGAATCACAACAGGGCAAATAAGAACATTCAGAGAAACAATTGAATTTAAATTTGAGTCTTCTCCCCTTTAAGATTTAAAATTTGAGTGGAGCTGCAGAAGTTTATGTCCTGGAAGATAAATCGGTGACACCGAATTAGATGGATCGGTGGGTCCGAATCCTTTTCGGTTAGACCGAAATTTTCAAATCGGTGACGCCGAGTTTATTCCAAGTAAATACAGAAATAATTCAGCTCACTTTGCGAGGAGTATTTCAAAAGATTTGCAATGAATTTGTAAAAGATTTTCAAGGAATTGATCAGAGCCAGAAGGATATTCACAAAGAAACATAAGAAAAGAAATAAAAAGATTCCTAGATGAAGTTTTTTTTTTGTTTAAAGAAAAACTCAATGAGAGAACATAAGAGAAAATAGAAAAACTCCAAAAGCATATGTACTTCATCTAGATAAAGGTCGGCGACAAAGTCACCTATGTTTGAGTATATTGACTTAGGAGTCAAATGAGGACATTTGATCATAGGTCATACTCATCGTTTAAGCTCAAAATGGGGTTGCCATTTTTCGATTAAGCATTTGATGTGATCACATCTTATGAAGCTGCTTGTACTCATGACTTTGAGCAAAGCTCCTCAAAGATGTGAAGAACATACCTTGGGCTTGTTGTTGCTTTACTCATGTAGGTAGGCTTGATGTAGGTGCTCATTGAATGTGAAGTTGGAGCGCCATTTCTACTTGTGTAGTTCTTCTTCCTACATGGGTTAGGCAAGCAAGGAAATACTCAAGGATATCCAAGATGACAAGAGTGAAATACTAGATGTATAAGATGTCAAAAAGGATATGTGGAATTTTGTTCCTTGAGCTCAACATCCCAAAGGGCTAGATACTTGGTCAATGACAAGATTACTCATGATTTGAGTGTGTGGTAATCTTGTGGAATGTAGATCATCCAAGTACCTGCAAGGAGTTAGATGCAATACAAGGAGGCAAATGTGTCCAAGACATATGATCATCATCATAAGAGAAATATCAAGGATTAGTCAAGAGGCTCATGCCTTGCATGCATCAATGGAGTTCTTACTCCAAGTTTGAAGCATCAATGATGTTCAACTCACTCCTTAAGCGACAAAACACTTTCTCATCAAGAGGTTTTGTAAAGATATCAGCAAGTTGTTTGTCAGTGCGAACATGCTTAAGATTAATATCACCCTTGGCAATATGATCACGAATAAAATGGTGACGAACTTCAATATGCTTTGTTCGAGAGTGTTGCACTGGATTGTGTCCAATTTTAATTGCACTCTCATTGTCACAAAGCAAGGGAACACGTCTCACATGTATCCCATAATCATTAAGCGTTTGTGTCATCCATAGCAATTGAGCACAACACGAACCAGCAGCAATATATTCTGCCTCGGCAGTGGATAAGGATACCGAATTTTGTTTCTTGGAGGACCAAGATACAAGGGATCGACCAAGGAATTGACACGTACCCGAAGTTGACTTTCTATCAACCTTGTCACCGGCATAGTCCGAGTCGGAATAACCAACAAGATCGAAAGAAGCTCTCTTAGGATACCAAATGCCAAAGTTTGGTGTGTGTATCAAGTATCTCACTATCCTTTTAACAGCTTTAAGATGACATTCTTTAGGGGCTGCTTGATATCGCGCACACATGCATACACTCAACATTATGTCAGGACGAGAAGCACAAAGATATAGTAGAGAACCAATCATAGAACGGTAAACCCTTTGATCAACGGGTTCTCCATCTTTTGTCAAGTCATTATGTCCATTAGTAGGCATGGGGGTACTCATACCTTTGCTTTCTTGCATGTTGAACTTCTTGAAGAGATCCTTGGTGTACTTTGTTTGTGAGACAAAAGTACCCTCCTTAGATTGCTTGATTTGCAACCCAAGGAAGAATTTGAGTTCACACATCATGGACATCTCATACTTCTCCGACATGAGCTGTCCAAACTTCTTGCTAAAATGGGGGGTTAGTTGAACCAAAGATAATATCATCAACATATATTTGGCACACAAATAGTTCACCATTAACCCTTTTTGTGAACAGCGTTGAGTCTATCTTTCCAATCTCAAAGCCTTTTTCAAGAAGAAAACTAGTCAAGCATTTGTACCAAGCTCTAGGAGCTTGTTTAAGACCACAAAGAGCTTTGTGCAACTTGTAAACATGATTAGGCTTTTTGGGATTCACAAAACCGGGAGGTTGTTTTACAAATACTTCCTCCTCAATTTCACCATTTAGGAAAGCACTTTTGATGTCCATTTGATAGAGAGTAATATCATGGTGATTGGCATAAGCAAGGAGAATGCGAATGGACTCAAGTCTAGCAACGGGGGCATAGGTCTCACCATAGTCCATACCTTCGACTTGTGTGTAACCTTGAGCTACGAGACGAGCCTTGTTGCGGATGACTTGTCCATCTTCATCTTGCTTGTTCCGAAACACCCATTTGGTACCAATGATGTTTTGATCATCGTTGGGCTTCTCTACCAAAGTCCATACTTTGTTCCTCTCGAAGTTGTGTAGTTCTTCATGCATAGCGTTCACCCAATCCGGGTCTTTAAGTGCTTCTTCTACCTTCATAGGTTCAATACTAGAGATAAATGAGTAATGCTCACAAAAGTTAGCTAAGCGAGTTTTAGAGCGAGTAATTCTCCCGGAGTTGATGTCATTCATCATTTGTTCCACGGGATGATTCTTCTTGACTCTTGCTCGGACTCGGGATAGCTTTTGTTGATGTTGTAGCTGAGCTTCCTCATCATCTTCATCTTCTTCTTCTTCTTCTTCATTGTTGTTGGTGTTGTCTTGAGGTGGTGGAGAAGGAGGTTGTGGTGGATCTTCTTGATGCACTTCCTCATCTTGGTGAGTTCCACTTGTGGAGGCCTCCATGTTGCCTTGAGGTTCATCTCGCCGTGAGGTAGGTGGCTCCACATATGTAGATGAGGTACTCTCCTTCACTTCCATGGGACGGATCTTCCCGATAGATAAATCTTGGATAGCTTCCGATGGGTCCTTGTCTCCTACATCAATAGGCATTTGCTCTACTTGCGAGCCATTAGATTCATCAAACTTCACATCTACCGTCTCTTCAACCTTTCGGGTGAAATTATTGTAGACACGGTAGGTGTGGGAGTTTGATCCATAACCAAGAAGAAAGCCTTCATGAGATTTAGGAGCAAATTTAGATCGACGATGCTTATCAAGGATATAGCATTTTGAACCAAAGACACGAAAGTATCCCACTTGGGGTTTGTTACCGGTGAGAAGCTCGTATGATGTCTTGCCGAGAAGCTTATGAAGATAAAGCCTGTTGATAGCATGACAAGCTGTCTCGACCGCTTCTCCCCAAAAATGTTTCGGTGTCTTGTATTCATCAAGCATCGTTCTTGCCATCTCTATGAGCGTTCGGTTCTTCCTCTCAACAACTCCATTTTGTTGAGGAGTGTACGTAGCCGAGAACTCATGTAGAATCCCTTCCTCATCGAGAAAAGAGTCTACATTGGCGTTCTTGAACTCCGTTCCATTGTCACTCCAAACTTTCTTGATCTTCACCTCAAATTGATTTTGGGCCTTTTTGGTAAAGGTCTTGAAGATCCTCTGAACCTGCGATTTATCATCAAGGAAAAATACCCACGTAAATCTGGAATAATCATCAACTATAACTAGACCAATGGAGTTACCACCAAGGCTTTTGTAAGCATTGGGACCGAAGAGATCCATGTGAAGAAGCTCAAGCGGTCTCCTAGTGGTCATGATGTTTTTCACGGGATGACTTCCACCAACTTGTTTTCCTGCTTGACAAGCACTACAAAGTCTATCTTTGTCAAAGAAAATATCTTTAACACCAAGAATATGATCACCTTTGATCAGCTTGTCTAAATTACGCATACCAACATGTCCTAGCCTTCTATGCCATAACCAACCTTTAGAGGATTTAGCAATGAAGCAAGCTCTAGGTTGGGCTTTCTTAGTGAAATCAACAATATATAGATCACCTCTACGGATACCAGTAAAAGCCATGTTTTGATTGTCACGACGAAAGACTTGGCAATCTACTTTGGTGAATAGCACATTGAATCCAAAGTCAGCTAATCTAGACACGGAAAGTAAATTGTATCCAAGAGATTCTACAAGCATGACATTTTGAATAGAGCTATCATGAGATATGGCCACCTTACCAAGGCCAAGTACCTTACCCTTGGAGTTGTCTCCAAAAGTCACATACTTGCGTGGACCATCGTTCTTTGCAAGCTCTCGAAACATGTCTTTGTCTCCGGTCATGTGATCGGTGCATCCACTATCAAGAATCCACTCTTTTCCACCGGACATGTAGTCTCTCATATTTGCCATGAGATTGAGACTCTTCATGACCTTGTCTAGCTCGGTGTCCGAATCGGAGTAATCATCATCATGCTCATGCTCATCATCATATTGACCCATAGATTGTTCATCATCAACACCTAGGTCAATTTGATAAGTACTTGCATTAGTTTGGTCAATGGAACAATAATCTTCGGAATGCAATGCAAGAGCATTTCTAATGATAATATTGATAAGACTGGGATCACCCTTCTTTCTCATAAGATCACGAAGCTCAAAGAAGCATTTATCAAAGTTGGGATCATTGGGGTGCAACTTATCGAATTCAATAGTCTTGTGTAGAATTTCATCAAGACTTCTCAAAGAGTAGTCCGGATAAAGTTCTTCCAAGAATTTCCACATAGCATAGGCACACTCAAAGTTTGTAACAAGATTAAGCAAGTCATCGGGTAACCCTCTAATGATAAGATTTACAGTTCTAAGGTTACGAAGCAAATCAAGCTCTTCATCCATGGTAGGGTGCAAGGGATCAATAGGAGGCACATAAGGGGTTTCAACATATTTGCACAAATTGTACATTTTAAAGATACTAAGCATTTCAGACCTCCAAGAGTTATAGAACCTTCCATCAAGAACAGGCACTCTATGGCTAACACTCCCATCCGTAGACACGTCCATCTTCCTCCAATGGTGTGTAAACCAAAGCAATGGAGACCAAAGCTCTGATACCAATTGTAGGATCGAAGAAGTATGTCTAGAGGGGGGTGATTAGACTACTTGACAATATAAAAAATCTGCCTTTTGATTAAGCAAAGTTTTAGGCAGTTTTACAATTAAGATCAAGTCAAGTAACATACTACACATGCAATTCTAGAGTATGGGCAGCGGAAAGTAAATTGCACATATAGTAAAGAGAGGTGGAGAAGATCAAACGCAGTTTGGTGACACGAAGATTTTTGTCGTGGTTCCGATAGGTGGTGCTATCGTACATCCACGTTGATGGAGACTTCAACCCACGGAGGGTAACGGCTGCGCGAGTCCACGGAGGGCTCCACCCACGAAGGGTCCACGAAGAAGCAACCTTGTCTATTCCATCATGGCCTACGCCCACGGAGGACTAGCCTTACTCGGGGTAGATCTTCACGAAGTAGGCGATCTCCTTGCCCTTACAAACTTCTTGGTTCAACTCCACATCTCAAAGACGGAGGCTCCCAAGCGACACCTAACCAATCTAGGAGGCACCACCCTCCAAAAGGTAATAGATGGTGTTGATGGTGATGAACTCCTTGCTCTTGTGCTTCAAATGATAATCTCCCCAACACTCAACTCTCCTCACTGATATGGCTGTGGTGGAAGAAAGGTTTGAGTGGAGAGCAACTTGGGAAGGCTAGAAATCAAGTTTCATATGGTAGGAATGGAATGGCTTGATCTCAACACAAGGGTAGGTGGTTCTCTTCTCAGAAAGTGTAAGGTAGGAGTGGTGGTACTTTCTGATGGCTCTCCTCACGAATGAAGAGGGGGTGGAGGGGTATATATAGCCTCCACACAAAATCCAACCGTTGCACACACATTTGACCAATCTCGGTGAGACCGAAGTGAAAACTCGGTCAGACCGAAAGTTCAAATATAGTGAACGTTGGGATTTTCGGTGGGACCGAATATACCATCTCGGTGGGAGCGAAAGTGGAAAGATATGAACGTTGGAGTTTTCGGTGGGACCGAGAAAGAAAACTCGGTTAGACCGATTTGAGAAAAGACAGGAACATGCCAGAATCGGTGAGACCGAAAATGCAATATCGGTGAGACCGATTTGAGCCAAGACAGAAGCTTGCCCATTTCGGTGAGACCGATAATACAAACTCGGTTATTCCGAAATGATATGAAATGGTTACAGAAGGTTGGCAGTTCAGTTTCGGTGAGACCGATCTCAAACTCGGTATGACCGATTTTTCTAGGGTTTGGAATATGGCTGAAGTGGTTCATCTCGGTGGGACTGAGTTGGAAGAATCGGTTTGTCCGAGATTACTTATGGGTGTGTATAGTAGTGAAAGGTGCTGATAGTTGAAGGAGCTAAATCACTAAGCACTTGGAGCAACCAGATCATCAACACAACCTCATCCCCTTTTAATAGTATTGGCTTTTCCTATGGACTCAATGTGATCTTTGATCACTAAACCAGAAATGGAGTCTTGAGCTTTTGCCAATGCTTGCCTTAGCATTTGAGGGGTCCACTTCTTCAGTCATCTTGCCATTCCAATGTGATTGAATTTCCTGAAACATACTTGATAAAAGTATTAGTCCAACCACAAAGTATGTTGTCATTAATTACCAAAACCACCCAGGGAGCAAATGTGCTTTCAGTGGGACGCCGTAGAGAATGAATATTTCCCTATGAGAGCTGGGCTGCTCACGACGGTGCACGACTATCTCGGTTACGGATATGTCGTGGGGCAGGGGTCCACGGATTTTCTGGATGCGCCAGGTGCATGGATGACACAACGTATCGCTAGCTAGATAGAGATCCCGGGTCTTCGAAAACCGTGTTCATGGGACATCGAAGGTGGCTTCGCGACAATGACCTGTGGAGAAAACGCAAGGATCTGTTCGATGGTGAAACCGAACCCCGAGGACGCCCGCGTACGAGGAGCGGCGAGGAAATAGACGAGCTGTTGAAAAATTGGAAAGATTGCCCACTGCCGGGAAAGAAGCAAAAGGCGCCAGAGCCGGGAAAGAAGCGAAAGGCACCAGAGCCGCTGCTGAAGGTATGGAAAACGAGGTCTGTTTACAGCCTTGATGTAATGCATATCACGAAGAACGTGTGCGAGAGTCTGCTTGGTACCCTGCTCAACATGCCAGAGAGGACCAAAGATGGGCCGAAAGCAAGGGCAGACTTGAAATCAATGGGCATCAGGCAGGAGCTTCACGCTATATATGATGATGATGAGGCGAAGCAGGACACGGAAAGTCGTCGCAAAGGCAAAAAGGCCATGAAGACTGGAAATGACTACCCTCCCGCGTGCTTCACTCTAAGTCAGGAGGAGATCAAGCAGTTTTTCACCTGCCTCGTAGGAGTAAAACTTCCTTACGGTTACGCGGGGAATATAAGCAGATACCTAGACCCAGCGAAGCTGAAGTTCAGCAGGATGAAGTCTCACGACTGTCACGTGCTGATGACGCAGATACTTCTAGTTGCAATCCGTGGGATCATGGACGCGCACGTCCGTGAAACCCTAGTTGGCCTATGCAACTTTTTCGACGTCATCTCTCGGAAGTCTGTTGGCGTGAGGCAACTCAGAAGGCTACAGGAAGAGATCGTGGTGATAATATGCGAGCTTGAGATGTACTTCCCGCCCGCATTCTTCGACGTTATGGTGCATCTGCTGGTCCATATCGTGGACGATATCATCCAACTCGGGCCGACGTTCCTGCACAGCATGATGCCGTTCGAAAGGATGAATGGTGTCATCAAAGGATACGTTCGCAACATGTCACGTCCAGAGGGAAGCATAGCCAGGGGCTTTCTGACCGAAGAGTGCATCTCCTACTGCATGAATTATCTAGGCATCGAGAACCCCGTTGGTCTGCCCGTCAACAGGCACCTCGGCAGGCTCGCTGGATGGGGTCACCGTGAGGGTCGCCGCGAAATGCATGTCGACTTCGAGGGTTGACTCGCCGACTTTGAAAGAGCAAACCTAGTCGCGCTACAACACATAGATGTGGTCGATCCTTGGGTGGTAGAGCACAAAACCTTTATTGAGAAGATGTACAATGACCGAGGCCAACAGAGGACGGACGGAGATATAATCAAAGAGCACAACTCATGTTTCACGCGTTGGTTCAAGCAGAAGCTTCTGTCGTACCCTTTATATGAGGATTCTTCCACGGAAGAGCAACTCATATTCGCCTTGTCACAGGGCGTCGAGCACAACCTGATGACCTATGAGGCGTACGATATCAACGGCTACACATTCTACACTGAGGCCAAGGACATGAAGAGCGATGGTTATCAGAACTCCGGGGTAACGATGGAATCCTACACCGGTAATGACAAGGACAGATACTACGGAAGGATCGAGGAGATCTTGGAGCTGAGCTACGCTGGAGAGAAGATCCTGATGTTCCGTGTCAGATGGGCCAAGAGCGTCCTAAAAGAAGACCGGTATTTCACCACCATGGTTATACCCGAAGCCAAATCCAAGACCGCGGGCGCAAATGTCACCGCGAAAAATGAGCCATGGGTACTGGCTTCCCAAGTTGACCAATGCTTCTTCATTACCGACCCGTCAAAGCCTAGTCGTGTTGTCGTGAGGAGAGGAAAAAGGAAGATCATCGGAATGGATGGAGTAGCCAATGAGCAAGACTTCGACAAGTACGGCGACCCGAGGATCGAACATGACGACGATGATGAAGTAGCAGCATACACCACAAGAAGAAGCAGGACCACCCTACCTAAAGGACGTCCGTTCCACAGAAGAACTCCATTTGCGAAAAAGAAGGGCAAGAAGATTGTGAACAGATAGCTAGCTAAGATCGATTGTATTTAAATCGTAGCCTTCATTTCTCGATTGTATTTCATGGGCACTTTTTGAACTCTTGAATGTTTTTAAATTTCATGGACACTCGATCTCGATCCCTCCATCTCGATCGCTATCCCACCTCGCCAGATCCGGCCCCCCTCGCTACCGAGCACCCCCTGCTCCACCGGCCGCCGCCGCCGACCCCCTGCACCCTCCCCTACTCAACCGCCGCCGACGACCCACCAGACCCTCCCC
>LR738709.1:348159226-348213993 GCA_902687465.1 Secale cereale
TACTCAACCGCCGCTGACGACCCACCGCACCCTCCCCCGCTCCACCGGCCGCCGCCGACGACCCATGAACTCATGATATATTCAAAATAATAAATTTGATTATATTTTTTCATATTCATAAATATTTTCAAATAACAAATTTGATGATATTTTTTAAAAAATTATTACTGTTTTATAAAAAAAAATACTGTTATGATTTAAACAAGTTTGAACATATTTAAACACAAATAAGTGTCAAACAACATTTTAAATACATAAAAAAAATTGGGGAGCCTGGGAATCGAACCCAGGACCTCCTGGTGGGTGTGCATGGTGCTGACCAGTCGGGCTAGTGGGTGTGTTCTGATGGGGAGTGGGTTAGGTGGGATATAACCTGACCAGTCGGGCTAGTAACTAAAACACAATACTAATGGCGCATCAGGGGGTGGTGCGCCATTAGTATCTCCGTACTTATGGCGCACTAGGGTGCGGTGCGCCATTAGTAATCTCCCCCATCCATATCGCCCCCCACCGCACCCTCCCTCTCTCTCCCTCGCCAGATCCCCTTCCCTCTCCCTCCCTCAAGCACCCCGACGGCGCCGCCCCCGCACCACCCCCGCACCACCCACCCCCTCCCTACCCCCGAGCGTCGCCTCCTCCCCGAGCCCACCACCGGAGCCCTTCCCGAGCGTCGCCTCCTCCCCGAGCCCACCACTGGACCCGGTCTACCTCGCCGCCGCCCTGGTCCTCAAATCGCGGCTGCTCCGCTTCAACCTTGCCGCCGCCAGGTCCAGCACACCGTCGCCGCCGGCCGGGAGAGGTAACCACTCCGCCTCCTCCTCCCCCCTTCCTTCCTCCCCCTCCCTCCCTCCCTCCTTCCCCTACCTCCCGGCGAGCCCCTGCTGCGTGACCTTGATTTCTGGCAAGGGATGAGGCCTGGCAATTTGTTTGTGTTTATAGAGAGCCTACACTTATGTGAACATTGTTTTGTCAACTACTGTATCTATCTTCTCTAAAGAGAGCCCTATATGGACGGTTCAGACCGAAAATCCCGAAAATTTGCTTCTCTGTTCCCTTACTATTATCATGTCTAGGTGGCCAAAACGATTACAGTAGAACTACCATTTGGAACATGGTTAGCCTCCCTATTCTAGGATTTGGAATCTCTAGTCTGTTTTGGTTTGAATCCATCTGCTATTAGTTTTGTTTGCGAATCTGCGCGACGTGTCTTGGCGTTGCGGGTGTGAATCTGTCAAGGTCAAATGGAATTTTTAGCCCAATCCATCTAGGTTAAACCAAATTGGTATTTTTACTAGCCACCCTGTTTCCTGCTTTTTATCTACAAACTCGAACCTAAGTTAGGCCTTTACATTAATGGGTAATTCCTCGTGGTAATACTGATGCATAATACTTGGTTTGGTATCGAATTGGCAACCTGTTTAAGTTGATAGTTTATTTTGACTTAGTCCTCGTAGAGCATTTTTTGTTTGCTCTGAACCTGTCTGTTATGTCAGTTTCCATGTGAGAACCTTGCTGTTCTAGTTTATCGCAATGCTTGTTGTTGTGATAACCATAGTCCGACCCATTTAGGTTGTATAACCTTAGCCCGACCCATTTATGTTGTATATCGAATTAATATTGCAACAACAACAGCTTATCATTTGGAAGTAATAAAAACATGTTTCCTGGGTGCACTTGTTCAAACCTGGTGCTAATGTAGGCCTTACATCATTATGAACTATGCTCATGGTCTCCATATGTAGGTCTGCATGATAATGATGTATGCATGAAACTTATCTGGTACCATGGATAGCTCAGACTTTGCAACATTAAAAAGGGAGGTATGCTCTGTTTATCTGAGCGCAAGATAAAATTTGCCCCTGGTGAACTATGTTCTTAAGCACCAGCTTTTAAATTTATGAGTAATGTTGATAATTACTGAAACTTGATATATTATATTTTTTTGCCCACTTAAGACTTGGATTAGATAGGAACTAGTGGATGTACTTTGCTGCATGATTTTTAAGCACAACATGATATTCTGCTACCCATGTTATCACCTTTTTATTTCAGTTCTGTTTACCTGCCAAGCATTAATACCTTCTGCAAAATTTGTGAACTTCGTATTATAAACGATGTTGAACTACCATTTGTCATGACAGAAATTATTGCCATGACAAGGAGCCAACCTCATCTTGTCACGTACTTTGGAGTTCCTTGATTATCGTGTCATTAATGAATGAGGTTGTTACTGTTTCAGACTGTGTTGAACTACATTCATATATGATCACGAATATGGGCCAACTGCACTTCATTGTTTTCTTTTTATTGTTTCCCTGCCACATAATTGCCATTTGGTTTTGGTTTCCTGCTGTAGTAGCACTCGTAGAATAGAAAGTAAAAGCATTGGTTTTGCATGTCAGCTGTAGGAATCATGAGGGTCTAGAATCAGAGTTCTTTGTTTAGTATCTTTGGCCTTTCCAGCTGATCAACTTTGTGCTCTATGTGTAGGTCTCTTGATATAATCATCAAATTTATTGTCCGGCTACTACGGTTTGGTGGATTTCCTCAACCTCTTCCTCGGTTCTGGTGAGTCGATGGTCTCCTCCCTCTCTCTCCCTCTCTTGTTGTGCCCTGAGATTGGTTCGGCCATCGATACATGGTTCTTGCATGGTTCTCAAGCTAGGTTCTATGGTATTGCTCTTTAGTATATGCATGGGTAGATGTGTTTCTTGCAGCTTGCTCGCATGGTTTTTAAGTTGTTACATGAAGTTGCACCAGTTCAGTTTGTCCAGCAAGTTGATTAATTGTAGCAAATAATGTATGTTCTCTCAAATATCTGGAGATGTCCGCATAATGCTTTGTCTTGCTACAAAAGCGGTCCTCTATAATTTCAATTCTGGTTTTTTATTGTTGTGCTACGAACAAGAGAAATTTCTAGCCGTCAGTTTCCAGTGCTAGTATTTAATTTTGCCTTGTCTGTTGCCAACTGTTTTAAGCACTGTTGGTACGGCATGAACTGGACTTCTTGTGCCAAAATTTGTGAACTGCGTATTTTTACATTGAGAAAGACTTGTAAAGATGATGATTTTGCTAGTTTGCTGGGTTTTGTCTCCGACCATCGTGTCGTGATGATTTTGCAGGTACCCCGAGAGGCCCTTGAGTTTGCTGGAATGTCGATTAACTTCCGTTCCGGCAAATTCGGGTACTCCATATGTCCTATTTTCAGCAAAGGTCATGCTGAAATTCTCCGTGAATTTTAGCATGACTTTGCTAAAAATAGGACATATGGGGTACTTGTGACTAATGCATGGGCCGGGGTATCTTAGTAGTTAATTAAGTATGATCAAGTGCCCCTTTATTCTAGCTGCATTAAACCATAGGCGGCAATAGAGCCAAGTGATTAGGCCCAACTTAGAATATTCCTTCCCAGCTTAGCTTTTAGGATGCCTCGGTGTCGACAAACCATTAATAAAACCTTGGCTTTTAGGGTGCCTCGGTGTCGATAAAAACCGAAATGATGAAAGCTTAGGCTTTTAGGGTGCCTTGGCGTGGAAAAACCCTCAATGATAAAAGCTTAGCTTTTAGGATGCCTCGGTGTCGACAAACCCAAAATGATGAGACCATGATCTTGTTCCTTGACAATAACCAACTTTTTGACCAAACTTTGTTCCTATTTAGAGAGAAACATGGCCAACAACGATGAGGCCGGGGGTTCGGGCAGCAAGGGATTCTGGGAGATGTCCCAGGAGATGGAGGGACAACCTCACTTGTATGAAGACGCCGCCTTCCCCACCGATCCTGAGACCATTGATGGTACCGCCGAGGATGACCCCACTGATGCCACCACTGATGGTGCTGCCGAGGATGCCACCACTGATGATGGCGGCGCACGGACAGATGGCAGCCAACCGAAGAGGCAACAGAAGGACCGGCGCCCGACCGTGCTCCGCACCCTCAAGGAGGAATTTACTGAAGTGGAATCCGACGGGAATCCAACGGCGCCCGATAGAATAGTCAAGGGGTACTCGCTTCAGCTCGGGTGCATTCTCTGGAGCACCGTCTCGATCAACACCAAGAACCTGAGGCATCCTGACCGAGGGAATTTGCGCAACCTCCTCTTCACGAAGCTGCACAAACGATACAAGTTCCACGCTGAATTTTAAAACACAAGCCTCAAAGGGAATAAAGTGAACAATGCTGCCCTCGCGAAGATGAGCATGGCCCTGTCTACTTGGAAAAGCATGGTGAAGAGAATGATCGAGAAAGGTGAGAGTTATGAGAAGATCAAGGAGAAAAATCATTTGATCACCGAAGATGACTACAACGACTTCAAGATCAAGTGCTCGAGCACCGCAACCTCCGAATCAAGTCAGTGGGGGAAAGAAATGCGGGAGCTGAACTTAGGGGAACACACACTCGGTCCCGACGGTTACAGAGTGGCGGAGCCTATATGGGACAAGGAGGAGGCACACCGTGCCGAGCAAGGCCTACCGCCCCTCTTTGATAAATACGGTGACAAGCAGACCAGGAACTTTGTCAGGGCCCGGTACAAGAAGGACCCGAAAACAAAGGAGCTTACCACGGATCCGAAGACCAGGGCGCTTGAGCTTGTTCTGGTAAGGAATACACCCCCGCGTAATTAGCTCCATATGGTTGCCTTCTAATTAATGAAGCCAAATTTCTAAATGGTTCACATTCCTTCCGCAGGCGACTGAAAGCAGTAGCGCGGGGTCGACTAAGAGCAACCCTTGGGATACCGCTCTAAATAGGGCGTTGAATGTAATGAAGCAAAAGGATAAGCTCAGTAAGCCGACGTCAGCTGGTCGTGTGGCCGGCAAAGGCTTGTCCACAAAATGGTCGTCATACTATAACGTTGGTGGGTGAAAGGAGAAAAAGACCAGCTCGGAAAGCCAGGCGCGCGAGGTTCAAGAACTCAAGGCACAGGTGGCGCGGATTCCGGAGATTGTCCAAGAGCAAGTGCAACAACAACTGGGAGCGACAATCACCGCCATTGTGCCTAGCTTGATCGAGGGGTTGCAGGCGTGGATTGCGGGCGGCCAACAGGGGCCGCCCCAGATTCCCAGCTTCACGGCCAGCAACTCGCAGAACGCGATGGCGGGGCCATTGGTGTCTCCGATGCCGGCACGGGAGCTTAATGCACCCGGGTGTACGCTGGCCGGCACCTCTGCAGCAAGCGGCCCCTCCGTCAACTGCATGTCCGCCGTTGGCGGTGCCACGACATTAGCCGAGCTCGACGCCATCATCACGGTAACTAATTAAGCCTCTCTCGGCCGAGGACTTCATCTCCTTGCCTTTGACTGGGCATCCCTGACGCCCTACATGTTTTCGCAGGGCGCCGCCGACGTTCCGTGCACTCTCCTACACTTCGTGAACAACGAGTTGGTCGATGTCACCAAGGGCAAAATCGTTCAACCCGGCAACCCGTGTTCCACGGTACCCAGATGCCACCCAACTTGTTTAGGGTTCAACTGGTTCGCGTGCTGCTAGGCTGTGACGAGTTTAGGATCAGAACGACGACGACGACGATACATTTGCCAACGTTGATCAGTACTTTGCCGATCATGGGTACGGTGGCGACTTCATGGGGCCTCCTTCTCAAGAACCCAACCCTACAAAAGACGTGCGCGATCTAGCTGGTACCGCGGAGAAGCCAAGTTGCAACAGGCGTCGTCTGCCGTTCAGTTCTCAGGAGACGCCTCCAGCTGCCGACTTCACCGAGCCTCAGATAGGCGAGGTGCAAAATATTATCAGCCCCAACACACTCAAGAAGGCGGTCTGTGAGCAGAACTCGGTCCCATTACAGGAGAAGAAGAAGGCACGCAAAAGAAAGACTAACAAGGGTGCGAGCCAGCCGGCACAGAGTACGATCCGTTCTCAGGACGGGCCACCTTCACCTGAGGATGTAATGAGGAGGGTGCATTTGGCGGGTAGGCCGATGCTACCGAGAAATATGCTCGATGCTGCAACCGGTGCTATGCGGAGTCTGCATGACAGTGTTCTTTCTTTGGAGAAGCGGCGTCTCAGAGAGAAGGATGTGGCATACCCGGTTTTCGCGGCCAAGGTGCCAGAGGGCAAGGGCTTTGTGGATAACTCCATCAGGGGTACGATCGTCCTGCGGTTTGATGACATCTACGCTATGTTGAACCTTCATCCGCTGCACTACACCTTCGTTCGGCTATTTTCGCTGAGTATGGAGATGCGGATCATTCGTGACAAGACCCCGGACATCGTGATAGTCGACCCCTTCTACATGCGTTCCAAGATCTTGGGCAGCGCTAGAGACCGGCAAGTCGCGAGTTCTTACCTCAAAGGCGTCATTCTGGCAAACCGAGATAAGGATAACTTCCTCGTGCCTTACTTTCGCGAGTAAGTCCTCCCCTCAACCGCCCGTAACATATGAATTCTTAGATTTCGATCGTTTTTCTTTTAACATTCTGTGTTTTCTGCAGTGACACACATTGCACGCTCATCCTCCTAAGCCCCAAATATTCCATGGCCACGTATTTCGACCCGGGCCGTCAGTCGAACGTAGACTACACAAATGTCAAGAAGGTTCTTGATGATGTTCTCCCCGGCTACGCCAAATCTGGAGGCACCTTCACCAGGCCTATTCGTAAGACCGGCAAGCACGTGTTCTCCCACAATACGACGTTCTGCTGCGTCAAGCAGCCACCTGGTAGTCAAAAGGGTGCCTACTACGCCATCCATCACATGCGGGCGATCGTACGGGACCATCATCAACTTCTGCTACCGAGTAAACTCAAAGATTGGGCCGCGAGCATGTCGGCAATCCAGGACGCGGACATCAGACAAGAATTCTTTCGCATCCAGTTGGAGTTTGCGGAAATCATCCATCAAGATGTCCTTCGTACCTCGGGGTAGTTCTACCTCAGAAATCAACCGTCCAACAGTGACATCGACACAATGTTACAAATGCAGGCTGACAACGCCCGTGACTTCATGACTCCCACGATAGACGGCGGCTTCATCCACGCTCCGGTCCCTTGAGTCGAGTCAAAAGCAGTGATGCTGTGTCTAGTTCTGAAACATCGATTGGCTCATGTTGTAATTAAACTTTAATGAACTTGTAGTATGTCTCTTTGGTTTCGAGAGTCATTCAACTTAGATGTAATCGATGCTATTAATGTCTTGCTTTTCTCTTCTGATCGTTCTGTTGCATACTTATATATTGCTAACGTTTCGTTTGGCTAGTGCATAGCGATGCCGTCGTATGACGTGTACAAGGGTAAGGTTCCCGGAGTCTACGACGATTGGGAGGAGTGTCGGGGACAGGTTCACCGATTCAGCGGTAACAGTTACAAAGGGTACACCACTAGGGCCGAGGCGGAATCTAGATACGCCCGCTATCTAGCGGGAGAGGGGAGGGAGCATTGGAGGAACTGGATGAAGACGAGTTTCGTCGTGATGATGCTCATCGTGATGACCGCAGCTCTCTTCTATGTGATGGTAGTTTAGATGATCGATATCGACTTGTAATGTGAAGACAAACTCGCTACTCGCGGTCTCGAGACTTGTAATATAATGTTCTATCTTTGTTCGGTCTTTTCAATTCGGAGACTAATATGAAGAATTGTATTCGGAGACTAATATGATGAATTGTATTCAGAGACTAATCTTCTATTGTATTAGATGAATCTGTTGTTGATGTGTGTTGTCTATATTCTGTCCAATAATACATTTTGTAACCTGTGCAAAAAACAGAAAATTAAAAAATAAATAAATAACCTAATATTCATTCTTATGGCGCATCACATCACAGTGCGCCATTAGTATGCCAAAGAATACTAATGGCGCATCATTAAACAGTGCGCCATTAGTATGCCAAAGTTACTAATGGCGCATCTGGCAGTTGTGCGCCATTAGTATGCCAAAGCACCTGGGTATATATGGCCCCCTGGGAGGCATACTAATGGTGCACTGTGGTATATACTAATGGCACATCTGAGGTGCGCCATTAGTATACCAGATACTAATGGCGCACCAAAGGTGCGCCATTAGTAAAATATACTAATGGCATGGCACTAATGGCGCACCACTAACGCGCCATTAATGGCCAAAATAGGTGCCCCATTAGTAGGCCTTTTCCTAGTAGTGGAAGAACAAAAGGTGGAAGGATGAATGCTATGATGATTTCTATGATCCCGTTGATTCTTTTGAAATATCCCTTTTTGATGATGCTTGCTATGCTTGTGGTCTAGATGCCAATATGAATTGTGCTTATGGAGATGAACTTGCTATAGTTCCTTATGTTAAACATGAGATAGTTGCTATTGCACCCACACATGATAGTCCTATTATCTTTTTGAATTCTCCATACTACACTATATCGGAGAAGTTTGCACTTATTAGGGATTATATTGATGGGTTGCCTTTTTCCGTTACACATGATGATTTTGATGAATATAATATGCATTTGCTTGCTGCTCCTACTTGCAATTATTATGAGAGGAACTACATCTCCGCCTCTCTATGTTTCCAACACAATAAAATTGCAAGAAACTGCTTATACTATGCATTGGCCTTTACTTGATGTGCATGAATTGTTCTTTTATGACATGCCGATGCATAGGAAGAGAGTTAGACTTCGTTGTTGCATGATATATATCATTTTGTGCTCACAACTAAATGCCAAATCATTGTTGATTAAAATTGGCTTTGATATACCTTGGGATCCGGGTGGATCCATCACTTGAGCACTATATGCCTAGCTTAATGGCTTTAAAGAAAGCGCTGCCAGTGTAACACCCCAAAAATTTAACCATGATTTACTAATTAAAATTTTGCCATGGTAAATTTAATTTTTATTCCCTGGATTTTCTTTTGATTCAGAACCACTCTTTTCTTCCGAATTGTGGAGTTTTCCCTCCAAAAGGAAAACTTCTCAAAAATGTTGTTCGACGTGTATACCCTCTCAAGAAACATTTCGTTTATCAGTGGAATTATTTCTATAATTATTTTCCTGAGCTTTATTTCTTTTAAAATGATTTTTCATAAGTTTTGGAGCCTCTTTTGCACTATAACCCTTTGATAAATTTATTTAAAGATTTCACCAAAGTTGGGAGATGTTAGTAGGAGTATATAATTCAACTTTATGCAAAAAAAACACTGGTGTTCTTTGAAAGATTTGAGCAAATCATCCTCTTTTGCTCTCTGGTCAAGTTTGGCATTTTCTACTTCAACTCCATTTTGTTTCGCTCTAGTGCCCATGATCTTTCTCCTACTTATAGACCACTCTACCAAACCCTTAAGTCCAGGAGATTGGACCCATTGGAATATTTTTGGTCCATGCAATAATAGCCTTTATTTTCTGTCCAGATTTGGTTTTCTCAAAAGTTTGCACTAACAAGTTTCTGTTTTTGTCAAACTAACCTTGCCATCCCCTTTATCATCTGAAGAGACTATGATCTGGAGTTTTTGGCCACCCCAAGAGATGCCTAGATGCCCTTGGCATTTCATCGAGCAGGTTAAGAGCATGGCCAGTGTTGGCATGCTTTTAGACTGGCATTAGGAAGTTGCTCTAATGGCCTTACCAGCATGTCTATTAGCTCTCATATAATCGTTAGCCTAGGCTTGTTTAGTTGCAGAGGCATCAGAGAGGCCTAGAATGCATTGGCATTTTTGTCGAACGCCTGGCGTGCGTGCTCTGGGCGCGTCCAAAGCGCACGTTTTGCATGCGCGCGCACGAGCCGCCGCGTTCGTTTCCCCCGCGCCCTGGCCCTTGCTCGCCCGCAGATCCACGCCCGTCCTCCTCCACTCATCAGAACCGCCCTGGCCACCTCCTGGCACCCCACAGCACCACCACCGCAAGCCGCCATGGCCACAGCAGGCTCCTGCCATGGACGGCGCCGCCCGAGCCACATCCGCGCGCCAGCTCGCCCCTGAACAACTCGAGCTCATCCCCTCGCCCTCCCAGACCCCGCCAGCCATTGCCACGCGCCACCCTGGCTACAGAACGGCGGTTCGCCGTTCCTATCCTCTGCCGCCGCGGGGACCAACCTCGACCGCCTATAAAAGGAGCCCCGAGCTCGTCCCGGCCCTCAGGCGACCTCATACCATCCCCCTAGTGCTCCCACAGCCAGCAATCAATGGAGGGAGGCTGTCTTCCCCATCTTCGGTCAGCCCGGCCGCCGCCACCCTCCGGTCCCAGTCATCGCAAGCAGACCTTGCGGAGCCACCCCACCACTCAAACCTGATCGGGAACCACCGTAGCTCGAGACCCTAATCCTCCTGAAGCCACCGTTTGCCGCAGAGCTCACCGCCGGCGACTCCCTTCGTCCTCGCGACCCTCTCGGCCACCGGGAGGATGGCCCTAGCATCGTGAACATATTCTCGCCGTCGGAGCCCCGCGAGGAACGACCAATCGCCGGCGTTAATCGCCGGAGCTCCGCCTCCGCTCGGACAGAGGAGGAAGGAGGCACGGGCGACTGGTCAAACCTGAACAGTGGGCCCAAGGGTCCCACTGTCTGTGACCCAGCCCGACGAAATGTGTTTTAAGTGGAAGCGTATTCCACGAAATACACCTTCCCTAGAGAAAAACGTAAGTGATGCCGAAACGTTTTCTTTTTCTAATTTTTATTAAAAACAGATTTTGACTAAACTTTGACTAGCTGTAACTTTTTAAATATAAGTCCAATTGATTTTATTCTTTGTATGTTGTTTCTCAAATTTTGTCTAGTTTATTTTCATATTTATTTGAAAATTTTCCAAACAACTTTTTTGTACTCTTTTGAAACTATGTGTTAATTCAAATTTTCGTAAAATAGGATTTTGAAGAAGAAGGCAACTTTCAAAAAGTGCACCCCCACTTGCATACTCTTGAAGGCAAGCATTCTGAACCGTGGCATAATATTGTTGTGTGTTGTTTGATACGGTTTTAACACCACCTTGACACGGAGTTTTCATTATTTTATGTGATGATATGATCGTACTCATGAGTGCATATTGATGATTCCGCGTTGTTGGAATTTGATATGTTTGTGATAGTAATCACCCTCGTATGCCTTCCATGCCTACCGGAAGGAATCCGGGAAAGCCTCTGTCTTGTGTAGACATGAGCTTGTCCCTAGTTCCTCGTCGAGACGGTTGTGTCCGGTATGCCATGGTGAGGTATGATGGGTGGTGATTCTGTCTGTTGGTTGAAATATATTTGTTATGCTAATCATGAAGGGAATACTTAAACCTCCTATGTCGGCCGTAGATCGAGTCTTGTTCCAGTAACCCCCATACTTGTTTCGTACTACCACTTGTCCCTGCCATAGGTAGGGTATGGTTCAGTAAGTTGTCAACCCCTTTCTAGCACACACCATACAGAGAGGCCATGGTGGAAGATACCGGCTACATCCGGTAGGCATGCCACCTGGTCCGGGGGCATGGGTGTTTTCGGTTGGAGCCGAAGGGGTAGCTACCCTAGTTTGCATGCATTATAAATTTTGTGATCCCATGCTAGTCGAGGTTGTAGCCTCCCCACTTAGAGTTTCGCTTAACGGGTGTCGTGGGTGATTCCAGACACCGGTAAGTTAGACTGGTGTGTGCGGTCAAGTGTGTTTTCAATTAAAAGACCGTAGACGGAATTAGTCCCGATGGACTAAAGGAATCCGTTACTCGTGGGTAAAGAGTACACCCTCTGCAGAGATTATATCTATTTGAAAAGCCGTATCCATGGTTAAGGACTACAGTCTGGGATGGGTCCAGTGTCAGTCTTAGTGTCGGTCTTCGGAGGAAAAACTGCTAAACCAGAACTTTGATTATGACCTGTGACATATGATGATTATGATCGTTATTATTGTGGACTAACCATTTGTATTATTTGAATTATTAAGTATCCCTAGGACAGTTCTACCTCCCGGATAATCACTGTGATTATTCTTATATAAGCCCTTTATGTGGTGTCGCGGAGACGACCGATTGTGGCATGCTTGTTATTTATTTACTTTATAAGCCCTTTATGTGGTGTCGCTGAGACGCCCGACTGTGGCATGCTTGTTATTTCCTTACTTTATAAGCCCTTTATGTGGTGTCGCGGAGATGCCCGACTATGGCATGCTTGTTATTTAAATTACTTATAAGCCCTTTATGTGGTGTCGCACAGACACCCGACTATGGCCTGCTTGTTAATTAAACTACTTATAAGTCCTTTATGTGGCGTCGCTCAAACGCTCGACTGAGGCATGCCTTATATTATTACCCTCTCGAGGCGTCGCTTCAGACACCCGATCGGTGCATTTCATTTCTACTCCCTTATTGCATATTCATATTGTATATGAACAACCTGCTTGCGTAAATCATGGATTTTTATGTCGTGACTGACGTTGTGATAATGAAATATTTCAGAGCATGATTATCTTTTGTTATATTGTACCTGTGTTCATAATGTTTGCGAGTACATTCAGAGTACTCACTGGCTTGTCCCTGGCTATTGTCTTGGCCAGATCTCTTGCACGGAGAGGAGCGTTGCGATGACCGCCCCGGAACCTACGCAATGGTAATAGCAGCCTCGCGAAGATAGGAGTTATCCTGGTCAGCTGTTCCTGTGGGAAATGGAGTCCCATAGACACCGATGAACCACAAACCGCTTCCGCCATCAGCCACTAGAAACCTTATGTTGTACTCACAGGCCAGAATGGTCTTGTACTACATGTTAGGTGCTTTGCTTGGAATTTCTATATCACGTTGGTGCCTCATCAACTAACAGTAATCCTGGGGCTGGTGAGCACAAGGGCCATTTTCTAGGAAATTGATAACCCTAAAATCCGGTCCTGACAACCTTGGTATCAGAGCCAGGCTGACCATTGGCTAATCCTATCTTAGCCATGTCGAAAAACCTAGGTTAACCAACCCACCAGACCTTAACCTAACCCCGGCCAAGCTTCTCGTATAAGATAGCCACAGAGTGACCAGACACCTTTTGGCAGTCGGTGCCCAACCTATCAGCCTAGCCTGTCAATCACGCGCCATTGACCGACACCTAAATAGTCTCTTCCGCAAGCGTGCGAAGGAAGACTCCGTCCCCTTTTTCTATAAAAAGGGCACGCTAGCCTCAACCCAGCGCAACACACCCTCTACCCCAAACCAAGCGAAGATGCCTGGACCCATTGTTCACAATGAAACCACAGCAACCAACCTTGGAGGTTTAGTGACCGTGCTAGCAAACCTCATCCGCCGTGCCTTTGCATTAGAAGAGCCCCCAGAATATGTTGTGTACCAAGGGCCCATGAGCGGTGAGAGCGGTCAATTCTGGGCCACTATGCATGTCCATGGTAGGGGTCTATCGCCAGAACGCCCCTACAGGTTCACCAGAAGGACAACTTCCTTTGAGCCACAAGCCATCCAACTAGCTGCTCGGGAGGCTATAGTTTAACTCCGGCACTTGTCGCCCAGAGTTAACTGTCGCTCGTTCTACTACTACCCGAACTGTGACGGGTATGGTAGGCCACCCTAGGTTGCCAACGGAGATCATGAGACGGATCCTGCATTGTTGCATCTGGTGCGCTATGTAAGTGCACTAGAGGAACTGTTCGATCAAATCACTCTTGATCTGATCGCAGCTCGTGGAGAACTGGTTCGCCGAGCCCCGGCAAGAGGAGAAGATGAGCTCGACGCCGACAACCCAGTCGTGCTGTTCGGACAACCAATCGAGTCCATGAGGTCTGCCCCAGCCATCGACCAAAATACCTTGGTGTCCCCAGAAGTGATTCGTCGCCTTTTGGGAACACGCTCCAACGGGATTGTGGCCAACAACCCCCGCGATGGTCATCATCGCTACCCCGACCCTGCAGTTCCTCAACCCCCTCTAGCTAACCCCGACGGTGAAGCCCTTGGAGAAGCCTCAGCATCCACAAGGCACGCCCACTTAGATATAAACGAGGTAGACTAAATCACTCGAGTAGCGCCGAGTCTTAGTATGTCCACGCCCTGTAATTGTGTGATCTTGTATCACTATAATTCAATGCGGTCTTCTTGTGCGCCCCTATTTTTTAATAAGTAGCCATGCATAAGTCTGTTGGTGTACGATTGCATTTTTAATTCCGGGCATAGCTTCCAAAAACCACCCTCGATGACTCCCCCAGTAATACGTCACTTTTGCGAGATATGTGTATCTGTAGCATTGACCCTGACCCCATAGAGCAGAACTGACAAATTAGTTGCCCACTCACTGTAGCCACATTTTATCGCATGAGTAGGATGGTTATTTTTGTGATATTACTTTGTGATAGTAGGAGTAATTCTTTTCATAACAACCTTTAGAAAATCTCGAGGACGAGATTTTTCTTAAGGGGGGTAGTGTTGTAACACCCCAAAAATTTAACCATGATTTATTAATTAAAATTTTGCCATGGTAAATTTAATTTTTATTCCCTGGATTTTCTTTTGATTCAGAACCACTGTTTTCTTCCAAATTGTGGAGTTTTCCCTCCAAAAGAAAAACTTCTCAAAAATGTTGTTGGACTTGTATACCCTCTCAAGAAACATTTCTTTTATCAGTGGAATTATTTCTATAATTATTTTCCTGAGCTTTATTTCTTTTAAAATGATTTTTCATAAGTTTTGGAGCCTCTTTTGCACTATAACCCTTTGATAAATTTATTTAAAGATTTCACCAAAGTTGGGAGATGTTAGTAGGAGTATATAATTCAACTTTATGCAAAAAAAACACTGGTGTTCTTTGAAAGATTTGAGCAAATCATCCTCTTTTGCTCTCTGGTCAAGTTTTGCATTTTCTACTGCAACTCTATTTTGTTTTGCTCTAGTGCCCATGATCTTTCTCCTACTTATAGACCACTCTACCAAACCCTTAAGTCTAGGAGATTGGACCCATTGGAATATTTTTGGTCCATGCAATAATAGCCTTTATTTTCTGTCCAGATTTGGTTTTCTCAAAAGTTTGCACTAACAAGTTTCTGTTTTTGTCAATCTAACCTTGCCACCCCCTTTATCATCTAAAGAGACTATGATCTGGAGTTTTTGGCCACCCCAAGAGATGCCTAGATGCCCCTGGCATTTCATCGAGCAGGTTAGGAGCATGGCCAGTGTTGGCATGCTTTTAGACTTGCATTAGGAAGTTGCTCTAATGGCCTTACCAGCATGTCTATTAGCTCTCATATTATCGTTAGCCTAGTCCTGTTTAGTTGCAGAGGCATCAGAGAGGCCTAGAATGCGTTGGCATTTTTGTAGAACGCATGGCGTGCATGCTCTGGGCGCATCCAGAGCGCACGTTTTGCACGCGCGCGCACCGAGCCGCCGCGCTCGTTTCCCCCGCGCCCTGGCCCTTGCTCGCCCGCAGAGCCACGTCCGTCCTCCTCCACTCATCAGAACCGCCCTGGCCACCTCCTGGCACCCCACAGCACCACCAGCGCAAGCCGCCATGGCCGCAGCAGGCTCCTGCCATGGACGGCGCCGCCCAAGCCACAGCCGCTCGCCAGCTCGCCCCTGAATAGCTCGAGCTCATCCACTCGCCCTGCCAGACCACGCCAGCCATCGCCACGCGCCCCCTGGCTACAGAACGGTGGTTCGCCGTTCCTATCCTTTGCCGCCGCGGGGACCGACCTCGACTGCCTATAAAAGGAGCCCCTACCTCGTCCCGTCCCTCAGGCGACCTCATACCATCCCCCTAGTGCTCCCACAGCCAGCAATCTATGGAGGGAGGCCGTCTTCCCCATCTCTGGTCAGCTTGGCCGCCGCCACCCTCCGGTCCCGTTCATTGCAAGCAGAGCCTCCCCAGCCCATCCAGTGCCACCATCCTCTTCCCCTCGACCTTGCGGAGCCACCCCACCACTCAAACACGATCGGGAACCACCGTACCTCGAGCCCCCAATCCTTCCGAAGCCACCATCCCCCGCAGAGCTCGCTGCCGGCGACTCCCTTCGTCCTCGCGACCCTCTTGACCACCGGGAGGATCGCCCTAGCGTAGTGAACATGTTCCCGCCATCGGAGCCCCGCGAGGAGCGACCAATCGCCGGCGTTGATCACCGGAGCTCCGCCTCCGCTCGGAGAGAGGAGGAAGGAGGCGCAGGCGACTGGTCAAACCTGACCAGTGGGCCCAAGGGACCCACTGTCTATGACCCAGCCCGCCGAAATGTGTTTTAAGTGGAAGCGTATTCCACGAAAGACACCTTCGCTAGAGAAAAACGTAAGTGCCGTCGAAATGTTTCTTTTTCTGATTTTTATTAAAAACAGATTTTGACTAAACTTTGACTAGTTGTAACTTGTTAAATATAAGTCCAATTGATTTGATTCTTTTTCTGTTGTTTCTCAAATTTTGTCTAGTTTATTTTCATATTTATTTGAAAATTTTCCGAACAACTTTTTTGTACTATTTCGAAACTATGTGTTAATTCAAATTTTCGTAAAATAGGATTTTGAAGAAGAAGGCATCTTTCAAAAAGTGCACCCCCATTTGCATACTCTTGAAGGCAAGCATTCTGAACCCTGGCATAATATTGTTGTGTGTTGTTTGATACGGTTATAACACACCACCTTGACACGGAGTTTTCATTATTTTATGTGATGATATGATCATACTCATGAGTGCATATTGATGATTCCGTGCTGTTGGAATTTGATATGTTTGTGATAGTAATCACCCTCGTATGCCTTTCATGCCTACCGGAAGGAATCCGAGAAAGCCTCTGTCTTCTGTAGACACGAGCTTGTCCCTAGTTCCTCGTCGAGACGGATGTGTCCGGTATGGCATGGTGAGGTATGATGGGTGGTGATTCTGTCTGTTGGTTGAAATATATTTGTTATGCTAATCATGCAGGGAATACTTAAACCTCCTGAGTCGGCCGTAGATCAAGTCTTGTTCCAATAACCCCCATACGTGTTTCTTTATACCACTTGTCCCTGCCATAGGTAGGGTACGGTTCAGTAAGTTGTCAACCCCTTTCTAGCACACACCATACAGAGAGGCCATGGTGGAAGATACCGGCTGCATCCGGTAGCCATGCCACCTGGTCCGGTGGCATGGGTGTTTTCGGTTGGAGCCGAAGGGGTAACTCCCCTAGTTTGCGCGCGTTATAAATTTTGTGATCCCATGCTAGTCGAGGTTGTAGCATCCCCACTTAGAGTTTCTCTTAACGTGTGTCGTGGGTGATTCCAGACACCGGTAAGTTAGGCTGGTGTGTGCGGTTAGGTGTGTTTTCAATTAAAAGATCGTAGACGAAATTAGTCCCGATGGACTAAAGGAATCCGTTACTCGTGGGTAAAGAGTACACCCTCTGTAGATATTATATCTATTCGAATAGCCGTATCCATGGTTAAGGACTATAGTCTGGGATGGGTCAAGTGTCGGTCTTCGGAGGTAAAACTGGTAAACCAGAACTTTGATCATGACCTGTGACATATGATGATTATGATCGTTGTTATTGTGGACTAACCATTTGTATTATTTGAATTATTTAGTAGGGACGGTTCTACCTCCCGGATATTCACTGTGATTATTCTTATATAAGCCCTTTATGTGGTGTCGCGGAGACGCCCGATTGCGGCATGCTTGTTATTTATTTACTTTATAAGCCCTTTATGTGGTGTCGCTGAGACGCCCGACTGTGGCATGCTTGTTATTTCCTTACTTTATAATCCCTTTATGTGGTGTCGCGGAGATGCCCGACTGTGGCATGCTTGTTATTTAAATTACTTATAAGCCCTTTATGTGGTGTCGCACAGACGCCCGACTGTGGTCTGCTTGTTAATTAAACTACTTATAAGCCCTTTATGTGGCATCGCTCAGACGCCCGACTGAGGCATGCCTTATATTATTACCCTCTCGAGGCGTAGCTTCAGACACCCGATCGGTGCATTTCATTTCTGCTCCCTTATTGCATATTCATATTGTATATGAACAACCTGCTTGCGTGCATCATGGATTTTTATTTCGTGACTCACGTTGTGATCATGAAATATTTCAGAGCATGATTATCTTTTGTTATATTGTACCTGTGTTCATAATGTTTGCGAGTACATTCAAAGTACTCACTGGCTTGTCCCTGGCAATTGTCTTGGCCAGGTCTCTTGCATGGAGAGGAGCGTTGTGATGACCGCCCCGGAACCTACGCAATGGTGATAGAAGCCTCGCGAAGATAGGAGTTATCCTGGTCAGCTGTTCCTGTGGGAAATGGAGTCCCATAGACACCGATGAACCACAAACCGCTTCCGCCATCAGCCACTAGAAACCTTGTGTTGTACTCACAGGCCAGAATGGTCTTGTACTACATGTTATGTACTTTGCTTGGAATTTCTGTATCAAGTTGGTGCCTCATCAGCTAATAGTAATCCTGGGGCTGGTGAGCACAATGGCCATTTTCTGGGAAATTGATAACCCGAAAATCCGGTCCTGACAGCCAGGGAGACAACCTGGAAGTTTTAGAGAGTCATTTATTTCTGTTTTGTGCTTTTATAAAGTTTAAAAACAAAAAAATAAAGAGGGGAACCTAAAACTTTTTCAAAATGAAAAGTGAAAGTAAGAAGGACGTGCACCGTTGAAATGGGGGAGCTCATTGAACTTTGTTCATGTCCATGGAAACTTTGCAAATCTTGAATTACAGAAACTTTTCATGAAAAATAATTATCCCCTTGTACAATTCCGTTGCATTATAAAAATAATGTGCCAAGGGTTGCCTTTAGGATGTTTACAATGCTTGTTGGTTTGTGTGGTGCAGGACAGAAACTTTGGCTGTAGTGCGTGATTTTACATTTTTTGCTGGAACGTCGAATGGTTCTGAAACTTTTTGCACTGTCTTTCTATAAAAATTGTTTATTTTTCCTAATTTTGGCAGAAATTTGCAAGTATCATAATTATGGTGAATGTTCAGATTATTATAGACTGTTCTGTTTTAGACAGATTCTGTTTTTGATGCATAGTTTGCTTGTTTTGAAGAAACTATCAATTTCATCAGCGGATTAAGCCATGGAAAATTTATATTACAGTAGCTACAATGCAAAAACAAAATATGAATTGGTTTGCAACAGTACTTAGAGTAGTGATTTGCTTTATTATACTAACAGATCTTACCGAGTTTTCTGTTGTTTTGTGTGGATGAAGTGTTCGAAGATCGAGGAGGTCTCGATGTGAGGAGAAGAAAGAGAGGCAAGAGATCAAGCTTGGGGATGCCCAAGGCACCCCAAGTAAATATTCAAGGAGACTCAAGCATCTATGCTTGGGGATACCCCGGAAGGCATCCCCTCTTTCTTCAACAAGTATCGGTATGTTTTCGGATTCGTTTCATTCATGTGAGATGTGCAGATCTTGGAGCATCTTTTGCATTTAGTTTTCACCTTTTTTTTTATTCACCATGCTGGTATGAGATAGTCCTTGGTTGATTTATAGAATGCTCTTTGCACTTCACTTATAACTTTTGAGTATGGCTTTATAGAATACTTCATGTGCTTCACTTATATCATTTGAAGTTTGGATTGCTTGCTTCTCTTCACATAGAAAACCGCCATTTCTAGATTGCTCTTTTGCTTCACTTATAATTGTTAGGTCGTGGGCATAAATTTTGTAGAAAGAATTAAAACTCTCTTGCTTCACTTATATCTATTTAGAGAGTTTACAGGAATTGGTCATTCACATGGTTAGTGATAAAATCCTACATAAACTTGTAGATTGCTGAATATGATATGTTTGATTCCTTGCAATAGTTTTGCGATATAGAGATGCTAATATGTGGGAGGAACTAGTGAATGATTACAATTTAGTAAAAATATTAGTGTTAAGGTTTGTGATTCCCCAAACATGCATGTATGGTCTCCTAACTATGTAACCAAATTGGCGCGCATTGTATTTTGATTGTTTATCTTTGTGTGAAGGTCGGGGGCGCGCAATGGTGAACTCCTACCAAACTCCCCCCTAGGAGCATGCGTCGTAGTATCTTTGCTTCGAGGGCTAATAGATTTTTCGCAATAAGTATGTGAGTTCTTTATGACTAATGTTGAGTCCATGGATTATACGTACTCTCACCCTTCCACCTTGCTAGCCACTCTTGTACGGCGCAACTTTCGTCGGTACCATACACCTACCATATACCTTCCTCAAAACAGCCACCATACCTACCTATTATCGCATTTCCATAGCCATTCCGAGATATATTGCCATGTAACTCCACCGTTTCGTTTAATATGACACGCACCGTCATTGTCATATTTCCTTGCATGATCATAAGATAGCTAGCATGATGTTTCCATGGCTTGTCCGTTTTTTGATGTCATTGCAACGCTAGATCATTGCACATCTCAGTACACCGCCGGAGGCATTCATATAGAGTAATATTTTTTCGTTCTAGTATCGAGTTGTAAGTAAATAGAAGTGTGATGATCATCATTACTAGAGCATTGTCCCTTGAAAAAAGAGAAAAAAAAGAAAGGCCAAAAGAAAAGAAAAAAGGAAAGGCCAAATAAAAAAAGGAGAAAGGCAAAATAAAAAAAGGGGGGGCAATGCTACTATCTTTTTCCACACTTGTGCTTCATCATAGCACCATGTTCTTCATGATAGAGAGTCTCCTAAGTTGTCATTTTCATATACTAGTGGGAATTTTTCGTTATAGAACTTGGCTTGTATATTCCAACGATGGGCTTCCTCAAATGCCCTAGGTTTTCATGAGCAAGCAAGTTGATGCACACCCACTAGTTTTCTTTTGAGCTTTCATACACTTATAGCTCTAGTGTATCCGTTACATGGAAATCGCTACTCACTCACATTGATATCTATTGATGGGCATCTCCATATCCCATTGATACGCCTAGTCGATGTGAGACTTTCTCCCTCCTTTTGTCTACTACCACCTTCCATTCCACCCATAGTGCTATGTCCATGGCTCACACTCATATATTGCATGAAGAGTTGAAAAGGTTCGAAAAAGTAAAGTATGAAAACAATTGCATGGCTGACACCAGGATGGGCATGAGGGGTACCTAGTGTTAAGAAAAGGGAGCATAAAAGATGATATGATTTTGTAGGGATAACGTTCTTTAGCATTGATATTTTGAAAGACTCGATTGTTTGTTGGGATGCCCGAGTATTAAATTCTTCTATGTCAAATGATAGACTATTGCTTTGAATCACTCGTGTCTTAATATTCATGCCATGATTAGATTACATGATCAAGATTATGCTAGGTAGCATTCCACATCAAAAATTATCTTTTTTTATCATTTACCTACTCGAGGACGAGCAGGAATTAAGCTTGGGGATGCTGATATGTCTCCGTCGTATCTATAATTTTTGATTGTTCCATGCCAATATTCTACAACTTTCATATACTTTTGGCAACTTTTTATACTATTTTTGGGACTAAAATATTGATCCAGTGCCCAGTGCCAGTTCGTGTTTGTTGCATGTTTTTTTTTCGCAGAATATCCATATCAAATGGAGTCCAAACGGAATAAAAACAGACGGACATTTTTTATGAATATATGTGAATTTTGGGAAGGGAAACACACGAGACAATGCTCGAGTGGGCCTAGAGGGTGGGGGGCGCGGCCCCTGCCCAGGGCGTGCCCTGGGCCCTCGAGCCCACACTGTAAGGCGGTTGGTAACATTATTTCGCTGCAAGAAATCTAATTTCCGGATAAAAATCGTGTGAAAAGATGAGCCCAATCGGAGTTACGGATCTCCGGGAATTTAAGAAACGGTGAAGGGCCAGAATCTGGGAACACAAAAATTGAGAGAGACAGAGAGACAGATCCAATCTCGGAGGGGCTCTCGCCCCTTCGCCGCCATGGAGGCCATGGACCAGAGGGGAAACCCTTCTCCCACCTAGGGAGAAGGTCAAGGAAGAAGAAGGAGGGGGGCCCTCTCCCCCTCGCTTCCGGTGGCACTGGAGTACCACCGGGGCCATCATCGTGTGACGGCGATCTACACCAACACCTCCATCATCTTCACCAACATCTCCATCACCTTCCCCCATCTATCTACATCGGTCCACTCTCCTGCAACCTGTTGTACCCTCTACTTGAACATGGTGCTATATGCTTCATATTATTATCCAATTATGTGTTGTCATCCTATGTTGTCTGAGTAGATTATCGTTGTCCTATTGGTGATCGGTGAATTGCTATGATTGATTTAAATTGCTTGTGGTTATGTTGATGTCCTTTGGTGCCCATCATATGAGCGCGTGCGTGGATCACACCATAGGGTTAGTTGAATGTTGATAGGACTACGTATTGAAGGGCAAGAGTGACAGAAACTTCAACCTAGCGTAGAAATTGATGCATACTGGATTGAAGGGGGGCCAATATATCATAATGATATGGTTGGGTTTTATCGTAATGAACGTTAGTAGTTGCGGATGCTTGCTAATAGTGCCAATCATAAGTGCATAGAATTCCAAGTAAGGGATGACATGCTAGCAGTGGCCTCTCCCACATAAAACTTGCTATCGGTCTAGTAACGTAGTCAATTGCTTAGGGGCAATTTCGCAACTCCTACCACCACTTTTCCACACTCGCTATCATTAACTTTGTCTTAGCAGCCCCTAGTTTATATTTACGTGCTCTTTATATTCTTGCAAACCTATCCCACAAGACCACAAAATAATTCTAGTTTCATACTTATTCTAGGTAAAGTAAACGTCAAGCGTGCGTAGAGTTGTATCGGTGGTCGATAGAACTTGAGGGAATATTTGTTCTGCCTTTAGCTCCTCGTTGGGTTCGACACTCTTACTTATCGAAAAAGGCTACAACTGATCCACTACATTTGTGGGTTATCAATGACTTAACTCTGTCATCGGATCAGGAAATAGCACCTGCAAAAGTTTTCGCCCTAGAACCAGAATGGATTGCGTCACTCGAAGATGGGAAGCTCAACCCCACCACGGGAGCCGCAGAATCTACGGCGTTGGAGCCCCACATGGACCCAACTAATGGGGTATGTGTTACGGGAACCCCGGACATAGCTCCGGCCTCTGATTCCGAACTACGCGTGACAACGCCCCTCAAATCCAATCAGGCGCCTATCGCTGAATTCTGTGCTGCAGATATTTTCCAGCACTCACCACTTGGCGACATGTTAAGATTGTTGAGATCTCTCTCCTTGGACGAGAACACACAAATGCACTATATCCGGTTCAAACTGGAGGCTGATGAACAGCCGCGCTATAATCAGGGAGATGAAGAATTTCGTTCCCCACCCACCACCAACTTGGCAGCCACGGTTGAAGATCTACCCGATCTACTCGACTACGCTTCATAAGACTTCGACGGGATGGACTTCGAAGCTGAAGCACACACAGATCAAAGTAGGCCCATAACGGGGCGGTGGAAAGCTACGTCTTCATATGATGTGTATATGGTGGATACACCAAAAGAGGTTGAAGGCAACGGTGAAAACAATCCCGTAGAGGATAAACCCGCCGAAGAACCTCCCAAGCGTTGGCATCCGAAACGTTGAACAAAATCCCATAAAAGAAAGGACACCAACACCGTGAGTAATGACGGTGATATTTCGGAACAAGCCAAAGACCCCGCAGACCCAGTGTTAGAGCAGGAGGAGCGAGAGGACGGCAAGCAGAGTCCGAAGCCGCAGTCCAATGACAACGACGCCAAAGACGGTGATTATGAACCGATCTCCGAAGAAGAGGCTAGCCTGGATGATGATGAATACACCATCCCAGAAGAACCCTCTAAACAAAATACCTTCCATCAGCGGCTTATAGCCACCACACGGAGCTTAAAAAAGAAGCAGAGACAGCTTCGAGCTACACAGGACACGTTTAATGATAGATGGAATCAGGTGCTAGACACCGAACAGAAACATGGCCTTAACAGCCAAATTAAAGGCTATCCCAAGCGCAAGCTGCTGCCCGAATTCGACGACGAGGCCATCGCGCCCATCCCACCGAATATTAACACCGCCAACAAGCCGGACCGACCACCTCGCGGACGGGATAGAGTCGCTAGCAATGGAATAAACAAGCCTCCACCCGATAAAGGAAAGAAGGGTGCAGCCCAAGTCCGAAAGCATGATCTGCGCGAGGACCTAAACAAAAAAGCTAGCAAGACCAGGTCTATATTCGGACCCAGAGATGGAGCTCCCGCACGGGATGGCGGTTATCAAGCCAATCGCGCCGGTGACATACCAGTTCGGGGTCAATACCTAACACCACAACCATCGTACTTATGCCATGATATAGCAAGATACAGAGGAGCTTCACACCCTCTATGCTTTACCAATGAGGTACTGGGTCATAATTTCCCAGAAGGGTTTAAACCCGTGAACATCGAAGCGTATGATGAAACGACGGATACTACCGTCTGGATAGAAGATTTTATTCTTCACATCCACATGGCTCGAGGAGATGATCTCCACGCCATCAAATATTTACCCCACAAGCTGAAAGGACCAGCTCGGCACTGGCTAAACAGTCTCCCAGAAAACTCCATTGGGAGTTGGGAAGAACTTGAGGATGCTTTTCGGGCCAATTTTCAAGGGACTTATGTCCGGCCCACGGACGGTGACGATTTAAGTCACATCATACAACAACCCGGGGAGTCAGCCCGCAAGCTTTGGAACTGGTTTCTCACTAAGAAGAACCAAATCGTCCATTGTACGAACACCGAAGCCTTAGCGGCATTCAAGCACAGTATCCGAGACGAATGGCTAGCCAGACACCTTAGAAAGGATAAGCCAAGGACAATGGTAGCCCTAACTACACCCACGACTCGCTTTTGCGTGGGTGAGAATAGCTGGTTAGCATATAATGGTAAACGCCGGATTCATGGGCTCCAGACCCGGTCAACAGAAGAAGCCATTTAAAGGCAACAAAGAAGGTCCATCAAGTTTGGACAAGATATTAGACAGGCCCTGCCAAATCCATGGCACCCCAGAAAAACCTGCCAATCACACCAACCGTAACTGTTGGGTTTTCAAGAAGGCCGGTAAGCTTAACACCGAACACAAGGGGAAGGAGCCTCAGAGCAAAGACAAGGATGAAACTCGCTAGCCGAATATAGGGGACAGAAGAAATTTCCACCGGAGGTCAAAATAGTGAACATGATATATGCCACTCATATCCCAAAGAGGGAGCACAAGCGTGCACTCCGAGACATCTATGTCGTTGAGCCTGTCGCCCCAAAATTTAACCGATGGTCAGCCTGTCCGATCACTTTTGATCGCAGGGATCAGCCGACTAGTATTCGGCATGAGGGGTTCGGCTACCTTAGTGCTCGACCCAATAATAGATGGATACCATCTAACCCGAGTCCTTATGGACGGCGGCAGTAGTCTCAATCTGATATATCAAGACACTGTCCGCAAGATGGGGATCGACCCATCAAGAATCAAGCCAAGCAGCGTGACCTTTGAAGGAGTGATACCGGGCATTGAAGCTCGCTGCACAGGCTCTTTAACATTGGAGGTTGTATTCAGTTCTCCCGACAACTTTCGAAGCGAAAAATGACTCTTCGAGATAGCTCCATTCCGAAGTGGCTATCACGCCCTACTCGGAAGAATGACCTTCGCCCGCATTAATGCAGTCTCGCATTATGCCTATTTAAAGCTCAAGATGCCTGGACCATGTGGCGTTATCATGGTCAATAGAAATATGGAGCGCTCTCTCCGTACGGAGGAAGATACGTCGGCCTTAGCAGCCGAAGTACAATGCGGCCTATTCAAGCCAGATATTGTATCAATAGCGGACACAGCTAAACGTGTCCGGCACACGCCTCTGTGCGTCAGCCCAGATGAACCTGAGCAAGATTGACAGCTACGCCCCCGTTGACCGCCCCATAAGGTAATAGCATATGTGCCTCGAGTACATAATTATGCCCTAAAAATTCCTTGGGCGTTGACCGGAGGCACTTGCATACAGTCCATAGTTCGGCTATACCCTATTCGGACTCTAAACTTATCTTCTCTTGGTTCATTAAAATGAACAAGACTTACTTTGGCCACACCGGATTGACTCCTTCGTTTCCAGGTTTATTTCTTTTTTTCTACAGATGGCCATCATACTCGTACCTTCAAGGACACATTAAAGAGGAGAAAATGGTGCATATGTGTAGCAGGGACCCGCACTAAGGTTTCTTTTTAGATTAAGACTCTATGTAAACATTTTTCTCTTTCTTGTTATATACCTTTTTGGCATGTAAAATGTCCAAAAAAGGTCGTCGGCATTATCTGTAAAGTTTGCGGCTCGCCGTACTATGGAGGGATATTAATAGAAAAATTTTATTCATATTATGTCCTGCGTTTGTACTCACCATGGAATGTTCTCTTGTCGCATCAGATTTCCATATGTGCCTTGTCACTACAGGTTTATTTACCGGGGGCTGCATTCAGCCTTGGTATATGTTGAAAAGACCGAACACCTATAGGGAGTGTTCGGCGTCCTGGATGTTTGCATTATATGCATCAGTTCTGAATCATGTCTTGGGTAAATAGTTGGGTTGCCCGGCTCCTGTGCTTACCCCCACGTTCCCGATTGTTCGGCTAGGGTGTAAAGGAAGAACTACTGCGATAGTACTTCTGGCTTGTCTGATCAAGTACCTCAGTAGAGAAAGCTGAAAACTGACTGTCATGATCAGCGAGAACCTGGTCTGCAATCCGGTGACTTAGTTTTATACTACGATCGATAGAGATCTACCCCGTGTTATACGAAGGGTTGGTTTTTCGCCCAGCCAAGTGCAATTGGATAGCTCATCCGCACCAGGGGCTAATACCTAGCCCCACTTTTCAAACTCCCACAACTAAGTGAAAGGAATAATGCCGCATAGTCTGATTGCCTGGTTCGCTCCGCATACACCTCCTATACGGACCAAGACGTTGGATAAAGAGTGTATTTGCTTATGACCGAACACCCCAGTACTATGTACCTGGGGGTTGAAGTCGACGACTGGAAACTTTCATATTTAAGATAAACAGACACATAGGAGAAAAAAACAAGCTATATTATAAATAGCGCAAAAGTTATATACACTGGATTCATAAGCATAGTCTTTACATCCGGATACAATCAGTCAAAGGAAACATCCTTCGAGCACTGGCCTTCTACAAGGCGTGCGCCCTCGATGACGTCCTCGAAGTACTTCTCCGGCTTGCGGTGCTCCTTCCCTACCAGCGGGCCAGCAGTGGTTATATGCACTCCATTCATCTTCGCCCAGTGCACTTTGACTCGAGCGAAGGCCATCTGAGCACCTTCTATGCAAGCCGACCGCGTTAATGCGTCGACCCGCGGACTCTCCTCGATGAGCCGCTTCACCAATCTGAAGTAACTACTTGGGATTGGCTCAGCGGGCCATAGCCGGACAATTAAGTCCTTCATGGCTGAACCTGCCATACTGTGCAGCTCGACCAGCTGCTTCATCTGGTCGCTGAGGGGCATCAGATGTATTGGCGCCTCGAATTGTGACCAAAATAGCTTCTCCGTGTTGTTACCCTCCAGGGCACGGAAATACCGGGTGACGTCTGCGCTGCTCCTTGGAAGATCAGCAAACACGCCTGGAGAACTCCACAATCGTGTCAGCCCAATATACTTCCGCCCTCCGAAGATGCTCTATAAGAGAAATATCTTACCAGACGCTATTTGTCGTGCCTGCTCGATCTCTTGACGAGCGATGCGCGCCTCACCTCGTGCGTCGTGGGTAGACTTGACTGCCGCAGATAGCTCGGTCGCCTGTTTCGAAGCCTTCTTCTCCGATGCTTCACACTTACTAATGGCATCTTGGAGTTCGACCTCGACTTCGGAGACTCGAGATTTTTGCTTCTCGCACTCCGCCTCTAAATCAGCAGCCACTTTATCAACGGCCGCCTTGTTCGCCTTGGCCTCCTCCTTGGCCTTGGCAACCTCGCCCTTGAGGGCCTCGAGCTCAGCGGCGCCCACTGTGTAATGCAGAATACAATGTTAGAGTTTGTACTCATACTCAATCAATTAAGTCTTATTGACATTTAAATAAAAATCTGAATACCTTGTGTTTCATGAAAACGCCGGTTGATGCGGTTGAGGTCCGCATTGGCCACCTCGAGCTTCCGATTTAGTTCGGCGACCTCTGCATCTCGCACAGTCGCCGTAACTAAAGAAGCCTGCACGACATTTCAGCTCTGTAAATATGCTACTCTATGGATACTTCGTCCGATTCTTTTCAGAATCACACAAAGCATCATGGGCTACTGGTTATATATGTGCATTTAAAACAAATAATTTTTTTTAAAAGCATTACATGGCTTACCTCAAAGCCTGTTAAAAGGCTGTTAAAGGCTTCATTTAATCCGCCCTTGACGGACTGAATCTTCTTCATCACAGCACCCATCACGGTGCGTGTTCTTCAATGACGAGAGCACTTTGTAGCGCTCCCTCCATAGAATCCAGCGCCTCCGGATTGACTCCGGGCGCCGCCGTGTCCTCCCCCGCTTGAGGAGCTGGATCTTCAAACCTTGAAGCCAAGCTAGGCTCCAGGACGGTGTTCGGTGGGACCCCAGACTGTTCGGTCCCTTCATCTTTAGTCTCCATGGGGGCCATTTCCCCATGGTCAGCGGCCGCCGAGGTATTACCCTCGGCCGTCCTATCTCCTGCCCCGCCCTCATCTCCGTGGGCGGAGAGAACCCGCTGGGACGACACTTCGGTGTCCCCGCCGATTACGGGCGATGAAGCCCGGACTGGCGGGTCACTCTCCGTCTCCCCAAGCGCCAAACAGTTCCCCTCCGATGATGTAACATCGGGGTTTACACCGGGAGGGCTGTAGGTCAGCAGGAGAAGAATGCTCTGTAGGTATCATAAATACTGAATACACAAAGGTGAAATAGCCAATCCGGGTAAACTTACAATTCGGGCAGGGGTTTCTCCCTGGAATTCACCACGAAGCTATGTTCGGATGAATCCGAACTATCTTTGAGCTTCAGCTTCCTCTTCCTCCGGGGCACGGCCGTGCCCGCGTCAGCGATGGCCCACCTCTTTCCCCCTGCCTTGCGCAGGAGGCATTTCTTCTTCATCCTCCTCCTCCTCATCATCTTCCTCTGCCTCGTCGGAGGAGAGAATGTGAAGGTCCTCGGGCTTCTTGCCCGCAGAACGGGGGCTGTCTTCAGCCCCCTTACCGTTTGTCTTTTTGGGCTTCTTGGTCGGCGCCTTGTATGGCACCGGAACCAGCATCGCCGTCAGTAGGGGTAGTGCTGGATCTTCGGGCAAAGGCACCGGACACTTAATCCGGGACGCCTTCTTCGTCCAGCCCTGTATATCACGTTAAAATTCCAATTCCTATTATCATTAAATAAGGTAAAGGTTGTGTGTTCGGCAAGGATCTTTATTACATCCGTGGAGGAAGCTTCAGTGCTGAAGCCCGCATCCTCATCTTATTTGGACCATTCCTTTTGGCTCTTGAAGAGGTGCTTCCAGATCTCTTTTTGCGTAGAGCCGAAGAGATGCTTCAACGGCTTGTCTCCTGCCGGATCGAACTCCCATAGGGAAGAATCCCGGCTTTGGCAAGGGAGAACAAGCCGGTTCAGCATCACCTGGACCACGGAGGAGAGCGAGTGCCCCTTGGAAATCACGCAGGACACGCGGCTCACGAGAGTCGTCACCTCAGTGTGCGACCCCCAGTCTAGACCCTTTTTGGTCCATGAGGTTAGCCTCTCTAGGGGCCCGGATCTGAAAGCAGGCTCCGCCGCTCAGTTGGTGTCGCGGGGTTCGGTGATGTAGAACCACTCCTTCTGCCATACCTTGTTCGTCTCCACGAACGAGCCCTTGGGCCAAGTTGCGTTCGGGAGCTTACTAATCATGGTGCCCCCGCACTCCGCGTGTTCCCTGTCCGTTTCCTTCGGCTTCACGTTGAAGGTCTTAAGCCATAGACTGAAGTGTGGGGGGATGCGGAGAAAGGATTCACAAATCACTATGAAAGTGGATATGTGAAGGATTGAGTTCGGGGCTAGACCATGGAAATCTAGCCCGTAGAAGAACAAAAGACCCCGAACAAACGGGTGGAGTGGAAACCCTAGCCCCCCTAACAAAATGAGAGGTGAAAACTACCCTCTCGCCCGCCTTAGGGACGGGAGTCACCTGACCCTTAGGGGGGGACTCGGTGTGCGATATCACCGGCGAGATACCCCGCACTCTGTAGATCCTCCATGGTCTTCTCGGTGACCGTGGAAGCCTCCCACTTTCCTCTAGCACTAGATCTAGCCAATGCTAGGAAGGGGAGTAGTGGTTGAGGAACGAGGAGTTGTGGGCATAGGAGATGAGAGTACGGGGACAAGGGAGATTGGAGAGCTCGATCTTGAGGAAGGCGTGGGGCTGGTGAAAGGGATTGGAGTCCTATTATAACGCTGCGAATACAGAGCGTCCCCCCACCTTAGCCATAAAACTCGCTGGTTCCCAAAGCAGTCGTGCGTAATGCGCAGCGTGGGTGCTCACATCACAATGATGAAAATCCAATAATAAGCGGGCACGATCTCTATTCTGATGGGACGTGTCAATGAGGATATGCCTCGAAACGCGAAACTAGGACCAAATAAAACGGTTTGATATATTAGTGGGTTGGACGTGACGCTTCACCCAAAAGCCGTCAGTAGAGACACATTATTCATTTTTTAAAGCCTTGCCTTCGAGGCTAAGGGTTGTACTAATCTTGCAGAGCCGAACATAATCCATCTATTTGCAGAAGATATATTCGGGAGGAGGAACCCGCCTTGCAATGCCGAATACAATACGGAAGCCAAACTCATCGTCATCGAAGATAGGTTCAGGGGCTACTGAGGGAGTCCTGGATTGGGGGTCCTCATGTGGCCGGACAAACTCCTGGTGGGCCAAACTGGTGGGCCATGAATATTATTATAGAAGATCATCTCTCGTATTCGGGACTCCTGGATTCTTGTAATGGCAAGTTTAGGCTCGGGTGTAGATTTTGCTTCCTCTACAAGATGATATGTACAAACCCTAGGCCCCTCCGGTATGTATATAAACCGGAGGGTTTAGTCCATAGAGGCTACAGAATCATACAATCCTCATAGGCTAGACTTCGGGTTTAGCCTTTACGATCTCGAGGTAGATCAACTCTTGTACACATATTCATCCATACTAATATAGCAGGAAGTAGGGTTTTACCTTGATCGAGAGAGCCTGAACCTGGGTAAACATCGTGTCCCCTGCCTCCTGTTAATATCAATCCTTAGACGCTTAGTTCGGGACCCCCTACCCGAGATCCCCCAGTTTTGACACAGACATCAGTCTCACCGGAAGGAGCGATTGGTCTAACCGAGTTTGCCTGGCCAAGTCTCCGTTTTGCCTATTACCAGAATCGATCTCACCGAGATGAGGTTAGCCCTAACCCTAACTAATCGGTCTCACCAAGTTGATAGTATTGGTCCCACCGAGATGTCTAACATTCACATTTTGAACTGCTTCGGTCTGACCGAGTTCTTCTATTCGGTCTGTCCGAGTATGGTCAAATGTGTGTAACGGCAAGATTTTGTGTGGAGGCTAGATATACCCCTCCACCCCTTCTCCATCAGAGAGAGCCATGAGAACGTGCCTACACTTCCACTATTCATGTTCTAAGAGAGAACCACCTGCTCATGTGTTGAGGACGAGATATTCTAATCCTACCATATGAATCTTGATCTCTAGCCTTCCCCAAGTTGCTTTCCACTCAAATCATCTTTCCACCATATCCAAATCTGTGAGAGAGAGTTGAGTGTTGGGGAGACTATCACTTTAAGCACAAGAGCAAGGAGTTCAATCATCAACACACCACCTATTACCTTTTGGAGAGTGGTGTCTCCTAGATTGGTTAGATGTCACTTGGGAGCCTTCGACAAGATTGTGGAGTTGAACCAAGGAGTTTGTAAGGGCAAGGAGATCGCCTACTTTGTGAAGATCTACCCTAGTGAGGCAAGTCCTTTGTGGGCGATGATCATGGTGGGATAGCCAAGGTTGCTTCTTCGTTGACCCTTTGTGGGTGGAGCCCTCCGTGTACTCGCGCAGCTATTACCCTTCGTGGGTTGAAGTCTCCATCAACGTGGATGTACGTGAGCACCACCTATCGGAACCATGCCAAAAACATCGTGTCTCCACTTGCATTTGCACTCTTCAACCCTTCCCTTAACCTTCATATGCAATGATTTACTTTCCGCTGCCACAACTCTAGAATTGCATGTGTAGGAAGATTGCTTTACTTGAGCTAAATTTCTAAAATCTATCAAAACTTAAAACGGGGAAAAGGCTAAGATTTTATTTGGTCAAGTAGTCTAATCACCCCCTCTAGACTTATATTCGATCCTACACATAGTTGATACTAGGGATCAAACCTTAACAAAACTAACTCGATTACATGATAAATCTCATCCAGCTCATCACCGTCCATCAAGCCTACAAAGGAATTACTCACACACGGTGGTGAGCATCATGAAATTGGTGATGGAGGAAGGTTGATGATGACGGTGACGACGATCACCACTCTCTGAAGCCCCGAACGGACTCCAGATCAGGTCTCCCAAGGAAGAACAGGAGGTGGCGGCAGCTCCGTATCATAAAACGCGATGAATCCTTCTCTTCTATTTTTTCTCCCCGAACAAGATTATATGGAGTTGGATTTGAGGTCGGTGGAGGTCCAGGGGGCCAAAAGGAAAGAGGGCGCGCCCTAGGGGGGCCCCCACCCTTGTGGCCAGGGTGTGGGCCCCCTCTGGTGGATCTTTTCGCTAGTATTTTTTATATTTTTTGAAAATACTCTCCGTGAAATTTCAGGTCATTCCGAGAACTTTTATTTCTGCACAAAAATAACACAAAGGCAATTTTGATGAAAACATCGTTAGTACGGGTTAGTTCCATTCAAATCATGCAAATTAGAGTCCAAAACAAGGGCAAAAGATTTTGGAAAAGTAGATACGATGAAGACATATCAATCTCCTAGATAGATCTTGTGTGAGTGTAGGAATTTTGTGAAATTGCATGCTATGTTTCCCATCTATGGTATCAGAGCCAGGTCTATGTGTAGATGATATGCACGAGTGGAACACAAAGAGTTGTGAGCGGTGATAGTCATACTGCTTACCACCAACGTCTTCTTTTGCTTCGGCAGTATTGTGGTATGAAGCGGCCCGGACCAACCTTACATTACGGCGTTCATGAGACCAGTTCCACCGAGAGACCTGCAACTAGTTTTGCATAAAGGTGGCTGGAGGGTGTCTGTTTCTCCTACTTTAGTTGAATCGAATTTGACTACGGCCGGTAGTTGAAGAAGGTTAAAACAACAAACTTGACGAAACACCATTGTGGTTTTGTGCCGTAGGTAAGAACGGTTCTTGCTAGAAGCCCGTAGAAGCAACGTAAAACTTGCAACAACAAAGTAGAGGATGTCTAACTAGTCTTTGCAGGGCATGTTGTGATATGATATGGTCAAGACGTGATGAGATTATACGTTATTGTATGAGATGATCATGTTTCGTAAATTATCGGCAATCGACACGAGCCTTATGGTTGTCTCTTTATGGTATGAAATGCAAGTGCCATGTAATTGCTTTACTTTATGAGTTGGCAATAGTCATAGAAGCAATAGTTGGCGAGACAACCACGACGCTACGATGGAGATCAAGGTGTCAAGCCGGTGATGATGGAGATCATGATGATGCTTTGGAGATGGAGATCAAAAGAACAAGAAGATGATGGCCATATCATGTCACATATTTTTGATTGCATGTGATGTTTATCTTTTATGCATCTTATTTTTCTTAGTACGGCGGTAGCATTATAAAATGATCCCTTAACTAAATTTCAAGGTAAAAGTTTTCTCCCTGATTATGCACCGTTGCTACAGTTCGTCATGTTGAGACACCACGTGATGATCCGGTGTGATAGACTCTATGCTCACATACAACAGGTGCAAGACAGTTTTGCACATGCAGAATACTCGGATTAAACTTTACGAGCCTAGCATGTACATACATGGCCTCGGAACATTGGATACCAAAAGGTCAAGCATGAATCATATAGTAGATATGATCAACATAGAGATGTTCACCATTGATGACTACTCCATCTCATGTGATGATCGGACATGGTTTAGTTGATTTGGATCACGTATCATTTAGATGACTTGAGGGATATCTATCTAAGTGGGAGTTCTTAAGTAATTTGATTAATTGGAAGTAATTTATCATGAACTTAGTTCTGATAGTATTTGCATATCTATGTTTTAGATCAATAGCGCATGATTTAGCTCCCCTGTTTTTGATATGTTCCTAGAGAAAAATTGAGTTGAAAGATGTTAGTAGCAATGATGCGGACTAGGTCCATGATATGAGGATTATCCTCATTGCTGCACAAAAGAATTATATCCTTTATGCACCGCTAGGTGACAGACCTATTGCAGAAGCAGATACATACGTTATGAACATTTAGTAAACCTCGATATGAAGACTACTTAATAGTTTAGTGTGCCATGCTTTACGGATTAGAACCGGGACATCAAAACATTTTGAATGCCCCGGAGCATATGAGATGTTTTAAGAGCTAAAATTTGTATTTCGGACTCATGCCCATGTCGAGTGGTATGAGACCTCTAACAAGTACTTTGCCTACAAGATGGAGGAGACTAGCTGAGCTAGTGAGCATGTGCTCAGAATGCCTGCGTACTATAATAACTTGAATCAACTGGGAGTTAATCTTCCAGATAAGATAGTGATCGATAGAGTTCTCTAGTCACTATAACCAAGCTAGTAGAACTTTGTGATGACCTATAATATGCAAGGGATGACGAAAACAATTCCCAAGCTCTTCGCGATGCTGAAATTGGCGAAGGTAGAATTCAAGAAAGAACAACAAGTGTTGATGGTTAACAAGACCACTAGTTTCAATAAAAAGGGCAAGGTAAAGAAAGGGAAGTTCAAGAAGACTGGCAAGCAAGTTGTCATTCCCGTGAAGAAGCACAAAGCTGGATCTAAGCCTGAAACTAAGTACTTCTACTGCAAAGGAGATGGTCACTTGTAGCGGAACTACCCCAAATATTTGGCAGATAAGAAGGATGGCAAAGTGAACAAAGGTATATTTTATATAAATGTTACTGATGTGTACCTTACTAGTGCTCATAGTAGCCCATTCGGTTGCTAAGATTAGTAACTCGAAATAGGAGTTGTAGAATAAATGGAGACTAGTTGAGGGTGAGGTGACGATGTGTGTTGGAAGTAGTTCCAAGATTGATATGATCATCATCACACACTCCCTATACTATCGTTATTAGTGTTAAACCTAAATAAATGTTATTTGGTGTTTGCGTTGAGCATGAACAAGATTGGATCTTGTTTATTGCAATACGGTTATTCATTTAAGTTAGAGAATAATTGTTATTCTATTTACATGAATAAAACCTTCTATGGTCATACACCCAAGGAGAATGGTTTATTAAATCTCGATTGTAGTAATACACATATTCATAATATTGAAGCCAAAAGATGCATAGTTGATAATCATAGTGCAACATACTTGTGGCACTGCCATTTAGGTCATGTTGGTGTAAAGCGCATGAAGAAACCTCATGCTGATGGACTTTTGGAATCACTTGATTATGAATCATTTGATACTTGCGAACCATGCCTCATGGGCAAGATGACTAAAACTCCGTTCTTCGGAACAATGGCGCGAGCTAATGACTTATTGGAAATAATACACACTGATGTATGCGGTCCGATGAGTGTTGAAGCATGCGGTGGGTATCATTATTTTCTCACCTTCACAGATGATTTGAGTAGATATGGGTATATATCTACTTGATGAAACATAAGTTTGAAACATTTGAAAGTTCAAAAAAAATTCAGAGTGAAGTAGAGAATCGTCGTAACAAGAAAATAAAGTTACTATGATCTGATCGCGGAGGCGAATATTTGAGTTACGAGTTTGGTATTCATTTGAAACAGTGTGGAATAGTTTCACAGCTCACGCTACCTGGAACACCACATCGTAATGGTGTGTCCAAACGTCGCAACCGTACTCTATTAGATATGGTGCGTTCTATGATGTCTCTTACCGATTTTCCTTTATCATTTTGGGGTTATGCATTAGAGACAGCTGCATTCACGTTAAATAGGGCACTGTCTAAATCTGTTGAGACGACATTGTATGAACTATGGTTTGGCAAGAAGCCAAAGTTGTCATTTCTTAAAGTTTGGGGTTGCGATGCTTATGTGATAAAGGTTCAGCCTGATAAGCTCAAACCCAAATCGGAGAAGTCCGTCTTCATAGGATACCCAAAGGAAACAATTGGGTACAGCTTCTACCACAGATCTGAAGGCAAGATTTTTGTTGCCAAGAATGGAATATTTCTAGAGAAGGAGTTTCTCTTGAAAGAAGTGAGTGGGAGGAAAATAGAACTTGATGAGGTAATTGTACCTTCTCTCGAATTGGAAAATAGCTCATCACAGAAAACCGTTCCTGTGATGCCTACACCAAATAGAGAGGAAGCTAATGATGATGATCATGAAACTTTAGATCAAGTTACTACCGAACCCCATAGGTCAACCAGAGCACGATCCGCACCAGAGTGGTACGGTAATCATGTTCTGTAAGTCACGTCACTAGACTATGATGAACCTACGAACTATAAAGAAGCTACGGCGAGCCCACATTCTGATAAATGGCTTGAGGCCATGTAATCTGAGATAGGATCCATGTATGAGAACAAAGAGTGGACTTTAGTGGACTTGCCCGATGATCGGCGAGCCATTGAAAAGAAATGGATCTTGAAGAGGAAGATAGACATTGATGGTAGTGTTACTATCTACAAAGCTCGACTTGTCGTAAAAGGTTTTCAACAAGTTCAAGGTGTTGACTACGATGAGATTTTCTCACTCAAAGCGATGCTTAAGTCTTTCCGAATCATGTTAGCAATTGCCACATTTTATGAAATTTGGCAAATGGTTGTCAAAACTACATTCCTTAATGGATTTGTTAAAGAAGAGTTGTATATGATCCAACCAGAAAGTTTTGTCAATCCTAAATGAGCTAACAAACTATGCAAGCTCAAGCGATCCATCTATGGACTGGTGCAAGCATCTCGTAGTTGGAATATACACTTTGATGAGGTGATCAAAGCATATGGTTTTGTACAGACTTATGGTGAAGCCTGTATTTACAAGAAAGTGAGAGGGAGCTCTGTAGCATTTCTGATATTATATATGGATGACATATTTTTTATTGGAAATGATATAGAATTTCTTGATAGCATAAAAAGGATACTTGAATAAGAATTTTTTCAATAAAAGACCTTGGTAAAGCTACTTATGTATTGGGCATCATTATCTATAGAGATAAATCGAGACGCTTAATAGGACTCTCACAAATCACATACCTTGACAAGATTTTAAAGGAGTTCAAAATGGATCAGCCAAAGAAGGAGTTCTTGCATGTATTATAAGGTGTAAAGTTGATTAAAGACTCAAAACCCGACCATGGCAGAAGATAAATAGAATGAAGTCATTCCCTATGCCTCATCCATAGGTTCTATAAAGTATGCCATGCTATGTACCAAACCTGTTGTGTACCTTGTCATGAGTTTGGCAAGGAGGAACAATAATGATCCAGGAGTAGATCACTAGACATCAGTCAAAATTATCCTTAGAGGACTAAGGAAACATTTCTTGGTTATGGATGTGATAAAGAGTTCGTCGTAAAGAGTTACATCGATGCAAGCTTTTACACCGATCCAGATGACTCTGAGTCTGAATTTGGATACATATTGAAAGTGAGAGCAATTAGCTAGAGTAGCTCCATGCAGAGCATTGCAGACATAGAAATTTGTGAAATACATACGAATCTAAATGTAACAGACCCATTGACTAAACTTCTCTCACAAAGCAAAACATGATCACACCTTAGTACTCTTTGGGTGTTAATCACATGGCGATGTGAAGTAGATTATTAACTCTAGTAAACCCTTTGGGTGTTGGTCACATGGAGACGTGAACTATGGGTGTTAATCACATGATGATGTGCACTAGATTATTGACTCTAGTGCAAGTGGGAGACTGAAGGAAATATGCCCTAGAGGCAATAATAAAGTTGTTATTTTATATTTCCTTATATCATGATAAATGTTTATTATTCATGCTAGAATTATATTAACCGGAAACTTGATACATGTGTGGATACATAGACAAAACAACATGTCCCTAGTAAGCCTCTACTAGACTAGCTCATTATCAAAGATGTTTGAGATTCCTAACCATAGACATGTGTTGTCATTTGATGAACGGGATCACATCATTAGGAGAATGATGAGATGGACAAGACCCATCCATTAGCATAGCATATTGATCTTTCAGTTTTATTGCTATTGATTTGTTCATGGCAAATACATATTCCTCCGACTATGAGATTATGCAACTCCCGAATACCGGAGGAATGCCTTGTGTGCTATCAAACGTCACAACGTAACTGGGTGATTATAAAGATGCTCTATAGGTATCTCCGAAGGTGTTTTGTTGAGTTGGCATAGATCGAGATTAGGATTTGTCACTCCTAGTATCGGAGAGGTATCTCTAAGCCCTCTCAGTAATACTCATCATAAGAAGCCTTGCAAGCAAAGTGACTAATGAGTTAGTTGTAGGATGATGTATTACGGAACGAGTAAAGAGACTTGCCGGTAACGAGATTGAACTAGCTATGAAGATACCGACGATCGAATCTCGGGCAAGTAACATACCGATGGACAAAGGGAATAGCATATGTTGTCATAATGGTTCGACCGATAAAGATCTTTGTAGTATATGTAGGAGCCTACTACCTATTGAGCATTCGTTGGTTTTCCCTTGAAGAGGAAAGGGTGATGCAGCAAAGTAGCATAAGTGTTTCCCTCAGTTTTTGGAACCAAGGTATCAATCGAGTCAGAGACTACACGCAGTCGCCTAGTACTTACACAAACAATCAAGAACCTTGCAACCAACACGATGAAGGGGTTGTCAATCCCTTCACGGCCACTTGCAAAAGTGAGATCTGATAAAGATAATAAGACAAGTATTTTTTTGGTATTTTTGTTGTATAGATTGCAAAATAAAGATTGCAAAATAAAGAGTAAACTAGAATTGTAGATCAGAAAACTTATATGATGTAAAGTAGGCCCGGGGGCCATAGGTTTCACTAGCGGCTTCTCTCAAGGTAGCATATATTACGGTGGGTGAACAAATTATTGCCGAGCAATTGATAGAAAAGCACATAGTTATGAGAATATCTAGGCATGATCATGAGCATAGGCATAACGTCCGTTTCAAGTAGACCAAAATGATTCTGAATCTACTACTATTACTCCACATATCGACCGCTATCTAGCATGCATCTAGAGTATTAAGTCCATAAGAACGGAGTAACACCTTAAGCAAGATAACATGATGTAGCGGGATATACTCAAGCAATATGATATAAACACCATCTTTTTATCCTCGGTGGCAACAATACAATACGTGTCAGTTCCCTTTCTGTCACTGGGATCGAGCACCGCAAGATTGAACCCAAAGCTAAGCACTTCTCCCATTGCAAGAAAGATCAATCTAGTAGGCCAAACCAAACTGATAATTCGAAGAGACTTGCAAAGATATTAAATCATGCATATAAAAATTCAGATAAGAACCAAATATTATTCATAGATAATCTTGATCATAAACCCACAATTCATCGGCTCTCAACATACACACCACAAAAAGAATTACATCAAATAGATCTCTAAGAACATCGAGGAGAACTTTGTATTGAGAACTAAAGAGAGAGAAGAAGCCATCTAGCTAATAACTATGGACCCGAAGGTCTGTGGTAAACTACTCACACATCATCGGAGAGGCTATGGTGTTGATGTAGAAGCCCTCTGGCGGAGCGTCGGAAAAGGCCCCAAGATGGAATCTCACGGGTACAAAAGGTTGCGGAGGTGGAAAAGTGGTTTCTGGCTCCCCTAGATGTTTTCAGGGTATAAGAGTATATACACTACAAGAAAAAGACACATCCGTGACATTTTGGGATGAACGAAACTTTTTTTTGTCATACTTATGACACTTCTATGACGATAATTGTGACAAAACCTGGTATCATCATAGATGTGGTGGGGTCCTACTTCTATGACCAAAAATCATGACAGAAAATGGGCTTTTTGTCCTGGGCTGTCTGGAGACGCAGCTGCATGACATTCTTTGGGCCGTCCATGACATAAAAAACCGTGGTAGAAGCGAGGGCGAGGAATATATCGGGGTGTTCCCGGTTATGGTGGGTGGTCGGGGCCGAGGGATGCGCGTTTGTCTCGTACACGCACACGCATGGGTGCAAGGCGTTGGGCTCTAACTGAACCTGAGCGAGGCGTTGGGCTCTAACTGAACCCGAGCGATTGCATCGCAGGCTATGTGTTACTGAACCCGAGCGATCGATCCATGGCTGTTAACTGAACCCGATCGAGCGATTCCTGCGCTACTGCTGCTAACTGAAGCCGATCGATGCTGCCTCTGCATGAACAGTGAGCGTTGCTGGGGGGTGGATGAACAGTTCCCGGTGGGGGTGGCTAAACAGGACCCCGTGGTGTTGAACAAGACCCCGATCGATTGAGCCAGTTGGGGCTGCATGAACAGGACCCCGTGGAGGGTTGGATGAACAAGACCACCCCGTGGAGGGCTGTACGAACAGTAGACGGTGGAGGGCTAGATGAATAGTAGCCTGTGGAGGGGTGGTTGACTAGGAGCCCATGGAGAGGGTTGGTTGAACAGTAGCCGGTGGAGTAGCCCGTGGTGGAGGTTGAACAGTCGCAGGTGGAGGCTCAAGGAGGTCGACGGTCGATGCACAGTAGCCCGTGGAGGCTCGAGGGGGTCGACGGTGGTGATGAACAGTATCTCGAGGAGTCCCATTTAGCGGTACGCTACACCCCTCCCGATGAACAGGACCCCGTTTCAACCATAGCGCTCCAACACAAGTCTGTTTCCTCCGTTTTGCGGTACGCCACACCCCTCCCGATCAACAGGACCCCCGTTTCGACCGTAGGAGGTCTGTTTCCTCCGTTTTGCGGTACGCCGGACCCCTCCCGATGAACATGATCTCGTTTCGAATGTGGACGGTCGAACACAAGGCCGTTTCCTCCGTTTTGTGGTACGCCAGACCCCTCCCGATGAACAGGATCCCGTTTCGAACATGGCCAGTCGAACACAAGGCCGTTTCCTCCATTCTGCGGTACGCCAGGCCTCGTTTCCATCGGCTGTTCCATCCAAGCCCTCCCGATGAACACGACGACGCATTCTGTTCCGACCCAGCCGGTTGGGTCCCCATGAACACGAGGACGACACTGTCTCTCCGTTCCGACCCAGCCATGTACACGAGCCCTGGCTGTACGTATGCGCATGTAGGCATTCGACACCCTGCCCGTATGTACGTGCGTGGCCGTATTTTCTTTCTTGCACACTGGCCGATGTACGTACGTGTACATGTTACGTGCGCACCTCTACTACGACACATGCGCGCCTCTACATCGACCAGTATGTACGTACATGTTCGCGACCAGAATGACAACGCTACGTACGCTTCGACTAGGTGGGTCCCGACTGTTAGGCACTTCCTTGCGAGCAAAGATGTAACTGGTGGGTCCCAACAGTCAGGGGGGCGAAGCGTTTTTTTCTTGCCCGGATGCACTTCCTTGCATGCAAAGATGTAGCCGGTGGGTCCCAGCTGTCAGGGGGAAACGTTTTTTTCGCAAAATATGGTGGCCCGACCGGTGGGTCGCTGCTCTCAAGTGGATGAATAATTATTTTGCGCGTAATAAGAGGCACTTGCTTGCTGCGGCCGTGGACCCAGTTGTCAGCCTCTCCACGTACATTACTCTTCCGATAGAAGTCGGTCATTGACCACATTGACCACGCCGCGCCGAGAGCGCCGAGGTGGTGGACGACGGCTAGGCCTAGGAAGGGCACGACGCGGAGCTAGGGAAGACGCTGTAGTGGATGCCCACGTGGAGAGGAGTACGAGGGTTCACTGGTTTGGCTGCGCTATGAGGCAACCGTCACCGCAGAATAACAGGGGGTCTCGGTGAGTGGAGGGATGGCCTGGCCAGCAGTGGGAGTAGTAGGGGCGGTGAGGCCTCCGCGGCATCGCAGCCGGCCACGGGAGGCAGGAGCACGAGGCACGACTGTCGCTGGTTTGGGCGGCTGGAGTAAGAAGACCAGAGGTTGAAGAAGCACTACAGCCGTTGGATGGACATCGTATGGTCAATGGAGCTAGAATCGTGCATATTGACTAAGTTGACAAAGCCCTCCGTCCCCGTCAACTTAGTAGGCCCACAAGTCAGCCTCCCACTATACTGGGTCCCAGCTAGCAGGCGGAGTATTCATTTTTTGTGTGTAATAAGGAGGCACTTCCGGTGGGTCCGAGCTGACAGCGGGTGGAACGTTTTTTTTTTTTTTGCGAAATACGGTGGCCCGTCTGATGGATCCCACAGTCAGGGGGGAAACGTTTTTTCACCGAATACGGTGGCCCGTCCGGTGAGTCCCTGCTGCCAGGTGGAGGAATAATTATTTTCTGCATAATAAGGAGGCACTTCCTTGCGGCTGCCGTGGACCCAACTGTCAGCCTCTCCACGACAGTACTCTTCCGATGGAAGTCGTTCCTTGACCACGTTGACCACGACGCGCCACGAGCACCAGGGCGTTGGAGGACGGCGAGGCCTAGGAAGGGGATGACGCGGAGCCGGGGAAGATGCGGCAGTGGATGCCCACGCAAAGAGGAGTACGAGAGTTCACTGGTTCGGCTCCGGTGTGAGGCTGCCGTAGCCGCAGAATAACAGGGGGTGTGGGTGAGTAGAGGGATGCCTTGGCCAACGGTGGGAGTAGTAGGGGGCGGTGAGGCCTGCACGGGAGGCGGGGGCAGGCGGTCTAGCCGGCGCTGTATTTTGCGGCTGGAGCAAGAAGATCAGAGATTGAAGAAACACGACGGTTGTCGGATTGACATCCAACGGTTACATCTGCTAGAATCATTTGTTGAAGTATATAATAACTAAAAAATTCTTGCATACGCGTGAACTTAATAGGCCCATAAGTCAGACCATTCCCTCTTTTTTTAATAATTTATATATAGCTCATTGCGACTTTCTTATGCAATTTATTACAGTCTGTTTTTAGGCCTGTAGGAAAATGGCCCGTGCGATGCAATGGGATAATTCTTTTGTCAAAAGCTGCACGGTGCCTTGGTTCAAGAGAATTGGATCGAGGGCCTTTTAATCTTGGACGAAGGTAGTATTTGAGAGAATTGATCAAAATGCAATGGTAGAAAATAGTTAGTCACGTGGTTGCAACGATAGAAAAAATTGACATGTATATAATTTTGTGAGAGTTGTATTTTCAACAACACTTTGGTCCTAGGTTCTGCACATGCCATCACACTTAGTGTTATTACTTTCTCCACCCATTATTTGTTATTAGGCCGGAAGTAATTTAATATGCTTGTGCATATTAATCCCAAGGGTGCTACAAATATACTGTTATGCACAGGCTATAAACCCATTTTAATTAATTTTACTAGATTTGTGGGCCAAGATGCATAGGACTGACAGATGGGCTGAAGCCCAAGTGGCAACGCAACCGGCCGTACCAAACTGCAAAACTGGACATACCAAACTGGGGTGGGGGCGAGGTGGACGAATGAAAACGGACGAAATTACGGTGGCAAGAAGCGGTAGCCCTTTTATTATTAGGTCAAGCTTTATATATAGCTCATTGCGACTTCTTATGCAATTTATTGCAGTCCATTTTTTGGGTTGGCCAGGGCCAATTTTGCATATTTCTGTGGGTTCCAAACTGTTTTTAATGTCGAAATGTCGAGCCAGATTTAAAGTACTTTGAAGATATATTTAAATTAGGTTAATGCCCAGTGAAATAGGAATCTGAAAATGTGAAAAAATTCATAAATTATAAAGTAATTGCCAATTTGTCATCTGTTTTTATATTTACAACCAATTTCATATTACTTTCAAGATTTGCAGGCATCTTGAAAGAGTTGTAGCCCATGAGGGCGTAAAAAAATAAATAGGCCTGGATTGGGTATTCTTCAGAAAAAATAAACTGGGCTCATTTTACAGTTTGTTAAAAGTATAGCCCATTTTCTAGGTAGGACAACAATTAATAATTTCAACCAACCATTCAAGACAGAATTCAATAAAATTTCCCATATTTTGATGGGATCCGGCATATTTTCATCCCGAAATTTCTAGTCAGATTAAATACAAATTTGTATTACGTAAAAATCTAACGAAACATTGCCCGCACAACAATTAAAAATTAAGATTTTCAAAATCCATAAATAATATTTTCTAAACTAATTTCGTGCTTAGTGCATTTTTTATAGTTACTGCCTAGTTTTTATAATTACATCCCATTTATTATTATTTTTAAAGCCCATTTTCCTGTTAAGCCCAATGCATCCCGCCTAGGAAAGATTTGCAACCCAGCGGGGCGGAGAATAACAAGTTGACCTTGACTGGGTATTCCTTAAAAAACGTATAGCTGGGCTAGCCATTTTCATCTGGAAAAAAATTAATATCTAGGCTGGATATCAGCCCTGGGCTAGACGGGCCACAGCCCGCCCAGTTAATACCCTGCTCTTCTCTAAACAACAACAAAAACATCGCCAAGAAAAACTCTGCAGTGCTCACGCCTCAAAAACACAAATACTGCTTGAGCTGCTTGGTCCCAGCTGTCGGCCGCACCTTGTGTAGTTCTCTCGTTTATATTGACTACATAGGTTGACAATGGTGTGGGACCGTGATGTCAGGAAACGAGGAGGAAGCAAAAAAAATATAGTTGTACATAATAAGGAGGCACTTGCGTATGTACGGCTATGGCCCTAGTGGGTCCCTACTGTCAACCAGTCAAAATAAAGTCATCTCCTGAATCCTCATGTTCATTGACCATGTTAACAATGCACAGCGCTGCGGCGAGTGCAACAACTCGAAGGACGACGGAGAGGGCCTCGCGGGCCCTACGGATGGTCTGATACAGCGCCCGCTGCTCATTCAGGAAGTGAGGATCATCGGACACCTATGAGCACCTTCGGGAAACTGAGACGGCATGAAACGGTAAGGCTGCGCTTGAGAGCTCTTGTTTATCTCACACCTGTATTAAGATACAAGTGTAATTTACTCCTCATCGGAAACAACACGTAAAATACAGGCGTAATGAAACCGAGGGCCCGAGGTCTGTAAGTAAAACCGGCGGGTTATGCATGTAATTTGAGAGACCGGTGTATATTTTACTAGTCAAAATCGACCAACCAAACGCTTCCCCCGAGACCATCTTCGTTTATTTACAAGCGTCAGTTTTACAAGCGGTTTTGGTTGGAAAATGACGATCCAATCACGGCCTAAGATGATGAGTTGGTCGGAAGATCATATGGTTTCATGTCTAACCTACCCGACTTGTCGTATAGGCTATGAATGAAACATAAGACGATGAACTTCTTAAGCACGGAAACAATAGAAGAGGATGATCTTCCTAACAAGAAAATCACTGGTATTAGATCAACATGCCAAACAATACGAAGCATTATTCTCAAGAGGCATGGTGAACAGCTCGTGATGCCGCATGCCACAACATTCCAAGCTCAACTTTGCAATCAAACACAAGGCCTGGCATTACATACACAATATTCAGAACAAATTCTTAAAATATTTTAGATAAGTCAACATTCATGTGACTATGCATCTCAGCAGAGTAAATATTTACTTCTGAAGTGAACACAGGAATAGGAAAAAACGATCGACGTTGCCCACAGCAAAGGGCGTCCCACTCAAAAATATCAAATGCATGTCTTCTGGCTAACATCAATGAGCAAAAATTGACAAGGTTTTCCAATTCCAATATATTAAACTAATGTCAACCTTGACAAGCTTTTCCCATTCAAAATATTTAATGCCTATGATTGTGGAACGGGCAGGGTTTGTCATCAGTTTGTCATCTGATAGTCCGGTGGCTCAAGGTGACGACGAATGATTAGAGAACCATTCGATGTATTGTGCACGATGAAGTATTATTATGGAGGACACGAACCATCTGAACATTTTATGCAGTTCCACTGAAATCAAGCTGAGCATCCCTGTGGATTTCGTATTTATATGCTGCTAGAAAACAAAGACACATCAGCACACACATGAATATTGGCCCCAGTGTCAACCCACCAATCGATGGACTAACAAACCGAAAGTACGGTAAACAGATTACCTTACCTAGATGCCCCATCATTGTTGCTTAGAATGACATTGACAGATTTGGAGTCCTGTCCTGGCTTCCTGTACTTGTTTGGGCACTTTTTGCCCAGTACACTCCACGTGTTGTTGATTTTCCTTTGCTCTCTGCAGACTAGTCATGTCACCAGCGTCTACTAATACTATGTAAAGCTTCTTGATCATTCCTTGTGTAATGTAGCATAAATAGTGACTGCTTCTTTCTGCAAAGTGGTAAGACCAACTGGACCCACTAATGTAGCAGTTTGCCTTAGACACATTGGCTCCTTTTGTGTAGTTCTTCTAAAATCAAAGTCAGAATAAAACCGAGCTTTAATTTTGATCTCCATTTAAGCAACAAAAGGATATAAGGGAAACAATTACTGAGAAATAATGGTTGATGACTTGTACTCTAAGAAGAAAAACATCTACCGATCTACCTTATCTTAATGGGAAACAAAGCAGGAGAGTAGCAATTCTCAATCAGTGTGATTCATTCATATTAACTAAGACATTATCTTAACAATGCCTTGTTTCAACATGTATAAAGAATGACAAAGAAGAAAAGTATCATTCCTAAAACAACGTGACTGATTCATTTTAACAGAGACATTATCTTAGCAATACCTTGGTTAAACATGTAGAAAGAACTACAAAGCAGGATAGTACCATTTGTAAAACACTGTAATTGATATATAATAACAGAGACATTATCTGAACAATACATTTCTTAAACATGTAACCTGGCCGATCCCTAACAGAAATGGTACTCCCGCCGATCCCTAACAAGTGTTGCAGTTTTGAACTAAGATTCACTAGTTAATTCTTAGGAAAGTCGGTACTGAGCTTTCAAGACCAAGATTTGAAATAACGCGTGACGAAGACCTCAAAGAGATCTCAACACATATATGGAAATCCGGTCTCATTTTGTGCAGTTCCACCAAAATTAAGCGAAGCAAAATGTCGCAATAGCAACAAGCTGAATAGATATCCCTGTTTTAACAGAGGCAAAAAAGGGAATCAATTACTGGACAATAAAGGTGGATGAAACATGCGCCCACAAAAATGGTAATCCCGCCAATCCCTAAGAAGTGTTGCAGTTTTGAAATAAGATTCAGTAGTTAATTCTGAGAGTGGCATTGCTTAATTTTACTAGTGGCATTAGATTAACAGAAAGCATAAAAATTTCCAGGGGAGAGTGGGCGCAACAACAACATGTGCTTCCATCTACTTATAAAGGGGGTGATGTAGAGTTTATTTAAAATGGTACAATACAAGTAGCACAACATCTCAAAACACACTACACGATCATGTGGATGGGACATGGGACATGCCAGCACCATGTGCGTCCACACGTATAAATGGGTGATGCGTAGTATGTAGCCAAGCAGCATATCTGCGTTGGTCCCATATTTGTTCTCTTTGAAACTTTTTCCGATGTGAGGGCAGCAAATCTAGTCCTGCAGAAACTACCCGACCACCCAGTTTCTTTCCCTTTTCAACAAAGAGTTCGGTTCCTTATAGATGTGTGTACTGGGTTACCCCCTTTTTCCCTTTTCGACCAACAAAGCGGCTGGATAGCTAGTCTATACTACTTTCCCTCCCTCCTTTCCTCATTGAACCACGTCCTAGATTCATGCTCCACCCCACCTCACCCTTCTTTCCTCTTTGAACCAAGACCTAGATTCGAGTACGGAATCGAAAAAGATCAGCATGCAGCTCGACCAATGATGGTTTCAACGAAACTTATATCTTAGGGTCGTCGGGATGTGGCGAGGCATGCGGCGGGAGGTCGGATATGCCCACACTACGTACGACAGCGAGGAAGAAGGAGTCGGTGGCCCTCCCGCACAGGCGCTACCGGCAGTGGATTTCCTCCCTCGCCGAAGGCGATAGAGTGAACGCTGCACCTCCTCCCCTTCCCGGTGCGACGGGATCCAGACGCCTCCTTCGCCAGCTGTGAGGGGGTGAGAGAGACAGAGGCCACAATGCAGTCTTGTTTAGATCTGGTGAAGAGGTTGAGAGACAGTGAATATAGGAAACCCTAGCAAAGGAACGCTGAGCCTCCAGCGTGTATATATATATATATATGTAGTGCGACGAGAGTGTGGAGAGTGCAAACCCAAGCGAACAAGCGCTGAGGCTCCCGCTTATATATATACTGTAGTACGGACTGAGCTCCGGTGCCTTAACTGCACTTGCTTTTGGCTGTATGACAGGTGGGCCAGCCACATTTTGGGCCCACCTGTCATAAACCCAAATGCAGGTGCACTAAAGTCAATGAAGCTGCGTCCATATAGTACTCGTGCATACGACTAATATATAGTGGAGTGGTTTTCTTATTCTCTCCATAACAATCGTTTTAAATTGTGTAAGTACGAAACGAAACTCTTTATTTAACGTACCAGCGAAGAAAACTACTACGTACTTCCGATGAACTAACGATCCACGCGTCCTGGTCGCACTTCCTGTCCTTCACGTGCGGTACACTACCCTCCCTTAAGTGAACAACCAAACATGTTCCAAATTAACGGAAACATGAGAGAGTGTGTACTAATAAAGAATTTTAATTTCAATTATCGGAAAGGTTTGAGAGTATGTATAGTTTTCCCTCTCTAATATTTATGGTTTGTTGTGTTCGGCCTAAACTTGGTCAAACTTTACAAAGTTTGACTTCAGTCAAATCTAATATGCGGAGTAAATAAAAATGGAGGGCCACTACGTCCATCAAGGTTTTTAGTCCACACCATTTTTTAATCAAAGTTAATAGCTGGACAAATAAAATTATAGGGGAGCCGGAGACAAAGTTGTGAGAAGGCTTAGAAATCAATACAAAACTTATGCTCTTAGTACCAACGTCGATCCTTCTTCGAGGAAACATTTGGTTCATAGCCAATTATGTGATAAAATTGCAACAACGTGAAAGACGACTGCGTCTCCAATGCAACCAAGGTGAACTGACGAAGGATATCATCTTTGTGGGTAACAAACAAAGGGCACTGCTGGAAGACAGCTTGTTTTTCATTGAAAATTGATCAGCTTCACTAGCAGACGCAACCATGAGGCGCAACCATGAGCATCGATAGGTCATCGTGGTGATGCATCATCCATTTGGCATCAAGTTTGGGTGAGGCACCTATGGAGTTCGACAAATCCTCACTGTGGTCTGTTTCTTCTCAGTAGTCAAGCTCGAGGAAGGAATAACCACGTGGCAGAGGACAGTGAGGTGGAACAACTATGGCCATCAAATTTTGTGCAATTCCACTAAAATTGAGGAAGACATGCCCAGGTATGGAGATACGCATCGCTGTTTCCAAAAATATAAAAAAGTTAGATAGTGTTGTTACTTTGTTTTACAAGATTAACAACGACATGTCAATTGTCTTGATGGGAACTAAACCAGGATACCCGAGAAAAAAAAGCATTTCTTCATTTAACCAGTGATAGTATTAGATTAGCAGCAGCAATAGGAGCATATGGACAATGACCACACAACCACCATGTACCTTTTGTCAAAACAACATGTATACCTCCACCGAGGCATAAATTAGGACAACTTTTCGAGTGGCATTTCCTCTATAATAGTAGGTGATGTTGGACCAGCCGACGAACCCTAGCTACTATACATGGGGAGCTGGGGAGTAGTCGCATAGAAGAAAACCCGCATGCAGCGACCTGGGGAGCTGGACTAGTACAAGAAGTTATACCTCAGGTGGGCGAGATGTCGCTTAGGTGGGCGGGCGGGATCTGCCCACACGACGGCAGCGAACAAGGGCGCGGAGGACCTTCGTCCGCGCCAGCGCCGGCTCCGAGAGGATGGTGCGCATTGGCTTCCTCCATCGCCGACGTCGACAACGTCAACGCTGCACCTCCTCACATCCCACAGTGGATGGGATTCGGCTAGATCTGTGACCACCGGTGAGGAGAGAGATAGTGTGGACAGTGTCATCTTGGTTTGATATGGAGAGGGTGAGAGAGCGAGACGCGAGAAACTCTATGAAACAAGAGGCTATAATGGAGTAAAACAATCTCTCCATAGCAATGGTTTTGAATAGAATACTCGCATTCCCGGAAAAAAGAAACGAAAACTTGCGGACAACTTTTTAACGTACCAAGAAAGAAAACTCGATCAAAAACACACCCTCGCTTCCAGGTCGCGAGAGTCATCGCGCACACACACATAGACATAGACATGCATATCTGTGTTTACGTAAAATTCCATTTCCATCTCCTTCTCCAATCATATTTCTCCAACTAGCATATTATTTACGTTGTTAATTATATACGCAGCAATATTAACGTACATCATCTCTTGTTTGCGGGCGTCCGGACCGCTGCCACGGCCGCTCCTGACCAACCCAAACCCTCTTCATCACCCGCGCGTGCTTCTCGCCTGAAACGGTTAGTGCCGCATTCATGCCCGACCAGGGCGGACGCGACCTGTCACTGGCGCCGGCATTGAAGAGTGAAATGATGGTTGCTTCTTCCGACTAACTTACTGTGTGATTTGACTGCTCCTTTAGTGGCCCCTACACGTACTCCCCCTACATGTATGCAACAGTCACACGTACACATGGACTCAAGATGCGCGCGTCGCCCTAATGCATGCATGTCTGAGCACACGACAGAACACACACGGTCACGCTCATGTGCTTAACCTACACGTGCATGCACATACATACTCAGCCAGGGTGAGCTAGTGACCATATAAACACCAGAAAATGTATATATTGAGCTGAATGAGCATATTATGAAGTCCACTGACCGTATTTTTACAAATATACAGTGACAGACAGTGTATTTATCTCGTTTGAAATTAAGCCATATTAACCAGAGAGGAGGCAGTATGGACTAGCATTACTTTGCTGTGTCCCGTCAACTTGCCGAACGAGGAGAAGCTTGCAGGACGGGAGAAGCTTGCGCGCGGTGGCTCGCAGGACAAGGAGAAACTTTTGACTAATGCAAGATGTCCTTCACTCAGGCGGTGGACGTGCAACAGTTAATTTGGTGTCAGATTGCTAGAAGCATACACTATACTAGTAGTACTATTATTGTTGCACTTCCCGAAGAGGCGAACAGCCAAGCGCAAAGTTTACTAGTACTAGTACTAGTACTATAGTAGTTTATAGAGGTACACTAGGAACCGGATGGAGGAGCGTCTGCACTCTTATTATATTTTTAAAATGTGATAAAGCAATCTTCAACATATTTGGTTCTCTTTGAGGGTTCTCGCATGTGATAATGGAAGTTGATTGCATGGAACACTCGCCACAATTCTCGCTTAATCCTGGCTCATATCCTGTTACAAATAGGAGCGCTCGGTAATATTTCCTCTTTTTTGTTATTCAGCATGTAAATAGGTCAGCAAACGTTACGGCGCATCTTTGTGCGAACCATGCTTGCTGCACTTTGAATGTGGCCAAGAGCTAGCTTGATGAAACTCCTTGCTTCCTACTTCTTTTTTTGCGGGGTACCTCGCTTCCTAGTGACCAGTGTCTTGGCTGATTGTCCTAAGAATGCTTATATATGAATAAATCTCTCTCATTTACCCGCAAAAAAAAGATTAAGCCATATTAACCGGAAAGGAGGGAGTATGGACTAGCACTACTTGTTGGTGTGTCCCATCAACTCGCAGAACGAGGAGAAGCTTGCAGGACAAGGTGAAGCTCACTTATGCCTTTTGACTAATGCAACGTACCATCGCCCAGGCGGTGGACATGCATCAGTTCATTCGGTGTCAGATTTCCAGAGGCATACACTATAGTATGGAACATGCGGAGTACCATCATTGTTCGAGTTCACGAAGAGGCGAAGAGCCAAGCGCAAGGTTTAGTAGTACGAGTAGTACTACTACTAGAACCACATGGTGGAGCCTCTGTACTCTTATTTTTCTTAATCTCTGATAAAGTACACATTTATTCTGGAGAAGGAAGGAAAATGGCAGCCCAACATGTAATGATGATATCGATCAACCATGCTCGAATATATCTTGGCCTCCGTGCGAGCCCGTGTTTGTGTTCTCGCTCCTCGTCTCTCTCAAGGAACGGCGGGCTGACCATTTTGCCATCAATTGAGCTTGGTTTGCTCACACTCCGGTCCCACATGTCAGTGATATGCCAAGAGGAGGTGCGTTAACCGACTGGCCATACGACGTACTTGGTTTTGCACCTTCATACTACTCCTCCCTCCGTCACAGTTTACAGGGCGCGCTTCATTATGATGCATTTCTCTCAAGGCATTTCCACCACCACAGAGACTTTAGACGCGTTTGGTTTAATGCTCAATTAGTTAGGGTGTGGTAACCGCAATTTTCTCTCAATGTAGTACTACAGAGTGGATTAAGTGCATGCATGTGTGTACCCGGGGAGGAAGCACTGTATGCATTTGTGTACGCATTATTTCCTCTAGTAATAGACGCCGTGCTATCACTAACAATGCTATTTTTCAGGCCAATTGCTAGTCGCCTTGGTCCCAGAGATTTTCTCTTTTTCTGAAGCGCACTCTATAAACAGTGACCGATGGAATAGTATGAGCGGATTCAAAGAAGAGCGTATTGATGGTTGCTTCTTTTGAGCAACTTACAGTGGGAAAGGTGGCGCTTATGATTTGACTGCCCATTACTCACTATTAATGCGGTGCAACGACCGGTCTGAGTCTCCCATGCGGTTGTGCACTAACTCCTCGGTTCTTAAATATGCTCCAGAGGAATTGTCTTTCTAGAGATTTCAAAGAGTGACTACTCAAATATTTGTCCTTTTAGAGATTCAAATGGACTACTACATACGGATGTATATAGACATATTTTAGAGTGTAGATTCACACGTTTTGCTCCGTATGTAGTCACTTGTTGAAATCTCTAGAAAGACACATATTTAGGAACGGAGGGATTACACATATGAAGCAAAATGAGTTAATCTACACTCTAAAATATGCCCATTTGAAATTTGTAAAAAGACAAATATTTAGGAACGAAGGAGTATAATTTTGTGCATGGCACATGGTCCCGGATGCCGAAGAGGCTTCTGGCAATGCTATCAAGCTTCCAGCATTTGTTTACATAATTGACGTACTATACAAATAATTTTCCAGCGACATGAAATTGTACAATGGTTTGAGCTTTCAGCTTTTGTTTCGTGTGTCTTGCCATCGATCCTCTTCCGGAAACAATAAAAAACTAAGTTCCTTGCTAATCAGAGCTAATATTTACATCACAACTGAAGACAAAGTTGTGAGAAGGTGTTAAATTAAAATTAATCCATGCTTTCATTGGCAGCAACGTCCCCTCGGCTCTGTCTAAATCAACAAGGCATGTTGGGAAAAAAAGTAGCTGTCTGGAGCATGCAACATTCCGATCATTTTGTGCAGTTCCACTAAAATAGAGTTGAGCGTCCTTGTTCCAAAGATATTAAGTGTGATTACGATAATTGAGGACTGCTGATGAAACAATAAACACACAAATAGAAGTCGGCCACCTTTGTAGTCTCTCTTAAGACTAACTAGTTGGAGAAGATTAGGCTCGGAGTTGGATGAGGAGGATAGAGCAAAACTAATCTCCCTTTGTGCAGTCGCACTGAAATGTAGAGACATTGCCCGTGTGACATTTTTGTAGAACTGCACAAAACACTCTTAAGAAAAAAGTGATTCGTGCAGTTCACCAAAAGGTCGCAATAGCAACAAGGTGAAATGGATAGCCCAGTTTGCAAAAAAAATAGGTAGAAAGGAAACAATTACTGGCCAATTACAGTTGATGACACATGCGACGACAAAAAAGAAGCATATTCCTTGTCCTAAGGGAAGATAACAACACGGTTGTGTTTGTCTAAAACGGTGTGAGGACGAGATTGCAATATGGAAAGTACGCCGGACGAGCTACGTTTTGGGCAAAGAACTATGGAAGATCCACATGCAGCGACGTGGGAAGACGGGCAGTGGAGCCAGGCCGGAGGGGATACCTGGAGGTTGTCGGGGCGTAACTAGGTGAGCGGCGGCGGGCGGAATCTGCTCATACTGCGGCAGTGAGCAGGTGGCATAGGCCCTACCACGCCGGAGCTTGGTCAGAGAGAACGGCGTGTACTGCAGATCGGGACGTGTTGCCTCGGCGCCGTCAAACGGAGAAACGATACACGTCCTCCCTTTCCGCCGACGGACAGGATGCATCCGGATCAGTGACGAACGGTGAGAGAGAGAGAGAGAGGCCACCACAGCCTTGTGTGAGATACTGTGAAGAGAGACAAACCAGGCAGGGAGGCTCCATTGTATATAGTGGAGCGGACTACCTTTTTCTCCATAAAAATCGTTTTATATTCTGTGTACGTGCCATTGAGCGAGATAACTTTATTTAAAAATAACGCGCCAATGCATCAAGTCGAACTTTGTTACGTGCACGCATGGTACACGACCTCCGTAGGTAAACAACCGCTACACGCGTTCAAATTAGCACGTGGGCTGCCATTTAGTACAGAAATGAGCTCCACCGTGTACCCGCGCGGGTGTGGCTGGGCACGAAGCATGAGTATGTGCACGGTGCACCTATTCCCTTCTTGTATACGTACACCACCTACGTGGGGTTGTGTGAGAGAGATACAAACGTAGAGAGATATAGTGTGTGGGTT
>LR738709.1:348214032-348226761 GCA_902687465.1 Secale cereale
AAATGTAACATATGCAATGTGTGTGAAATAGAGTCCTGGATATGTCATATATATAGAGGGGGCGATCCACGAGAAGAGAGTGGAGATATCATCGGCTTGAGGTGTCCATAGAATCGAAGAGAGGGATGATGTGTGTGTGTGTGCGCGCGCGATCGATAAAGAGTGCCATCGAATTTGTGTGTGCCCACGTCAAAGATATAGAGTGGCTGGCCTACTGGAATGTGAGAGGGGACATGCGCAGTTTGTCTCTGTGGCATGGATACCTACCTATAGCGCTCGACTATCGGTGTGTCGTGGGGGGGGGATGCCTAATTAACTATAGAGGTACAATGGCTGGTATATGTGTGGAGGAGGAGAGAGGCCTACCTCATGTATTAAGGGAGATCGATCTACCTCATGTATTAAGGGAGATCGATCAACATCCATGCATATGTGTAGGAGAGGAATAAGGTTGGGAGAGAGATAGAGCTAGAGTGTTGGAGGGGGTGGTAGTGGAGTTGCTTCTAACAAATGGTGGGATAGGCTTGCTAGACAACCGGAGGGCATGCCTACAATATCTATAAGAGAGGGGATGGCTGCCTGTCTGTGCACGTGCGTGTGAGAGACGGGTCAGGAGGCATGCACGAATGATGAGGGGGGCGATATGGCTGTGGTAAGCTGACATAACTACATAGGAAGATCAATCGGCCTATGTCAGAGAAAGGAGAGACATAACTTGTGAGGTACGTCGATCTATGGGGGGGGAATAGTTAAAGTCGACCTAGGTATATGTTGGGAGATCGATTGGTATACATGGATGTGTGTGTTTGAAGCAAATGAGGCACGAGGAGAAGGATAGAGAGAGAGGGATGCATCTAGGAGGTGGTGCGAGAGTCATACTATATCGAGGGGGAGGAGTGTGCGATTACGAGATCGATGAAGAGAGTGGTGGGAGTGAGGCATCGACGGTGATAAGAGAAGAGGGGAAGCTTGTGTTTTGTGCTAGGCACACCTGGCTAGAGAGGCATATCAATCGATGTGTGCCGTAAAGAAGGAGCTGGGGGGCCTACACACACCGTGGCTGAACGACCTAAAGTGAAAAGATGAATTTGCGCGATGGAGCTAGAGAATGCTGAGGGAGGGTGAGAGGGATGCGGGCGTCTGCATGCACGAGAGAAAGTTAGCGCTAGCTAGCTACAAAGATAAGAGGATTGTGTGGGTGTAAAAGACGATTAGAGATCATACTTCATTATAAAAAACGAATTCGGATATTTGAAGAATTTATCATAGTGTTTTAAACCGACGCATGTGTGAATATATATAACGGTGATACACATGGTGTGGTTATGAACATGTTATACTACATATAATATATTTTATCTCTACTCTTATAAAAAAATGGAGTTGTTGATGATGGTGCCATCCTGCAATATAGGCCGTCCGATTTATATCTGACGGATAGGAAGGATACTATGGCAATTTTGAAAAAATATATCCACACCCCTCTCCATATTTGCAAATTAGGCCTCCCCTTGGTCATGTTGATGTTCTGTGGAACGCATGGGCATCTTGCTAGTACTACGTATAAGATATAGAACATTGATCATAATTTGGGCTAATGTGTGGCTTTTGCAACTCAGGTCTAAGTACTTGTCATAATGTAGGGGGCGGGGCACTATACCATGTGTGATAAACACGGTGTACACGTATGGAACATGGTTTAGATTATGAATATATAGTTAGTACATCAAATGTACTATTATTTGGAGTCAACATCAAGTGTATTCAAAAAATAGAATTCGAGTTCATGTAGTACACATAGTTCATATCTATCTCTATAGTAATCATGTTGTGTGTTATTAAGGTAATACACGAATGATGGTTGAAGTTGGCAACAATCATGATTGTAGATTGTTATTGAAATAGAGAAATGAATTCAAATTCAGTTCAAATTGCAGCGGTTGTATAGACATTTGGAATGCACTAAAATGTTGGTATGAGTAGGTTACATGCATTATACAGCAAGAGAAAAAATTTAATTGGACATAACATGGATTCATACTACCGAATAGCATTTAATTGCACTAAATTTTTGGTATCAGTAGCTTTAAATAGCATTTTTATAGTAAAACGGGGCAAGACTCCGTCTTTGTGTGGTGTGAATAGTTTTATTTTTTTCATTTTCTTTTTGGTTGAGGGAAGGGCGAATTGATTTGGTACGTACAAGTACAATATTACACGTTAGGCTTGTCCCTAAAATTCAACCCGCGCCCCGAAAATTCAGATATTGTGCTCCCAAAACTGGCGCCTTCACAACCCACGCCTTGCTATCCCGAAATTACAACACGCGCGAAAACTCCCTCCAGCTGCCAAATCCCGACACACGAAATCCCCCTTCTAACCCTGAGTCGAAAGGGCCGCTAGTTCAAATCGGTGGGGGGTACTTTTGTAACACACCCTACATTTTCGACAAGCGCATCTCCATCGCCTCCTTTTTTCCATTCGAAATCCCAGGCCGCCATAACCTCTCCGCTCTAGCCGCGAAACCCCACCCTTCTCTGTCCGCCACCTCACCGCTGCCTAGCTGGAGCCTCTTCCCCGACGACGTCGTACACCGCAACAACTCGATGTCCCTCGTCCACCTCCCCGGATGAGGATCCATCGTCCATCTCGTCGTCCCGCCGGTTCAGCTGCCCCGTCCTCCACCTCCAAGGAGCTGCTCCGACGATCGCCTCATCTATCGTGGCTGCTCCATCCCCACAGCGCCGCCTTAACCTGCTCCACCGGAACCGCAGCATCCTCACCAACTCCTCGGATGAACCCAAGGCCTACTCGGCGCTACCAAAGAGGTTGTACACTGATCGCATCGGACCTTCTCCTTAGCTCGACCTCCTGGCGCCGACAATGCTCCATCCCGCACCCCCATGGAGTAGCTGCCTTGAAGCCAGCGCCGCGGGCGACATCTGCATGGCGGCTCTCCCCTAGTGCGAGGCCCCTTCTGCGGCAGCGTCCATACCAGCCGGATCTGCTGCTGCTGCTCTGGTTCTCGCTCGCTCGCTTGCGCTGCTGCTGCTGCTCCGGCTCTCGCTCGATCGCTCGCTCGCCCAGCTGCTGCTGCTCCGGCTCTCTCTCGCTTGCTCGCGCTGCTGCTGCTGCTGCTGCTCCAGCTCTCGCTCGATTGCTCGCTTGCCCAACTACTGCTGCTCTGGCTCTCGCTCGCTAGCTCGCGCTGCTGCTGCTCTCCCCCTTGCTCGTGATGTTGCTCTGCTCCGATTTAGCTACACTTCAGTTGACTGATTCGACCTTTGGGTCAATCGATTTTCAGGGGGTGGGGGGCTCGCCGGAGTTAAGGATGAACCACCCACAGCGGGGACGGGGGCTCGCCAGAGAGGTACCCCACTATCTATATTAGGGTTCAGGGTGGGGGCACGGGGCCTATAGGGCTGGCCGGGGCGGCGCAGTACAAGCGGTGGGGAGTTGTTTCGGGGCGGCGAGGCGGCGTTGGGGCCGGCGGTTCGGCCGGTGGTGGCTGGCGGCTAAGGGGGTGCAGGTTGAAGGTGAACTGCAGTCCCTCTCTAAACTACATGTCAAGTGCCTCTCTGCTACCATTGCGTTTAGTTTCGACAGTAACATTCAGATTCCACAGTAAATTTCGGTTTCGACAGTTAAGTTCAGAGTCAAAGGTTTTTACCTCATCTGTTGTAGTCAGGTGGTTTTTGGTGATGTAAATTTTACATCTATTTTACATCATCTATTGGAGATGCTATAAGAATCCCACTAGAGATTGACGATGTCTGTCTTGTGCCGCTTCAGCCTTGATGTCTTACAGCTCACCGGGGCTGCTCCAAGAACAGATCGATCCATCAAAACAGAGCAGTGCCCTGGATGTCGTCTACAGATTCATCAGATCTTCCTCCACACCTCCGACAGCCACCTCTGCCTCAACTGCTTTAGCGACCAACCCAATGATGCTGAGGTCGACATGGCTACGGCAAAGAGGTTGTACACTTGTTGCATCTATACATTCATGTCGATCCATTAGGGCTATTTTGGTTCGACGGAAAAACATAGCAATAGGGAATTTTCCAATAGCACTCTACTATTCAATTATTCATACATTTTGTTGATTTCAATTAAGCAAAACATCCACCTGGACCTACTTTTCAAAATCATATGCATAAAAACAAGGCCAAGTGCATTAGTGGCAGAATAAAAGTCTAACTATACACGCTTTCATTTGGTTTCACTTTATTTTGGCCATATTTCTTTGCATTCCTCTGCTCTTCCAATTCCTGTAAACCAAACACCCAAGTTGACAGAAATCTTGTGTTTACAAATGCTCTGTTTACCATGTGCATTCCTATCCTATTCCGGTGTTTTTTCTATCCCTGCATTTTTAGAATCATGCAAGCCAAATGAGCCCTAATAGAATTACTTCAGTTATAGGTAGGTGTCGAAGGGAACTTTGTGTGGTTTGTCCTGCTCCTGCCACGATGTCGTCCACCTCACCTGAGGTGCTCCATCGACAGAAACATCCACCAAACAAGACATCACGACTCCTGACCATCTTTCGCCGCCTCAGATCTCCTTCCCTGCCGCCGGCACCCACCGCAGCGACATCACCATCATCGACTCAGCAGATGAACCTGAGGAGTACACGGGTCCACAAGAGAGGTCCCACTCTTTTGATTCTGCTTATGTCATGCATTGCTTATAATTACCTGCTACTTTATCGTCCTGTTCACCTCTTGGACTCCAAGACAGGTCCAAATTAATGTTCAAACTTGAGTTCTAAATTAGTTGTGGGGCACATATTGAGGAAGCGATGAATAGTATCTATGTCTAATATTTGGTTCACCTAGGGTATGCCTATGTTGTTCATCTTGGGTGGGAAACAAATAGTAAAGCAATCATGATTTGTCTTTTTATTAAATTAAAGCAATCATCAGCATGCTATCATTATTTTTGGATCCATCCACTGGTTGTTACCATCACTCTAAATTTCTGCATGCTCTCCTTACATAATCTCACCATATTTTTTTCATATGCATGTCAGATATTGTACACAGTCATGCTGAACATGTAGAGAAGAAGAGAAGAGTTTTCCGCAGCAATACAATGTCATGCAGACATCACTCCATGGTGGGTTCAATGGCGAACCCTCCCCACCCCTCTCCAGATTGTAATCCAGAGGAAGATATCTATTTTGAGGCGGATTCACACGCCGCTGACCACTCCTATTTACTCCCCAAGGTGTTTGCTCTACCTTGTCATGATGATGTTAGTCATATCATGCATATGTTGCCTTGCAGTGCCTACTTTTGACATCATATATGTCATCTGCTTAGTTTAGACATTAACTGTCGCGACATGTTTAGTTTCTATATCATATACGGGAATTATGCAGTCTCATGTCTTTTAGCCAGCCATAATATATGTGAATTGTGCAATGCCATCCTGTTTAACCAGGAATCATATATTTGAATGATATCTTGCCCATCCTTTTCTTCATTACATTTCCATTTGTCGACAATGTTTGTATATTAAACTACTCTTCCTGTGAATCAGCCATTTGGATGGGAGATTGAAAAAACCGGAGTGAAAACAAGGCCTTCAGAGCAGATAGTGCTACCTGTCGAAACAGATCTCTTGTTGGGTCCCGATAGCTCCTTAGAGATGGATTCAGAGACAGATGACCAGTCCTATTCCCCCAGCGAGGTGTATGCTCTAACTTGGCACGTCGTTTTAGTTATTCATCATATCTTTGAATTATGTTATGCTATGATATCTAGTTTAGATAGACATCATATATGTGAAATTATGTCATGCTATCCGATTTAGTTAAACAATATACATGTCAACTATTTCATGTCCTCTTTTTTCCACACTATCTATTGCATCTGTCTCTCACACAATGTCTGTACATTCAACTATGTTTCCTGTTTATCAGCCATTTGAATTGGAGCGGGTCATGCCAGCATCCAGCGGACTAAAAACACGGTCTTCAAATAAAAAAGTGCTACCTCTTGGTGGAGATAGCACCCCGGTTGTACATGCACAAGAACCAGCCCAACCACACATAACCCAAACTCTCGCAGATTGTAGCCCTACTGCGATGGACAGAGAACCAGCTTCACCCAATCTAACCCCAACCCCAGCAGATAGTAACCCAGTTCCTGTTGACATAGCACCATCTCCACCACAGAGCTCCCAAACAAGAGCAGTTAGTAAGGAAGCTCCAGTGCCCAAAAGGCCAGTACTACCACGGCGAACCCCAACTCCACTAGTTAGTATGCCTATTCCCGTGGTAGAAGCACAACCAGCTAGTCCTACTTTAGCATCTACCACATTTGATGTTGTTAAATCGTATGTGCGTATCTTCCCATATTGGAAATATTATACTGAAGAAGAAGGAAAATGCCAGTTGTAGGTGTTTGTCCAGGAGTTATGTCTAAGTAATGTTATTCATGGCAATTATTTTGCTTTGTCCCATACATCCTACCTCCATGATGGTTATAATGTAGCAAATTTTCCCATTTTTCTATATAGAGAAGAACCGATTTGGAAACTCAGGATGAGGTAACCTGTGCTAATACCTCTGCTATCTTAAAGAATGCTTGGTGGCAGTATCAGAATTACCTGAAGTAAACGTATTTCACCGACAAAGAAACTCATCAAATTCTCTTACGTTCTCCTGAGACACATTTACTGGACGATGACTGGGAAGGCCTTGTTCTGTACTGGTCCCGAAGCAAGAATGTGGTAAGGTCTATGAGCTCATTTTCTATTTTTAAGTACTATATTCTTGCGTCTTACTGTACTTTGTTCATGTAGAACAAGTGCCTAAACCTGAAGAACAACTATTCTAATTTAAGATTCCATTTCTATCATAGTTCCAAAAAGCGCTAGGCGTTAATTGTGCATTTTGCCACCGCCTTGCGCTTTACTGACCAAAGCGCATGCTTATGCGCAGTTATGCATGAATTAAGCGTAGTTATGCGCAATGCATTTCGCCAACGCCTAGAGCCTAGGCGCGCTTAAGCGCTCGCTTAGGCGTGCCTTTTTAACTATGATTGCTATCGTGCATACTGCTTTGCTCTTGTATCACTGTATTTACTCATACAAACTTATTTTTAAGTTGAAGGATCCAATCGAAACTCCAATGGCACAGCAGGTATGTTCACGCATGTTTCTTTAACAGGCTTGCTCCATCAATAGCTTTGTTGATTTCAATTTCAATTGTGTATACAGTTGACTTCTCATATCATGCACATTACTAGCATCACAACAAAGCAAATAGTGTTGTTGTACATGTAGACCCATGGTACCCATCTGAAATCTTGTTGTGCCGTGTAGTTTCCCACGCTTTGTATTCTTTCATAGCTGCTTTGTCTTGAACTGATATGATTTGAACCGTGTCTCTATTTTGATTTGGCAAGACAATGAAGTGACCATTGGACATAGATATATGCTTGTTTGATGCTTTTATTATGTACTAGTACTTGGCAATAGAAGACTTGGTAGTTTAATCATGTCCACCTTACTAATGAACTGGTTCACCCAAATGAGTTTCATATACTTGTACATGCTAAACTGTTATGTGTCTGCTTGTTTCTTCTTTTAGAATGCTGACAGAATATTGGGGAAGAGTGCCTCATTAAGCAATGGTAAAGGAAGTAATGCAAATAAGGTTCAGGATAGTGACACATCCTTGTTGGTCTCCAATGAAGCTGATAAAATAGCTAAGGAAGTCTATCTCGAAGACAGTGAGACAACTCCAAAGTCCTATATTGGTTTAGTGTTGGAGTTATTGGCCACTACCGCTTGCACAAGCTATTCAAACTCACTGTCTGTATCAGTTCGGTTTCTTGAGTCTCAACTACAAGATGAAAGACATCGATCAGCTGTGCTATGACAAGAAGTGGAAGGACTGCGGAAGTCCCTGGAGCATTCAGATGCATACTTTCTGGTGCAATAGCAAGCGTTGGGGAATTTTAGCGCCAAACAGGACAAAGCTAATAAGCTTGCTAAGCTTATTTCCAGCATGGTGGATACCACGTTTCTTGAGCTCTTCTGAAGTTGTTTTAGTTATGCTCATGTTTTGCTGCCGCGTTTATTTGCACTGGTGGCCAATTTTCACGGCCAGTGTATGTAATATGCTCCTTTGTTCCCTATATTTGCACTGGTGGCGAACTTTGATGCCCAGTGGATGCAATATGTGTAATAGAGGTAACAGGCTAGTGTTAATTGCTTGCTTATTTATTTCCTTATTGTCTTGTTTAGTTGTTTGCTTGTAGTCACTGCAGTTCTTTTTCTGAGTTTTTCTAGTGGCCACAATAACCTATTTTTGAAAACTAGGCCACATTAACAATGTGCTACATATTTACTGTAGTTAACATGGGCCTCCTACGGGCCGTAGAAACAATGGGCCTTCTACGGGCCGTAGACACAATGGGCCTTCTACGGGGCGTAGACACAATGGGCCTTCTACGGGCCGTATCATCAATGGGCCTTCTACGGGCCGTATGATCGGTTGGCCAAACTAGGGCCAATAACAGACCACATTATGGCCGTAAATGGGCTAGAGTTGAAATCATCCGTTCATGGGCCGACCATAACGGGCCGTCGTTAATAGGCCGTATTTGATGACGCTATGAAAACGGCCCAACGTATTAACGGGCCACAAACGGGCCGACTGTAACCACGGGCTGTATTTGGCCCACAAGCAGAAAATGACAGTACGGGCTTAAAGTAAACGAATGCTAAAAATGAGCCCAAGAATAAATGGGCCATATTTGATGACGCTATGAAAACGGCCCAACGTATTAACGGGCCACAAACGGGGCCGACTGTAACCACGGGTTGTATTTGGTCCACAAGCAGAAAATGACAGTGACGGGCCGAAAGTAAACAAATGCTGGAAATGAGCCCAAGAATAAATGGGCCGTATTTGATGACGCTATGAAAAGGGCCCAACGTATTAACAGGCCACAAACGGGCCGACTGTAACCACATGCTGTATTTGGCCCACAAGCAGTAAATGACAGTAACGGGCCGAAAGTAAACGAATGCTGGAATTGAGCCCAAGAATAAATGGGCCCTGAGAAGGCCGATAGATAACATGGGCTGGAAACGGCCCAACGGAATAATGGGCCATTAATGGGTAAAAAGTGAAACACTATTCATTACGGGCCAGTTTTACCACGGGCCTTTAATGGGCCGTGGGTTACTAAGGGCGTCATATGGGCCAAAAGACATAATGGGCCATACGTGGGCCGGAAGTTAAAACGGGCTGGAATTATATTGGATGGCCCAGATGACACTACTAGGCCTAATTCGGATAGGCCGTAAACGGGCCATGGGTTAGCAGGCTGTAAATGGGCTATATGCGAACATGTCGTTAACAGGCTTGCCGTGGGCCGGCCCGCCACCTTTTGACCAAGTAAAACGGGCCGGCCTTTTCACAGGAATGGGCCTCTGTTGGGCCGTGCCACATATCGACGTATCATTGGCGCTTTTGGTCCAATGAGTGGATGACATCTGTCCCAACGGTGAGCCGACACGTGTTTCTTCCAGTCAATGATGATTTTACACGTGGAAAATCCCCATTCGTCGGGGCTGTTAACGGGTTATCGGATCCAAAACCGGACCTGATAGCTTAAGGGCGTTTTGTTACGGTGGATGCCACGTGTCGGTCACCCCTGATGAAGCACTTCTGTGACGCGCGATTTATCGTCATGGAAGTGGACACTGCGTGATGATCCTTTTGGTAATGTCATGGAACACTTCTACGACAGCACATGTATGACTATCTTGATTCTGTCATAAATTTGTCATGGATGTACATGCATGACAGAAAACATGACCTACTGTGACAAACACGTATCATCACGGAAGTGTATTTTTTTGTAGTGATATAGGCGAAAGAAGTAGGTCGGTGGAGCTACGAGGGGCCCACGAGGGTGGGGGCGCGCCCTCCTGCCTCATGGCTGCCTCATTGCTTCCTTGACTTCCACCCCAAGTCTCCTGGATTGCGTTTGTTCCAAGAAAGATCCTTGCGAAGGTTCCATTCCGTTTGGACTCCGTTTAATATTCCTTTTCTATGAAACACATAAATAGGCAAAAAAAAACAGCAACTGGCACTGGGCCCCTGGCTAATAGGTTAGTCCCAAAAATACAATAACAGTGTATATTAAAGCCCATTAAACATCCAAAATAGATAATATAATAGCATGGAACAATAACAAATTATAGATATGTTGGAGACATATCAGAGCCAATATGAGCATCCAGGTTGTGGGGACCCCGACTTAGAAGTCGAGATCACCGAATGCACGTGTATAGTGATCCCAGAGATCAATGCTCACTGAACACACAGAAGCTGAATAACAAGAGTCTTACATCCATACATATCGTCTTACACAAATTAAGGCCATTATGGCCAAGTCTTACATAGATAAAGCCTCAAGGGCTGAATAGCAAATAACTCAAATAGCGAAAGTCTTCGATAATAGGTAGAACCCATGCCATCTGCCTTAACCCTACATGCATTCTAACTGGGATAGCATCCTAGTTCGCATGTTCGTCTCCAAAGAACTCTTCATCATATTCCTGTTCCTCCATGCCTGGCCAATTAAATAACCAGTGGCAAGCCAATGAGTACTTTGAATGTACTCGCAAGCAACCCATGATGTGGTTCAAAGTAACAGTGCAATTGAACAATAATGAACAATCTAGCAAAGGGCTAGAATAAACATTCTACCATCAGGTTTATGCATCAATAAACTCGCGTAACCTCGAAGGCAGGTTACCGATATCAACATGAATATGATTCAATTCATCGAGTCAAGTCACCACCTTGACTCAACACACACACACATTTTCACCGATGAAGTAAAATTATGGACATAGTTTAAGTAGCACCACCCAACTGTCCATGACCGTGGACACGGCTATTCGAGTAGTTTTACACTCTGCAGAGGTTGCGCACTTTACCCACAAGATCCGGGGAACTTCCGTGTCATCCACGACCCGCGGTACCTCAAGTACCCGGGGTAAGCACCTGGTCATTATCTTTCCTTAGACGACACTAACATAGAGTCCACTCGTTGGTACACGGCCCTCGAGTACAACAACAGATTATGGGACTTGCCCTAATTTCAATGTCACGCATACCCGAAGGGACCAACGGTGTGTCCGGTGCCCTGTGACAACAGTCATGGTCGTCTATCCAAGCACGACCCCGTCCCGGGAAAGACCTCAAGTCTTCCCGTCACTAGTAATGCGGGCACCATGCTAGTATCGACCTAAGTAATCAATAAAGCCCCGTCCCATAAGGGGTAGTGTGGTTGCACATGTTTGGTTGGGATGGTAGTCACACATAAATCTAATCCATTATTTCACCCATGCACACGATTTACCGGCACATCACTTCTTCCTCAAGTGATGACCTAACTCAACATCACCCTCGGGCATTAGGGGCACCCGATGGGTTTATGCAAAGATTTCAACCACGAAGGTTCATGCCACACATGCATCACTAAACATCACTACTAACTATTTGCATGTTATCTAGCACATAGCAAGATCAAGATCATGGCATGCATCATGTGGTGGTTCATCTAGGCCACCACCTTAACTCTATCATCATGCATCGGAAACAAACGGGTTCCGAAGGACAAGTGTATCATGGTCAAAGGGCTGCTTGCCTGGATTGGCTTGGTCTTCAAAGTCTTCAAATCCTTCTCCTTCTCCTTCTTCAGCAACTTCGTCAAATACGGTATCTATACGTCGCATAATAACAACGGAAAAATAAGACCACAAATAAAACAGAAAAATCAAAGTGCTCAGAAAAATGTCAACTTATTTTTGTTAAATACTAGAGGGATTTCTAAGATGGAGAAAATTCTTAGTTGGAGTTTTGGAGTAACAGAATGGAATCTAATGATTTTAGAACAGGAGTTTTATTGCTCAAATTTGAATTTGAATTTGAACAGAACAGAAAAGTTTCATGGATGTGTGTGAAAGTGACACCATTAAATAGGTAGGAATATTAAAAGAATTTAGGAGTTGGAATTATTTCATTTGGACCAATATTCATTTCTGTAAAAATGTTTGAAATAATTACAGAAAAGAAAAGAAGAAAATGCCCTGTGCAACTGGGCCAGAGTGGCCACAGTGCACGGCCCAGGGCATCCAGCCCGGCCGCTCGGGCGCCAGCGCGTGCACGTCAGGTTTTCAAACCTGACGGGCGGAGCCCGGCGGTCAGCGGCTGTGAGGAGAGGGAGAGATGGGTGAGGATGACAGGCGGGGCCCGCCTGTCATCTTCAACCTCACAGCCACGGTGACGGCGAGCTCACTGGCGATGATTCCGGCGACGGCGACGGCAACGGAGGGCAGGGATGGGTTCAGCGACGAGTTGCGGAGGTAGTGGTGGTGGTGCGGCACGCTGGGGAGGTCGGGTTCGTCGGCGGCGAGGTGGGACGGCGGAGGGTCGTTGAGATCCTGCTGGCTAGCCTGTTTCCGGCAGCTGCAGAAGGGGAAAATGGTGGGGAAAGTATCAGTGATGCATGGCGGTTCTAGATCGGGCAAAAGGAGGGGCGGAGGAGGCCCGTACTGCGAGATCACCGGCGGCCCGATGCGGCGGAGCTCCGGTCGATCCCGAGCACTGGGGCTCTCTGGGGAAGAACGGGTGGTGCTGGAGTGATGCTGGGGATGAGGAGAAGCTGCTGGTGCTGAGAGGAGGGCTCG
>LR738709.1:348226936-348241478 GCA_902687465.1 Secale cereale
GGGGGGGGGGGTCCTATTTATAGGGGAACGGCGGGGTCCCGTGGACCTGTGCATCGGCGAGCTCCTGCTCGACGCTACAGCGCACGGGAGGCGACGGGAGCGAGTCTACGACGTTGCTGGACGAGCCCTACGTCTATTTGAGGAGAGAGGAGGAGCGGGGAGGCTTCCAGACCGTGCGCGCGTGCGAGGCCGAGGAGTGGGCGTCGCGGGCGGCCGGTGCGCGTGTGGCGACGGCCACTGGAGGGCGCAGGAGGAGGGGGACATCGCCGGTGGAGGCTGCGGACGTCGAGGCGTGTTGAGAGGCGCGAGGGGGAAGCCCGAGGCTGTCGGGGGCAGACGATTGGGTGAAGCTACAGTGCGTGGGCGCACTGTAGCGCACTCTGGAGCGCCCTTATCGCATGCCACGGCATGCCATTGGGCCTCTGGACGCGTCCATCGTGTCTGGGGGGTCCAGGGTGATGCAAGCACTACGGTTGAAGCTTTGGATGCTCTGGAGATGCTGTGAGAGAGAAGAGAGGCTGGTGACTTGGTAGAAAATGGATGTCCAGCAGGGTGAACTAGGGTTTTTACCCCTCAATCATGGAGCTGGGGACTTGGGGAAGTTACTGGAGGTAGCTAGTAACCAAATGAACGTGTGGTAGAAAGTTGAGGCCAAGGTAAAAGGTAAAAGTGATCAAGAAGAGGGTTTTAGTAAAAAGCCAGAAGGTGTTTGATCAGTGTTTGGTCAAGCAAATGATCTCCACTTGCCATGACACTTAACAGGATTGAATGACATGTGAAAATAGGGTGCTTCACCAAATTTGGGCTCATTTGAGGAAACTTGCCAATGTAACTTTGGTGAACCCTAGAAATCAACAGAAATGGCTTCATCTTGTTTGAGTCAAGCTAAGCATCTCCCCTTGATGCACCACTTGGTGTAGCTTCATCATTTGGGGTATTGATCATGCCCACAAAGTTTGAAGCTCCAGGTAAAAAGTTGGTAATGTAAAGTTGTTCAAATTTCCATTTGAATAGAAAGGGTTTTGGGGTGTTCTGATCAAGTTGCTCTACTCCAAATCTTGTGCCATTTGGTCTAGATGCCTTATTAGGCATTTCTAGCATGTGCACCAAGTTTGTGAGCATTTGGACAAGTTTGGCAATGTAGAGTTGCTCAAACTTCAAATATGGACAGAATGGTTATGAAGGGTTTTGAGGATGTTTTCTTGCTTCCCAAGGCATGGGACTTGGAAGGATCATCAAATATGTCATACATGACATGATAGATTTCCTTGGAATTTTTGGAGAATATTTCCTTCGTAAATATTTCAAAAGCTTGAAATATCCAGAAAGGGTTTTAGAGGGATTAGCCCATTATTTTGAACATGACCAAGTGTTGAAACTCTTATATATGGACAATATATGTCCTCTGAGTCTCCCTGAATTTTGGCAAATATTTTTGAAATAGTTAAATAATTTTTCCCTATTAAAGACCATTTCTGGCCTTAAGAAAAAGCTTTTAAATAAAATAGGAAAATAACTTTTAAAATTATACTTTTGTGGTTTCTGGGAGTCCTATGACTACTAGGTCTCAAATATACCTTTTGAAATAATTTTCTCACCCTAAATCAAGCACTTGCAGTGCAATTCTCAATTCAGGGGTTTTTGGAACACTAAATTTATAAAATACATTTTGCCAAATTAATTTTGTAAGAAAACACTATACTGTTATATAACACTTGGCATGATCATTGGGCAGATGTTTTGGGTATGGAGATGAATTCTACAAGAGGTAATAGTTGACTTTAATGAGCACATGAAAAAGCACATGGAGAAAAATTCAATCCCAAATAAAAGCCAAATGATGCCAAAAAAATTTTGTTGGTCCAAATTTTCATGCTTCATTGATGCAAATAACATGTTACAAAATGCAGGGTGTGACACAGGTTCTGCTACTGGTTATAAACCGGAGAGGTGTCTCGGTGTCACAACCCTAGTCAGTGCTTGCATTGGGACTATCTAGTGTGTTGCATCATGTTTAATTTTCCTGAAACTTGGAAATGGGGATGACATAACCCGAGCACCCCCCTTAAATCAACTTGGGTTTACTAAAATCTTTTCCAATGTACCCAAAATGCCCTTCTAAAATGTTTATCATCTTTGCCTTGGTTCTAAACCTCTCACAAAAAATGGTGCACATTTTTCTAGGACATCCTAAGGTCACTGGATTAAATCATATGTTATTTGCATTTGGACATTTAATGCTATAAAATATTTTAAATGTCCAAATAATCATAAACCAAAATATTCCCTGTTGGATATATTATATACAGTGGGCATGAGTAGTTTCATGATTTATGAAAGTGTTTTAGCATTTTTAATAAAGCAACACAAGTACAGAAAACAGAAAACAGAAAACAAAATCGAAAAAGGAGAGAGAGAAAGGCTAGAGGCCACTTACCTGGCAGGCCCACCTGGCGACCCAGGACTGTGCTGGCCTGCGCCAGGCAGCTGCTTCGTCCCCGCCAAGCAGGCAGGTGACGCCGGTGCGCGCGAGCTCGCCACCGCGGCAGCTGCTTGCCGCCCTTCTAGATGCCGCTCGCCGTTTCGACACCTCACACGTCCTCCACGTCGTCGCCCTGACCGCCACGACACTGCATTCCCGCCAGCTCTCTCCCTCACCCTCTGGAAGCCATGGTGGCCGATGTTGCTACGCCCGCGCCGCCGTGAAACTCACAGCCTTCACCGCTCCGCCGTCGCCTCGAAGTGTCTATGAGCACCGCCACCCCGTCCTCGGCCTCCTAGACAAGCCACAAGGCCTCGGATGCGCTGCATCGACTCCACCGAGCTCTTCCCCACCGCTCATCGCCGGAGACCCCCTTCGCCGCACCAGCCGCTTCGGGCCGTCTCCGAGCTCGCCAAGATCATCGTCGACTCTGCTGTGAGCTGCTGGCCATCCCCATCCTCTCTGTTCTCGCTCAAGCCCTCTGCAGAGACTGCTTCAAGCTTGCCCGCCCGCGCCTCCGTAGTTGCTCGCCGCCGACGTGGCTCCGGCCATGCAACGACCACGCCACCGTGCCCAACGCACTCACCGCGCCGCGTAGATGCTATAGGTGCCCTGCACGCGCCTCTAGGAGCACCGCAGCAACGAGTTCGGCCTCGCTCGAACTCCGGCAGCCGCAAGGCTCGTCGCCGGCGTCGTTTCCGGCGACCCCGAGCTCCAACTCGAGCACCACTCGATGTGGCTCGTCTCCAGCTTCACGTAGATGTCCTCCGCAGTTCTTTGGGTCACCGGAGGAGGATTTTCCGAGGCCCTCTGCCGCGTATGGCCTCACCGGCGTCGAGCCACCGGCAGGCTGGCCTGGTCAGACCTGGGGTTTGACTCCCCTAGGTCTATGACAGGTGGGGCCAGGCCCCTGTTTAGGTAGGAGTTAGTTAATTAACTTAATTAATTTAGTTAGTTAGCTAAGTCACTGACATGTGGGCCCAGCCCTGCTGACAATTCTGTTAGGATTAGTTTACTACTAACTAACTCAGTTAGTTAACTGAGTCACTGACCAGTGGGCCCCACTAGTCAGGTTTGACATGGGCGACCTAGTTGACCTGTTGACATCACTATGACGTAGTGCTGACGCAGTAACTATTTTCTATATTGACATAAGAAATAATAATACTTCAAGCATACTAACAAAGCAATCATGTCTTCTCAAAATACTATGGCTAAAGAAAGTTATCCCTACAAAATCATATAGTTTGGCTATGCTCCCTCGTTATCACACAAAATATTCATATCATGCACAACCCCCGATTTCAGCCAAGCATTTGTTCTCATACTCTATCTTTTCAAACCTTTCAACTTTCATGCAATACATGAGCGTGAGCCATGGACATAGCACTATGTGCAATAGAGTGGTGGTTGTGGAGAAGACAAAAAGGAGGGAGATAGTCTCACATCAACTAGGTGTATCAACGGGCTATGGAGATGCCCATCAATAGATATCAATGTGAGTGAGTAGGGATTGCCATGCAACGGATGCACCAGAGCTAAAAATGTATGAAAGATCAACAAAAGAAACCAAGTGGGTGTGCATCCAACTTGCTTGCTCACGAAGACCTAGGGCATTTGAGGAAGCCCATCGTTGGAATATACAAGCCAAGTTCTATAACGAAAATTCCCACTAGTATATGAAATGACTAAGCATGAGGCTCTCTACAATGAAGAACATGGTGCTACTTTGAAGCACAAGTGTGGAAAAAAGATAGTAGCAATTGTGCCTTTTTCTTTTCTCTTTTTTTCTTTTTTTTGGCCTTTCTGTTTTTCTTTGGCCTTTTTTTGCGGAGGGGCTTGGTAGATTGAGCCTTTCCTCCCATGGGACAATGCTCTAATGATGATCATCACACTTTCAATACAACTCGATATTACAACTCGATACTACAACAATAAAGTATGACTCTATATGAATGCCTCCGGCTGTGTACCGGTATGTGCAATGAAACAAGAGTGACATGTATAAAAATTATGCATGGTGGCTTTGCCACAAATACGATGTAACCTACATGATCATGCATGGCAATATGACAATATGATGCGTGTCATATGAACGGAACGGCGGAAAGTTGCATGGCAATATATCTCGGAATGGCTATGGAAATGCCATGATAGGTAGGTATTGTGGCTGTTTTGAGGAATAATATGGTGGCTGTATTGAGGAAGGATATATAGTGGGTTTATGGTACCGGTTAAAGTTGCGCGGTACAAGAGAGGCTAGCAATGGTGGAAGGTTGAGAGTGCGTATAATCCATGGACTCAACATTAGTCATGAGAACTCATATACTTATTGCAAAAATCTACGAGTCATCAAAACAAAGCAATCAACGCATGCTCCTAGGGGGGAGGTTGGTAGGAGTTAACCATCGCGCGCGCCCGACCTCCACACAAAGGTTGGCACTCGACAAATACCTCATGCTCTAACTTCGTCACATAGCGGTTTACCATACGTGCATGCTACGGGAATCACTAACCTTAACACAAGTATTTCTCTATTTCATAATAACTCCACTAGCATGACTCTAATATCACTATCCTCATATCTCAAAACAATTATCAAGCATCCAACTTCTCATCATATTCAATGCACTTACTGTGAAAGTTTTACTACATTGATATTGGATGTCTATCATGTGAAGACTAGTTTAATAGCCTAAACACATTACCATGTTGTTTTAATAGAATATCAAAAGGATATAAGTGAAGCATGAGAGTTCATCTATTTCTTCAAAATAAAACCACCGCCGTGCTCTAACAGATATATGTGAAGCACTAGAGCAAACAACAAACTACTTCGAAAGATATAAGTGAAGATCAATGAGTAGTTGAATAATTATGTAACTATGTGAAGACTCTCTAACATTTAAGAACTTCAGATCTTGGGATATTATTCAAACAGCATGCAAAACAAAATAAACTAATTTGACGCTCCAAGCGAAACACATATCATCTGGTGAATAAAAATATAGCTCCGAGTATAGTTACCGATGGATGAAGACGAAAGAGGGGATGCCTTCCCGGGGCATACCCAAGCTTAGGCTTTTGGTTGTCCTTGAATTTACTTGGGGTTCCATGGGCATCCCCAAGCTTAGGCCTTTGCCACTCTTTGTTCCATAGTCCATCAAAGCAATACTCAAAACTTGAAAACTTCACAACACAAAACTTAGACAAAAATCTCGTGAGCTCCGTTAGTATAAGAAAGCAAACCACTACTCAAAGGTACTGCAATGATTTCATTTTTTGTTTATATTGGTGTTAAACCTACTGTATTCCAACTTCTCTATGATTCATACTTCCCAATACTACTCATAGATGCATTGAAATAAGCAGACAACACACGAAAAACCGAATCTGTCAAAAAAACAGAACAGTCTGTAGTAATCTGCAGGTTTAGACTACTTCTGGAACTCCAAAAAATTCAAACTAAATTGGTAAATTTGCAGAATTTGTCTACCAATCATCTGGAAAAAGAATCAACTAAATATCATGCTCTAGTAAAATCTGAAGATTACTTTAGCAAGCATTAACGATTCTGTTTTTCACATCAAGATCACATAAACTTCACACAAGTCTTCCCAAAGGTTCTACTTGGCACAAACACTAAACAAAACATGAAACCACATCTAAACAGAAGTTAGATAATATTTATTCGTAAACAGAAGCAAAAATAGAGAAACTAAAATAAATTTGGGTTGCCTCCCAACAAGCGCTATCGTTTAACGCCCCTAGCTAGGCATGATGATTTCAATGATGCTCACATAAAAGATAAGAACTGAAAAATAAAGAGAGCATCATGAAGAATATGACTAGCACATTTAAGTCTAACCCACTTCCTATGCATAGGGATTTTGTGATCAAACAACTTATGGGAATGATAATCATCTATCATAGGAAGGGAAAATAATCATAACTTCAAAACTTTAAGCACATAGAGATGAAACTTGATATTATTGCAATATGTAGAAGCATATGATCCTCTCTCATAATAATTTTCAGTAGCATCATGAATGAATTCAACAATATAACCAGCACATAAAGCATTCTTTTCATGATCTACTTGCATAGAAATTTTACTACTCTCCACATAAGCAAAATTCTTCTCATTCATAGTAGTGGGAGCAAACTCAGCAAAATAACTATCCTGTGAAGCATAATCCAATTGAAAACTAAAATCATGATGACAAGTTTCATGGTTATCATTATTCTTAATAGCATACAAGTCATCACAATAATCATCATAGATAGCAACTTTGTTCTCATAATCAATTGGAACCTCTTCCGAAATAGTGGATTCATCACTAAATAAAGTCATGACCTCTCCAAATCCACTTTCATCAATATAATCATCATAAATATGAGGCATGCTTTCATCATAATAAATTTGCTCATCAAAACTTGGGGGACTAAAAATATCATCTTCATCAAACATAGCTTCCCCAAGCTTGTGGCTTTGCATATCATTAGCATCATGGATATTCAAAGGATTCACACTAACAACATTGCAATCATGCTCATCATGCACATATTTTATGCCAAGCATTCTATGTAATTCTTCTTCTAGTACTTGAGCACAATTTTCCTTTCCATCATTTTCACGAAAGATATTAAAAAGATGAAGCATATGAGCTAACCTTAATTCCATTTTTTTGTAGTTTTCTTTTATAAACTAAACTAGTGATAAAACAAGAAACTAAAAGATTCGATTGCAAGATCTAAAGATATACCTTCAAGCACTCACCTCCCCGGCAACAGTGCCAGAAAAGAGCTTGATGTCTACTACGCAACCTTCTTCTTGTAGATGTTGTTGGGCCTCCAAGTGCAGAGGTTTGTAGAGCAGTAGCAAATTTACCTCAAGTGGATGACCTAAGGTTTATCAATCTGCGGGAGGTGTAGGATGAAGATGGTATCTCTCAAGCAACCCTGCAAGCAAATAACAAAGAGTATCTTGTGTCCCCAACACACCCAATACAATGGTAAATTGTATAGGTGCACTAGTTCGGCGAAGAGATGGTGATACAAGTGCAATATGGATGGTAGATATAGGTTTTTGTAATAAGAAAATATAAAAACAGCAAGGTAGCAAGTGGTAAACGTGAGCATAAACGGTGTTGCAATGATAGTAGACAAGGCCTAGGGTTCATACTTTCACTAGTGCAAGTTCTCTCAACAAGGATAACAAATTGGATCATATTACTAGCCCTCAACATGCAACAAAGAGTCACTCCAAAGTCACTAATAGCGGAGAACAAACGAAGAAATTATGGTAGGGTACGAAACCACAAGTTGATCACCAAAACATACATCAAGTGGATCACATGATATCCCATTGTCACCAAAGATAAACACGTGCAGGACATACATCAAGTGTTCTCAAATCCTTAAAGACTCAATCCGATAAGATAACTTCAAAGGGAAAACTCAATCCATTACAAGAGAGAAGAGGGGGAGAGGCATTATAAGATCCAACTAGAATAGCAAAGCTCGCGATACATCAAGATCGTGCCATCTCAAGAACACGAGAGAGAGAGAGAGAGAGAGAGAGAGAGAGAGAGAGAGAGATCAAACACATAGCTAATGGCACATACCCTCAGCCCCGAGGGTGGACTACTCCCTCCTCGTCATGGAGAGCGCGGGGATGATGAAGATTCTTGCCATCTCAAGAACGGGGTCTAGATTGTTTTTCGGTGGTTACAGAGACTTTCGGCGGCGGAACTCCCGATCTAGGTTAATTTCCGAAGGTTTCAGTATTTGTAGGATTTTTTGGAGTCGGGGCCAAGCAAAGGGGGGCTACGGGCCGTCCACGAGATAGGAGGGCGTGCCCCCCTACCCAGGGCACGCCCCCCACCCTCGTGGGCAGCCGGTGGCTCTCCTGGCCCAACTCTTTTGCTTCGGGGGCTTCTTTTGGTCCAGAAAAAATCATCAAAAATTGGCTCGTCAATTGGACTCTGGGCTCTAGATAAATAGGTTAGTCCCAAAAATCATATAAAAGTGTATATAAAAGCCCATAAAACATCCTAGAAGGATAATAAAATAGCATGGAACAATAAAAAATTATAGATACATTCGAGACGTATCACCAATCTGCCAAGCAAGCAACCCCATTGAACATTCCGATACAAACCCATCTTCTCGCTTCTGCTCTCTTTTACTGCATTAAGACAACAATGTTTTCAACAGCTATTTGCTGCGGTAGCTGAACCCCATTACTTTGCATGACCTGTTGATACGTCTCCAACGTATATATAATTTTTGATTGTTCCATGCTATTATTTATGATGTTTTGGATGTTTAATGGGATTTGTCATACACTTTTATATTGTTTTTGGGACTAACCTATTAACCTAGAGCCGACTGCCAGGTTCTGTTTTTCCTTGTTTTTGAGTTTTACAGAAAAGGAATATCAAACGGAGTCCAATTGACGTGCCAATTTTTCGTGGTTTTTTTGTACCAAAAGAAGCCCCCGAAGTAAAAGGGTTGGGCCAGGAGAGCCACGGCCTGTCCACGACAGTGGGGGGCGCGCCCACTCTAGGTGGGCGTGTGCCCCTGTCTCGTGGACAGCCCGGAGCCCCCGTTGACTTGTGCCCTACGCCAAGAAATCGTATAAATACTGAAACCTCCGAAAATTAACCTAGGTCGGGAGTTTCGCCGCCGAAATCCTCTGGTGCCGCCAAAAACCAATCTAGAGCCTGTTCCGGCACCCTCCCGGAGGGGGAATCCCTCTTTGGTGGCTATCTTCATCATCCCGACGCTCTCCATGACGAGGAGGGAGTAGTCCACCCCCGGGGCTGAGGGTATGTATCAATAGCTATGTGTTTGATCTCTCTCTCGTGTTCTTGAGATGGCACGATCTTGATGTATCGTGAGTTTCGCTATTCTAGTTAGATCTTATAATGCTTCTCCCCCTCTACTCTCTTGTAATGGATTGAGTTTTCCCTTTGAAGTTATCTTATCGGATTGAGTCTTTAAGGATTTGAGAACACTTGATGTATGTCTTGCGTGGGATACATGTGGTGACAATGGGGTATTCTATTGATTCACTTGATGTATGTTTCGGTGATCAACTTGCGTGTTCCGTGACCTTGGTAATCTATGCATAGGGGTTGGCACACGTTTTCGTCTTGACTCTCTGATAGAAACTTTGGGGCACTCTTTGAAGTACTTTGTGTAGGTTGAATAGATGAATCTAAGATTGTGTGATGCATATCGTATAATCATGCCCACGGATACTTGAGGTGACAATGGAGTATCTAGGTGACATTAGGGTTTTTATTGATTTGTGTACTAAGGTGTTATTCTAGTACGAACTCTATGATAGATTGAATGTTACTACGGACTCTTGAATAGATCGATCAGAAAGAATAACTTTGAGGTGGTTTCGTACCCTACCATAATCTCTTTGTTTGTTCTCCGCTATTAGTGACTTTGGAGTGACTCTTTGTTGCATGTTGAGGGATAGTTATATGATCTAATTATGTTATCCTTGTTGAGAGAACTCGCACTAGTGAAAGTATGAACCCTAGGCCTTGAAACCTATCATTCCAACACCGTTTATGCTCACGTTTACCACTTGCTACCTTGCTGTTTTATATCCTCTTATTACAAAAACCTATTTCTACCATCCATATTGCACTTGTATCACCATCTATTCGCCGAACTAGTGCACTTATACAATTTACCATTGTATTGGGTGTGTTGGGGACACAAGAGACTCTTTGTTATTTGGTTGCAGGGTTGCTTGAGAGAGACCAGTTTCATCCTACGCCTCCCACGGATTGATAAACCTTAGGACATCCACTTGGCAGAAATTTTATACTGTCCTACAAACCTCTGCACTTGGAGGCCCAACAACGTCTACAAGAAGAAGGTTGTGTAGTAGACATCAAGCTCTTTTCTCGCGCCGTTGCACGGGAGGTGAGTGCTTGAAGGTATATATTTAGATCTTGCAATTGAATCTTTTAGTTTCTTGTTTTATCACTAGTTTATTTTATAAAAGAAATCTACAAAAAAATGGAATTAAGGTTGCCTCATATGCTTCATCTTTTTAATATCTTTTGTTAAAATGATGGAAAAGAAAATTGTGCGCAAGTACTAGAAGAGGAATTACATAGAATGCTTGGCATAAAAATGTGCATGATGAGCATGATTGCAATGTTATTAGTATGAATTCTTTGAATACCCATGTTGCTAATGATATGCAAAGCCACAAGCTTGGGGAAGCTATGTTTGATGAAGATGATATTTTTAGCCTCCCAAGTCTTGATATGCAAATCTATTATGATGAACGCATGCCTCCTATTTATGATGATTATTGTGATGGCACTTATGCTATATAAAGAAGTGATGATTATATTTACAAAGCTTGTCATGATTATGATTACCCTTTTTCTGAACATTACTCTTTTAATGTGGAAACAATCTATAGTATTCAAGTCTCTGATGATACTACTACTATTCCGAATGAGAAATTTTTTGCTTTTGTGGAGAGTAATAAAATTTCTATGCTTGGGGATCATGAAAAGAATGCTTTATGTGATAGTTATATTGTTGAATTCATTCATGATGCTACTGAAAATTATTCTGAGAGAGGATCATACGCTTGTAGGAATTGCAATAATATCGAGTTTCCTCTCTATGTGCTTAAAATCTTGAAGTTATGCTCGTTTTCCCTTACTATGCTAGTTGATTATCATTCCCATAAGTTGGTCGCTCACAAAATCCCTATGCATAGGAAGTGGGTTAGACTTAAATGTGCTAGTCATATTCTTCGTGATGCTCTCTTTATGTTTCAATTCTTGTCTTTTATGCGAGCATCATTGAAATCATCATGCCTAGCTAGGGGCGTTAAACGATAGCGCTTGTTGGGAGGCAACCCAACTTTATTTTTATTTTTTATTTTTGCTTATGTTTAGGAATAAATATTGCATCTAACCTCTATTTAGATGTGGTTTTGTATTTTAATTAGTGTTTGTGCCAAGTAGAACCTTTTGGAAGACTTGTGTGAAGTTTATATGATCTTGCTGTGAAAAACAGAATCGTTAGCACTCGCTAGAATGGTCACCAGGTTTTACTGGGATGTGCTATCTAGTTGATTATTTTTCCAGATGATTAATAGACAAATTCCTCACATTTACCAACATTTTTTTGGAGTTATAGAAGTATGCGGAAGTTACATATTACTACAGACTGTTCTGTTTTTGACAGATTCTGTTTTTCGTGTGTTGTTTGCTTATTTCGATGCATCTATGAGTAGTATTGGAAGATATGAATCATAGAGAAGTTGGAATACAGTTGGTTTAACACCAATACAAACAAAGAATGAGTTCATTATAGTACCTTTGTATAGTGGTTTGTTTTCTTATACTAACGGAGCTCACGAGATTTTTGTCTAAGTTTTGTGTTGTGAAGTTTTCAAGTTTTGAGTATTGCTTTGATGGACTATGGAACAAAGAGTGGCAAGAGCCTAAGCTTGGGATGCCCAAGGCACCCCAAGGTAAAATTCAAGGACAACCAAGAGCCTAAGCTTGGGTATGCCCCGGGAAGGCATCCCCTCTTTCGTCTTCATCTATCGGTAACTATACTCGGAGCTATATTTTTGTTCACCACATGATATGTGTTTTGCTTGGAGTGTAAATTTTCTTTAGTTTGTTTTGCTTGCTGTTTCAATAATATCCCAAGATCTGAAGTTCTTAAATGTTAGAGATTCTTCACATAGTTACATAATTATTCAACTACTCATTGATCTTCACTTATATCTTTTGGAGTAGTTTGTTATTGCTCTAGTGCTTCACTTATATCTTTTAGAGCACGGCGGTGGTTTTATTTTGAAGAAATAGATGAACTATCATGCTTCACTTATATCCTTTGAGAGGAACATCATGGTAATGTGCTTTGGCTATAAAACTAGCCGTCACATGATAGGCATCAAAGATCAATGTAGTAAAAACTTTCATACTAAGTGCATTGAATATGATGAGAAGTTGGATGCTTGATAATTGTTTTGAGATATGAGGATAGTGATATTAGAGTCATGCTAGTGGAGTCGTTATGAAATTGATAAATACTTGTGTTAAAGTTAGTGATTCCCGTAGGATGCACGTATGGTGAACCGCTATGTGAGGAAGTTAGAGCATGAGGGAAAACTCAATCCATTACAAGAGAGTAGAGGGGGAGAATCACTATAAGATCCAACTAGAATAGCAAAGCTCGCGATACATCAAGATCGTGCCATCTCAAGAACATGAGAGAGAGATCAAACACATAGCTACTGGTACATACCCTTGCCCCGAGGGTGGACTACTCCCTCCTCGTCATGCAGAGCATCGGGATGATGAAGATGGCCACCGGTGAGGGTTCCCCCCTCCGGCAGTGTGCCGGAACGGGGCCTAGATTGGTTTTCGGTGGCTACAGAGATTTTCGGCGGTGAAACTCCGATCTAGCTTAATTTCCGAAGGTTTCAGTATTTATAGGATTTTTTGGAGTCGGGGCCAAGCAAAGGGGGGCTACGGGCCGTCCACGAGATAGGAGGGCACGCCCCCCTTCCCAGGGCGTGCCCCCCACTCTCGTGGGCAGCCCATGGCTCTCCTAGCCCAACTCTTTTGCTCCGGGGGCTTCTTTTGGTCCAGAAAAAATCATCAAAAAATGGCCCGTCAATTGGACTCCATTTGATATTCCTTTTCTGTAAAACCATAAAACAAGAGAAAAACAGAAACTGGTTGTCGGGGTATTGGATCGACACCTATGGGATCACAAGAATCCCTGCTACGGTTGCGGGGCGTGGGGTTGAGAGAATAGCGGATCAAACAGACAGCACACGGTTCCTTTACCCAGGTTCGGGCCGCGAGGATGCGTAAAACCCTACTCCTGCTTTGGTGGACTGTATTTCTGTGTTCTTCAGCTAGCTATGGGGCGTGAGGAGCTCCAAAAAGCCGAATCCTCCTCCTGGTTGCCTCGGGCCTCCTTTTATAGGGAAAAGGGGTCGCCACAGTGGCACACAAGAGGTGGAAAGGGTACAGTGATGCGAGGTTATCCCTCGTATTACATGACAAGGCGCTTTTAATGCGTCTTGCTTGGGAGACATCCGTCTTGTCCATCTTCGCTCCTCCTTGCGTCGACACGCGCCCTGGCCAGCGATGCCTGAGATGCCATGTAGGCAGGTAGGCAGCTGAGGTGGCGCAATGGTGGGTCTCCACGAAGATCTGCATGTCGCCATGTAGGTGCTTGCCCAGCTGGTTGGGTCGGCAGCTGCATATGGCGGTGGAGGCTTAGTTGGCGTGGGCCTGATAGTGGCCCTACGGACGTCCTCGGCAAGGGCCTTGCCGGGGCCCCGGCTAGAGTCTTGCCGCGGCGCCTGCTGTCATCCCCGGCAAGGTGCTTGCCGGAGGTCTTGTGGTCTTCCTTGGCTAGGATCCGGCCAAGGGTTGTTGTCTTCTTAGTGTGTAACTGATCTTGAATGTCTTCACAAAGATCTGCATGCCACTACGGGGATGTCTCCCGAATCCTTGCCCCGTGGGGGCAGTGGACTCAAGGGGGATTTGCTCCGTAGGCGTGGGGCGAACTACCGCGGCAAGGGTCTTGCCGGGGCTGCTAAAGCAGGCGCCGGCAAGGATCTTGCCGGGGCTGCTAAAACTGGCTCCTGGCAAGGATCTTGCCGGGGGGAAGCCGCTTCGTCCCTTTGCTCTTTGTGGTCTTGGCTTTGGGCTTCAGTTCCATCAAGCTTCGGTCTTACCCTGGCTCACCTCCCTTGCCATGCCTCGTGTGGTGGTGCCGTGGCTCAGACTGCCCGTGCACAGTCATAGGGGTACAAAAAGTGTACCCCTCTTTTTGTACACCGATAGGAGCCCCCGGGCCTGGGCCACACATAAGCGCGATGCGTTGTTGGGCATGGCCCAGAACGGTGCGCGGGCAGGCGGGACGGTTTTTACCGTGGTAATATTTTCCGCGCGCTGCGCCTCCCACGACCCGCGCGCGCGGCGCAGTGTAGGGGGGGGGGGCGTGCGTGACGTGGGAGGCATGCGCGGG
>LR738709.1:348241756-348269362 GCA_902687465.1 Secale cereale
TCCCCCCCCCCCCATAAGAAGCAATAACCGCGGGTGCGCTGCTCACTTCCTCCGCTTTCCTTGCGCCTCTTCCAATCTCAGAGCCGCCGTTTCCTCTCTTCCTTCCTTCTGAAGCTTCCGCCGTCATCTGCCGCCGTTGCTTCGCCATCCCCCTCCCTCAGTCCTCCAACTCAGCCGCCATGGCGTCCAAACCCGCCAAGGGCAAGGGGTGACCAAGGGCGTCGGGTCTGTGGAGCCGCCGGAGAATGCGTTGTTGGGGGACCGGACGAAATCCGCCTTCTTCTCCCCCTCGATGGTCGATATCCATGAGCTCCGGGCCGCCTTCAAGCCTCTTTGGGGGGTGAAGACGGGGGGAGAGAATTTGGGACATCCGGCGACGCGCGTCATTCCTTCCGCTTGCGCCGAACGTGGCCCAACTCGGTACCCCTTCTTCGTCGACTACTGTTCTTGCGGGTTATATCCCCCTTTCTCTGATTTCTTCTGCGATATCATGCACACCTTCAGCTTCTGCCTCTTGGATTTTACTCCGAATGCGGTGGCGTGCATGGCTTTCTTCACGCACCTTTGCGAAGGCTTCGTCGGGGTGTAGCCCAACACGGCGCTCTTCCGCCACTATTTCTCCTGTTGGATCCAGCTGGGAGGCGCCGTCTCGGGATGCATCACCTGGATCCCAAGATCCAAGGTGGCGTACCCGGACGGTGCCGTGAAGGAGAGGTGGGATGAATGGCGTGGCCGGTGGTGCTGGATTGAAGACGAAGACCCGCCAAGATTCTGCAAGGTCCGCCGAGTGCCGTCGGTCCGTGGCAGTGATTGGAGCGATGTCGACGCCACCGACGGGAGGCTCACCGTCGCCACCACCAGGATTCTCCGGCTCACCCAGGCCGGACTCACCCTTGAGATGATCGGGGCGGACTTCATTCACCGTCGGATCGCCCCGTTGCATAACAAGGGGAGCCCAGCCTGGCTCTTTAGGAATCCGTCTAACATCATGCGGCTCCGCCCTGGCCTCGACCACAACTTCACGGTGATGGCACATGCCCATTTCTGCCAGCAGCTCTTCCAGGTTGATGTGGGTCGCGATGGCGAGGTCGAACGGACTGGCAAGGCCGCGAGGGCTGCTGTGAAGGCCGGCAAGGCTATCAAGGGGCCGTTCTTCAAGCTGTCAGCGGGGGTGGTCCCGCTGTGCAACAATTCGCACCAGTCCGAGATCATCGGCATGATGCCGGACTGCAACGCGCACGGCCCTGTCCCGAGGTGGAAGGAGCCGGCGGACGAGGACATGCAGAAATTCTTCGACTCTCTGGTTGAGGTGTACGTCAAACGTGACGCCGAGCGGTGGCTTGTCATGGACACCACCCAGGCAGAGCTGGACTACATCGCCACTAGGTGTCGGTGTACTAAGGTAGGGGTACCCTAGTACCCCAACTTGTGCACGGGCAGCGGCAGCTCCCCGCGGCAGGGTTCACCACGCGCTTGCCGGAGACCTTCCTGACCCTTATCTAGCCATTCAAAAACAAAGTATACAAGACAGAAGACCAAGACCCCGGCAAGAGGAGCTTGCCGGGAAGGCCGTTCCAGGCTCAAGATTGCTTAACTAGCACGAAGCCCTGGCAAGAGGAGCTTGTCAGGACGAACAGAAGATTTTATCTTAGAAGACCCAGCAAGGGCTCGGGGAGCGGCAAGCTTCCGGGCCCGGCAAGGTCGAGATCCCCGGCAAGGTGCTTGCCGGGGGAGGTGCGCTGTGTGCCCGCGCTCCAGCTCATCGGCCCACGCGTCGCCCTGGGGCCACTCCAGGGACGCGTGGCGGATGGCTGTGCAGCCTGGGGGACACGGTGGCACTCCACGGCAGTGGATCCATCGCCGTGGCAGACGGAGACGCAACGGCGGGAGCTTTTGGGGTCGACGGCGACGGGCATTAAATGCCCTTGTCCCCCACTGTCAAAGTAGGTATAGACCACTGTTCTGCACTGTAGCTCCACTGTTCCCGCACTGTTCCAACTACCACATCTTTTACATTTTTACCCCTTTCTCCTACGTTGACACCTGTCGGTGACCCCTTGCACTATAAAAGGAGGCCCATGCACAACGTGGAAGGGGTTCGAAACCTAGATCATTCTCACGCTCGTGTAGCTGCTTCTTCAAGCTCCGAGCGCCCAACTCAATACACAACCAAGCAGGAGTAGGGTTTTACGCATCCGTGCGGCCCGAACCTGGGTAAAACTGCCCGTGCGTCTGCCTCGATCTGCTCTTCGTGCTCCCTCCGCCCTCGTACCGCACAGACAAGGGGCTCCGGTCCCATAGGTGTTCGTGGTGGACAGTTTCCCCCGACATCTTTGGCGCGCCAGGTAGGGGGCGTCGAGGTTGTGCGAACCTGATCCGGCGTTCGCGCGGGCGCAATCTTCATCAACCTCTCCAGCTTCATCAGCAACTCCATCAGCGACAACTCCATGGCCCCGAAGAAGAAGCCTTCGGAGGTCGGAGGCCCGTCTGCGTCTCACCCGCCGCCACCAGAGCCAACGGTGGGCGGGGGAGACGCCGTCGGAAGGGTGGTTGCCGGCGAGGACACTCACGGTGCCACCAGATCCAAGAACAGGACGGACGACCGGACCTCGGTCTCCGTGGACGCGCCACGTCCATCGCAACATACGACGACCCCGCAGCGCCACGCCACGGGAGGTGGTATCCGCTTGCTGGGACAAGGCCATACTGGAGGTTCGCGGGACGCCCCGGACCCCCGTCCGGGCACAAGCAAAGCGAAGGCGCCGGCACGGGACCCCGCTCCTTCTAACGTCGTTAGAAGTCCGAGCGTATCCCGTTCCTCGCACCGCTCGCCCGCGTTCCCCACTACCCCGGCAGAAGCGCTCGCAAGGGCGCAGCTGCTCCTCGATTTTCCTCCAGCGGCCGACAAGGCCGAGGAATGGAGGGCCACTATCCGGAGCCTGATAGACTTCGCCAACAACGACTCTCCGCAGCAGCCGTCGGTCTCACGGCCGCGGCAGGCCGAGAAGACGAAGGCTATCGGCGACAAGACTGCCGGGGGTGCGACAAGCGTGCACTCCCCGCCGCAGAAGCAGAAGACGCCGCCCCGCCGGAACAACCCCGACGACGGCTCCACAGCCTCGTCGGACCCGCGGGCCCGTCGGGACCAGCGCCAGGTCCTCGACGACCGGCGAGATGAAGACGCTCGGACCACGATCGAGCGCCGCCGAGAAGCTCGGCGACAATCCGACAAGAGAGCTGGGAACGCTGTCGACGCACCCGCGCCCGGTGAACCAGGCGACTTGCCGTACGCGGCAGGCTGCCCTGCGTTCACCCGCGAGCTGCGGCGCGTCCAGTGGCCCAGCATGAAGAACTTTAAGCCCGACGTACCGGAGAAGTACGACGGCAAGACGCACCCCTCGGAGTTTCTCAGCGTCTACACCATAGCAGTGCAAGCTGCCGGGGGGCGCGACGAGAAGATCCTAGCCAACTACTTCCCGCTTGTGCTGAAGCCGAACGTCCGTTCGTGGCTCATGCACTTGCCGGAAGGCTCTATCTCTTCTTGGGCCGACCTCTGCCATCAGTTTGTTGGCGCCTTCACCGGCGGCCACAAACCCCATGGCCAGGAGAGCGATCTCCACATTTTGGCCCAGAAGGAAGGCGAACCCCTGCGCAAGTATATCCAACGTTTCAGCCGGGTACAGCACAACATCCCCGACGTTCACCCTGCTGCGGTTATCAGCGCGTTCCATCAGAACGTGCGTAACCGCCGCATGCGTGAGGAGATGGCGATGACCAAGATCAGGGACGTCAGCGAGCTCTACGCTCTTGCCGACAAGTGCGCCCGTGCAGAAGAGGGGAGGAAACTCCCCGGGGAGGATGCTGGCGCAGGGGGGAGCGACAGCGACGACGCCGCCCCGGCAAAGAAGAGCCGGCGGCGGAACAACAGGAAGAAGGGCAAGAAGGAAGTGCTTGCCGTCGAGAAGTCCGGCAAGGAGGCCCCCGCCAAGCAAGCGCAGGCTGGCGGCTCCGGCAAGGAGCCTGCCCCTGCGGCGGCGGCCGACAAGCCGGGTAGCTCCGACAAGCAATACTGCAAGATTCACCGCACCAAGGGTCACGACCTCTCCAACTGCAAGCGCGTCGAGTACCTCGTCGAGCAGCAAAAGGCTGAGTACGAGAGGCGCGACAAGGAGAAGGCCCAAGGTGGCGGGGAAGAGCCCAGCAAGAAGCGGCCATTCAATGGCCGGGGAGGACGCCGCGGCAAAGCCAAGCAGCGGCAAGGAGATCGACCTCCCCGGGGCCGCGACAACGACGAAGACGACGATGAAGACATGGAGGACGACGAGAACAGCGAGCAGGAGTTCCAGAAGGCCACGGAGGTCCTGTGCGTCGACGGTGGCGCCTCCCTGTACACCTCCCACCGCCAGCTGAAACAGTGGGTGCGTGAGGTGAATGCAGCGGAGCCGCCCGTGGAGTCGCGCAGGCTCCTCAAATGGTCCAGCACGCCCATCATTTTTGACCTTGAGGATCACCCTGACCGCACCACTGCGGTCGGGTGCTTGCCGATGCTGGTCTCACCCACCATCCGCAACCTCAAGGTCACCAAAATGTTGGTTGACGGCGGGGCCGGGCTGAACTTGATCTCCTCTGCTGTGATCAAGAAACTCCAGATTCAAGACGGCGAGCTCGAAGAGACCGGTTCATTCCAAGGAATCAACCCGGGAAGGAGCAAGCCCAAGGGAAAGATTACTCTGCCGGTGACCTTTGGCGGGGAGCTCAACTTCAGGACTGAGCGCATCACCTTTGACGTTGCTGATATTCCATTGCCCTACAATGGAATACTCGGCCGTCCCGCCCTCGCCAAGTTCATGGCAGCTTCCCACTATGCCTACAACGTGCTGAAGATGCCGGGGCCGATAAGCGTCATCACTGTCCACAGCGACAAGAAAGATGCGCTTATTTGCGCCGACAAGATCTACCGGGATGCGGCAGCTGCGGCCGAGAAGGATACTCTTGCCGCTGAAGCTCCCGGGGGGAAGAAGACGAAGACCAAGTCCGGCAAATGCTCTGGGATCCACTCCGGCAACCGCACCTCTTCGGAGTGCTGCGCTGCCGTCGAGGACGTTCCATCGAGCTCCACCGGCAAGAGCAAGAAAGGAATGGCTGCTCCTCCGGCAACCAAGAAAGTGTCCGCAAAGGAGGATGGCACTGGTGGTACTTTTACCATCAGTGCCACCCTTGACAGCAAATAGGAAAGCGCGCTCGTCGCCTTCCTGCGGGCGAATGTCGATGTGTTTGCTTGGCAACCATCTGACATCCCCGGTGTTCCCAGGAAGGTGATTGAGCACAAGCTTGCTGTCTGCCCTCATGCGCGACCTATCAAGCAAAAAGTAAGGAAGCAAGCCGTGGAGCGCCAAGAGTTTATCAATGAAGAGATCAAGAAGCTAGAGGCAGCAGGCCTAGTTAGAGGTGTGATCCATCCGACGTGGTTGGCAAACCCAGTCGTCGTGCGCAAAGCCAACGGGAAGTGGAGGCTGTGTATAGACTTCACTGATGTCAATAAAGCATGTCCCAAGGATCCCTTCCCTTTGCCGCGCATTGACCAGATCGTTGACTCCACTGCCGGATGTGAGCTACTCTGTTTTCTTGATGCATACTCAGGCTATCACCAGATTTTCATGGCCAAGGAAGATGAGGAGAAGACTGCATTTATCACTCCATGTGGCACTTACTGCTTTATCCGCATGCCATTTGGACTGAAGAATGCAGGCTCAACTTTTGCAAGGGTAGTGTACACTGCTTTTGAGCCACAGATCCACAGGAATGTAGAAGCCTACATGGATGATATCGTGGTGAAGAGCAAAAGCAAAGAAACACTGATTCAAGACTTAGAAGAAACGTTTCAGAACCTGCGCAGGATACAACTCAAGCTGAACCCCGAGAAGTGCGTCTTTGGAGTTCCCTCCGGCAAGCTTCTCGGGTTCTTTGTATCACAGAGGGGGATTGAAGCCAACCCCGACAAGATCAAAGCCATCGAGCAGATAGAAGCCCCGAAGCGCGTCAAGGATGTCAGAAGACTTGTAGGTTGCGTTGCTGCTCTCAGTAGGTTCATTTCAAAATCCGCGGAACGCGCCCTACCTTTCTTCAAAATCTTGAAGAAGGCAGGTCCCATGAAGTGGACTCCGGAAGCGGAGGCGGCGTTGCAGGATTTGAAACGGTACCTGTCCTCCACTCCTATACTTGTCGCACCTAAACCACAGGAAAAGTTGTTGCTATACTTAGCGGCAACCAACCAGGTGGTTAGTGCTGCGTTGGTAGCGGAGAGGGAGTCCGACGAGGAGACAGCATCACCGGCAAGCGAATCTAGCGACAAGCAGGGGGCTGTCCCGACAAGCTCTGGCCCCGACAAGGAAGACTCTGCGCAGGAACAAGGAGAGGTGCGGAGGAAGATGGTGCAGCGCCCAGTGTATTTTGTAAGTTCCCTTCTCCAGGGGGCTAGATCAAGGTACTCTGGTGTGCAAAAGTTGCTTTTCGGCCTTCTCATGGCCTCGAGAAAGCTGCGTCACTACTTCCAAGCCCATGAGATAACAGTGGTCACTCGCTTTCCATTGAAGAGGATATTGCACAATCCAGAGGCAACAGGCAGGATCGTCGAGTGGGCACTGGAACTGTCAAGCTTCGGACTCAAATTTGAAAGTACTTCAACCATTCAGAGCCGAGCTTTGGCAGAATTCATTGCTGAATGGACCCCAACGCCCGACGAGGAAGTTCCAGAAACAAGTGTACCCGTACAAGAAGCGACAAGTGAATGGGTAATGTATTTCGACGGTGCCTTCTCGCTGCAAGGCGCCGGTGCCGGCGTGGTGCTCATCGCGCCCACCGGAGAGCACCTCAAATATGTTATCCAGATGCACTTTCCCAGGGAGCAGGCGACAAACAACACCGCAGAATATGAAGGCTTGCTCGCCGGCCTCAGGATTGCGGCCGAACTTGGGATTAGGAAGCTGATTGTGCGGGGCGATTCTCAGTTGGTGGTCCGACAAGTCAACAAGAGCTACCAGAGCCCTTTGATGGAAGCATATGTAGATGAAGTGAGAAAGCTTGAAGAGCACTTTGAAGGTTTGCAGATGGAGCACGTCCCGAGAGCTCAAAATGAGATTGCAGATGGCCTTTCAAAGTGTGCTGCGATGAAGTTACCTGTGGAACCAGGGACCTTTTTGCTCAAGCTGACTCAACCATCAGTTACACCATCAATTGGGCAGCCAAAGAAGAGAAAGTTGGTCTCTGGCGACTACTTGCCGGCGGATCTTCCTGAACCCGCCGCCAAGGTTCCCAGGATCAACGACAACGCTGAGGAACAGTTTGCTCCTGCGAGCCCTCGGGCTTGTGCAGTTGAAGCAAGTGTTCCCGACAAGCCTCGCCCCGGCGAGCTTGCCGGGGGACCGTCAGCTCCGGCAGAACCAGAGGTCTTCGCCGTAGAAGCTGAGGTTCCCGCAGCGGCCCTCGAGCCTTTAGTCCTTGCCGTCGAGCCCCGGGCTCCGGCATGGGCACAGCAGATCGTCCGTTTTCTACAAACTGGAGAACTTCCCGACGACCCTCAAGAGATAGAGAAGATAACCAGGCAGTCAAGTATGTATCAGTTTGTGGATAACGAGCTGTACAGAAGAAGACTCAATGGTGTCAGGTTGAAGTGCATCTCCAGGGAAGATGGACAGAAGCTGTTGGCAGAAATACACGGAGGCATATGCGGCCACCACATTGGCGCAAGGGCACTTGCCGGGAAAGCTTTCCGGCAAGGGTTCTTTTGGCAAGAAGCCCTCCAAGATGCAACTGCACTAGTAACCAAGTGTGAAGCGTGCCAGTTCCATGCAAAGCAAATACATCAGCCAGCCCAAGCTCTCCAAACAATCCCTTTGTCTTGGCCCTTCTCGGTCTGGGGGCTCGATATCCTCGGCCCTTTCCCTCGCGCTGTCGGGGGCTTTGAGTACTTGTACGTTGCAATCGACAAGTTCACAAAGTGGCCGGAAGTGGAGCCAGTGAGAAAGGTGACAGCACAGTCAGCAGTCAGGTTCTTCAGGTCGATTGTTTGCCGTTTCGGGATCCCTAACAGGATCATCACCGACAATGGTACGCAATTCACTAGTCGCACCTTCATGCAGTACGTCCAAGACCTTGGAGCCAAGGTCTGTTTCGCTTCTGTTGCTCACCCGAGGAGCAACGGCCAAGCGGAGAGGGCAAATGCTGAAGTGCTGCGCGGACTCAAGACAAGGACTTTTGACAGGCTGCGCAAGTGCGGAAAGAATTGGATAGAGGAGCTCCCGGCGGCTCTTTGGTCAATCAGAACGACACCGAATCGAGCCACCGGACAGACACCCTTTGCCCTAGTCTACGGGGCAGAAGCAGTTATCCCCACGGAACTCGTATACGGGTCTCCTCGAGTGCTCGCTTATGATGAGCTCGAGCAAGAGCAACTGCGGCAAGACGACGCATTGCTCCTTGAGGAGGGACGTCTCCAGGCTGCTGTACGAGCTGCTCGATACCAGCAAGCTTTGCGCCGCTACCATAGCCGCAAAGTCAAGGCCAGGAGTCTCGAGGAAGGCGACCTTGTTCTTCGGCGTGTTCAGTCCGCCAAGAATTCCAACAAGTTGACGCCGAAGTGGGAAGGCCCTTATCGGGTGAGACAAGTTACGAGGCCCGGCGCTGTCCGCCTCGAGACCGAAGAAGGCTTACCGGTGAGCAACTCCTGGAACATAGAGCATCTTCGCAAGTTTCACCCCTAAGGCGCGGTTGCCGTGATCCGCTCCGGCAACCACCTTTTGTACAAGCCTTGCCGCTGTTGCATGTAACCCTTTGTACAAAGCCGGGCGCAGACCCCGTGCATCAGTAAAGATTTCGTGTTTTCGCATCGATTGCCTTTCGCATGCTTCTCTTTGCTATTTGCGTGTTTTATTTGGCATTTGATGCAACACTTAGATACTCGGTAAGCACTATTACGCCGAAAGGCGACATACTTGTTTTCCTCTCCTTTTCCTTTTTCTCTCAAGCAGAAGGGACGCTCCTCGCGCACAAGTTTGCCGGGGGGGGAGGAGATGGAGGAGGAACTAGGTGCCGTTCAAGTGAGAAGAGCCTTACCGGGAAGCAAACAACATGAGCAAGCAGCTTATGAAAGATAAGTTGTTAGAATTTGACCAGTTCAAATTTTAAATTTTGGTTGTCTTCCTTGAACGATCACACTTTGTATGGAAAACCTGTGCGCGGAGGAACCTACCCGTGGCTTGCCGCACCCTTATCTTGTCTTCGAGTTCACTCAACGATTTAAGTGAGCTGCGACAAGTGTCGCGCCCTTGCCTCGTTTCCGAGTACACTCAGCAAGCTAAGTGCGTTGCGACCTGCTGCGGCAAGGTTGCTTGCCGGCGAGGACCTTGGCCAGCAGGCTGCTCAGAGTCCAGCACTCAGCGCTCGCGGCAAGGGCCCCTTGCCGGCAAGCTCCCCGGGAGCGTAGGGTGAAAAACATACAAAGTCAAAGATTGGAACAAGGAAGATAACATTGCACTGATTGATTAAAGTAAAGCAAATATCTTACAAAGATAACTTGTCGCAATGGACTAATGAGTTCATAACATAACATGCAGCAACAAAAAGATAAAGATAGATGGGGCCCTAGTCTACGCGGTCGCCCTCCTTCCTGCCGAGCTTTGCCACCTTGGCGATGATGTGGCTGACCTGCTCCTTCAGGGCCTCCGTGTTCGCATCCTCCGGCAAGCTGCGAAGAACGTTCGTAAGGTTGATCCCCGGGTTGCGGAACACGATCTTCGTCAAGACCCGCTCCAGAGTTCCCGCGCAGAGACGGCGCGACTCCTCGGCCAGCTGCGCGGGGATGCGGTTCCGGAGACCTGCAAGGGCCGGAGCGACGCCTCTGAAGAAGAGGCTGAGCTTGGCGCTGTGCGGGAGATCTGGATCCGGCGAGTAGATAAGATGCTCGGCCTTCAAAGCAAGCAACTCCTGGTCAATGTTGGACGCAGAAGAAGCCAGCTCTTCGGTCCACGCCTCGATGGTCTGCCGGAATAGCTCAGACGCCTTGTTGACGCTATCCACCAAAGTCCGCTCCTTCCGGAGCTCCTCCTTCAGCTTGTCTTCTCGGAGCTTGGCGGCGTCAATTGAATCCCTCAGAGTTGAGACTTTCAGCTCCAAGTCCTCGATGGAGTCCTTGGCGGCCTTGAGCTCATCGCCCCTCTTGGACAGATTCACTTGGAGCTCCGCGTTGGTGTGGGCGTCCTTCTCGCGCTCAGTAATGAGCGCGGCAACCTTCTCGGTGCTCACCTTCATCGCCGTTTCTAGTTGAACAACCTTGGCGGCAAGCTCCTTTTTGGCGTCTTCCGCGGCAGCAGCAGCGGCTTTCGCCTCCTTCAACTCCCCGCCAAGGGCAGCCTCGCGAGCGGCAAGGTCCTCCTCATGGGAGTCGAGATCCACCTTCCGCTGCGCGAGCTCTCCTTCTCGCCGGGACATCTCCACCCCGGCGAGCCGTTGCTGTTCTTCAGCCTCGGCCTTCTCCAGCACCCATTCTTCATATTCGCCGGCAAGGCGCTCGCGCGCCTCCGCCACCTCGCGGAGGCCCGCCTTGTGGGCAGCGCTGAGCTCCGCCGCACGCTTCTCCATTTCGGCGGCGGCCTTGGCGGCAAGCGCTTCCCGGGAGGCGAGCTTCGCCTGCCTGGCCCGGTAAAGGGCCAGGAGCTGGTGGAGAAGCTTCTCCTCCTCGGGCCCATCTCCTTCGCCGGGCGCTTCGACGACTGTCAGACCCGCGGAGGCGAGGACTTCCCCGTCAAACGCCTCGCCCTCCGCGGGAGCTCTTGATGAAGACCCCCAAGGCACTTGGATAAAGATGCCATTGGGGGCACGAAGATAGTAACCGGCTGGCTCCTCGCCGGCGGAGGGACCGGCGGCCGGTGCAGCATCTGATGCTCCCGCCACCTCCGGGTTGGCGGTGCGGTCGCCGTCCCCCTCCCCGGCCGCTGCATCGGCAGCCGGAGCGGTCTCCTGCACGGCCGGCTCGGTGGTTTCGGCCGTCTCCGCGGTGGCCTCGGCCATCTCCACGACGACGGGAACGTCATCGCCGCCGCCCTGCGCGCCCTCCTCATCCTCAATATTGATGACCTCGGTCTCCATCGGCACGGGAGGAGGAGGGGGAAGATCTAGAAGAAGAAGAAAAAGAAGTTCAAAATCAAGCAAAGATCCAAAAAGAAGCAAAGTCAAGAAAACCAAGTACAGAACATACCTTGGCGGGCGTCCTCTGCGGCGGGCTCCCTTGCCGGGGAGCTCGGCCTTGGCGGAGTGGCCGCCCTCGCCGGGCTGCTCGCCCTTGGCGGGGTACTCTGCCTTGGCGGCGGAGTACCCGCCCTTGGCGGAGCACTCTCCCTTGCCGGAGGGTTCGGCCTTGGCGGGGACGGCGGGGCCTGCGGCTCCTCGGTGACGGCCTCCGGGCGCTCTTCCCGCTGCGGCTCCACCTCTGCACAAGAGAAGATAGAAGAACCAAGACATTCAGAGATCAAAGCCCTAAGCGCGCCCCGACGAGCAAAAACAGTAAAACTCTAACTTACGCTGGGGGCTGCGCTGGGGGCTGCTCCCCGGAGCGGCACTCGGGTCCAGCAAGCTCGGCTCCGGCGCGATCTCTGCTTCCGCGACAGATGGGTCTTCCCCGACCTCAACCGTGGGCACCTTGACCCTCTTCGCGCGCTGCTCCAAGGTCCTGCAATCACAAGCAACAAGCAAAGTCAAGCGTCAGCAACAATCGAGATATAAAAATCAAGAAGGAGTAAGGTCTCGGGTCCTTACTCTTGGTCCTCCTCGTCGTCCTCGCTCAGCGCGGAGAAGTCAAACTCCACGGTGGGCGCGTCGGCGCGAGGAGCGGAGGATGAAGATTCCCTCGCGCGTTTCGGAGCCACCGGGGCTGGGGGCTGCGTAGGCCCAGCCCCTGTGGTGGCCGGCGCCCGAGAAGGGGGCGGAGCAGCTGCTCCGCTCCGAGAAGATCCTTGCCGGCTCGGTGCCGGCCTGCGGGACGCCTCCGTCGTGGTCCGCGCGCGCGGGGCCTCTGCCGTGGCCGGCACGCCGGTCGCCCTTGGCGCGGCTTGGCTCGGCCGGGGAGCTGCCCGGCGAGCTGGCTGTTGCCGGGGCGCTCGTGCTTGCTCCCCTGTCGCCGCCTTGCGGAGACGCTTCAACGGGGACTGCTTCGGGCTTGCCGGGGGCGGGGAGCTCTCCGACGAGGAGAGGTCGTCGGCGTACAACTCTGTCGATCCGCCGGAGTCTTCGGCCTCCTCCTCCTCCTCCTCCTCTGCCTCGGCCGGCTCGCTGGGCCCAGCATCCGACGATGCGGCCCTCTTCCCCTTGGCGCCTCCGCCCCTCGCGGCGCCTCTGCTTCCTCCGGCGGTTCCCTCCATTGCCGCGGCCTCCGTCGCGATCCCACTGATCCCGGAGTGCCTCAGCGAGGGGATCACGGCGAGCGCGTCGGGAGGGAGCTCTAGCAGCTTGCGAATCTCCTCATTGTCCGCCTGGCTGGCGGCATCCGCGGCTTCCGCCTCCGCGGGTGTGTATCCAAAGTTTCCCGCCGCCGAGGCTGCGGCGACTTCTTCAGCGCGAGAAGCTATGTAAGCAATCTCTTGGTCGGTGGTGGCCCGCGTGTGCAGCTTGAGATCGTCCTTCTTCTCCAACACCTCCACAAGGCGGTCGTAGAACTCGAGGACGTCGATAGGCTTGGGCGCAATCCACGTGCGCTCCACTCCATGAGAGTCGCACGCGGGCATCATAGCGACAAGGCGATCCCGGGCGCTACTGGCGCAGAGCGGCACCACTCCCCGGGGAGCTCGGAAATACTCGGGGTGTGCCGGGTCGAACTTGAAAAGTTCCCTGACCATACCCCGCAGCTCGAGTGTTGTGAAGTTAAAATTGAGGCCGGGGCGCAGCCTCATGATGTCTGCCGGGCCGCCATATTGCCACGCCGGCCTCTTCCGGTCTTGGAGGGGGGCGATCCGGCGACGAAGAAAGTCCGCGCCCACTTCAGCGACAGACAGCGGCGCCAAACGAAGACGCATGATTCTGACGAGAGCGATATCCAGCTTGGAGTCGTCGGAATCGAAGTTACTCCAATCCCTGCCGCGCACGATGGGCGATGTGCGCGGCGCGGTGAAGTGTTGCGGCCGCTCCTCGACGACCCAGCACCACTCCGCACGCCACTCTTCCCACTTGCCGCGGAGCTCCCCCGGCAAGTAGGCGGGTTTCTTATTCAGCCTAAACACCCAAGAGATTCCTCCGGAGAGGGGGGCGTCGGCCTCTACTCTGGGGATGAAAAAGTGCCTAAAGAGAGCTACGTTGGGCTGGATTCCTACGAAGTTTTCGCACATGTGTGCGAAAACGGACATGGTGAGGATGGCGTTGGGAGTGAAGTCGAGGAGGTGGAGGCCATAAGTATTCATGATATCGCAGAAAAAGTTTGAGAAGGGAGGGCACAGACCGCAGTGGAAGAAGGCTGCGAAAAAGTAATACCCGCCGGGGTAGTGATCCTTGGCGACGGCCGGGTAGACGCGCGTGCGGGGGTGCGCTGGGGTCTCCTTGGCCCAGAACCAATAGTATTTGCTCCAGAGCTCCCGCACGCCGAGCTTCGGCGCGAAGACAATGTGCTCCTTCCGCAACGCGACGAGCTTCGCCGCCTGATCTGACTTCTCCCGCTTGGACTTCTCCGCCTTCGCCTTGTCGGTCTTTGGGGCCATGGCGGACGCGGTGGAAGGAAGGGGACGAAGAGCTTGGTGGTGGCGGAGGAGTAGAGGCAAAGCGCAGAGGAATCTGAGGAAGAAGACGATGGCAATGAGTGCGCAGGGAGGGGAACCGCGCCGCTCTCTCTGCTTTTATGGGGGAGTGGGGGGCGTTTCGCCCTTCCCATTAAAGAAATCGTGGGCACGTCCCATCCCACGGCGCCGCAATCGACGCGTGCCGTTACCGTGGGGTGCGGCGGATAGGGAAGTGGATTCGGCGCGCCGCGGGCCGCGGGTGCCCGTGCACTGTTTTGGGCCTGGCCCAACAGCGCTCGGCACCGTGTGTGGCCCAGGCCCGGGGGCTCCTGTCGGTGTACTAAGGTAGGGGTACCCTAGTACCCCAACTTGTGCACGGGCAGCGGCAGCTCCCCGCGGCAGGGTTCACCACGCGCTTGCCGGAGACCTTCCTGACCCTTATCTAGCCATTCAAAAACAAAGTATACAAGACAGAAGACCAAGACCCCGGCAAGAGGAGCTTGCCGGGAAGGCCGTTCCAGGCTCAAGATTGCTTAACTAGCACGAAGCCCTGGCAAGAGGAGCTTGTCAGGACGAACAGAAGATTTTATCTTAGAAGACCCAGCAAGGGCTCGGGGAGCGGCAAGCTTCCGGGCCCGGCAAGGTCGAGATCCCCGGCAAGGTGCTTGCCGGGGGAGGTGCGCTGTGTGCCCGCGCTCCAGCTCATCGGCCCACGCGTCGCCCTGGGGCCACTCCAGGGACGCGTGGCGGATGGCTGTGCAGCCTGGGGGACACGGTGGCACTCCACGGCAGTGGATCCATCGCCGTGGCAGACGGAGACGCAACGGCGGGAGCTTTTGGGGTCGACGGCGACGGGCATTAAATGCCCTTGTCCCCCACTGTCAAAGTAGGTATAGACCACTGTTCTGCACTGTAGCTCCACTGTTCCCGCACTGTTCCAACTACCACATCTTTTACATTTTTACCCCTTTCTCCTACGTTGACACCTGTCGGTGACCCCTTGCACTATAAAAGGAGGCCCATGCACAACGTGGAAGGGGTTCGAAACCTAGATCATTCTCACGCTCGTGTAGCTGCTTCTTCAAGCTCCGAGCGCCCAACTCAATACACAACCAAGCAGGAGTAGGGTTTTACGCATCCGTGCGGCCCGAACCTGGGTAAAACTGCCCGTGCGTCTGCCTCGATCTGCTCTTCGTGCTCCCTCCGCCCTCGTACCGCACAGACAAGGGGCTCCGGTCCCATAGGTGTTCGTGGTGGACAGTTTCCCCCGACACTAGGGCAAGGGAGGCGCAGCTTGCCATGGAGGACGGCAGCGCCGGGAGTGTGGAGAACGAGGCCGCAACGACTGCGGAGGAGGAGGAGCTCGCCCAGTGGGCGGCGGCCACCGGGGAGGCTAGCAGCGCCAACACTGGAGCTCCACTTGTTGAGGACGCGGCCGACGAGTCGTCGGTGGAGGAGGACATGGCGGCGGGATCGACGCTAGCCAGGGGAAGAGGGCGAGTCCTGCGACGGGCTAGTTCCGGCGAGCCGGTCCGACCTGGCAGGGCCACGCAGCCTCAATTGACCCTGGAGGGGTCCGGGCGCCACACGAGGACCACGGCAGCGAGGAGGCTGACGAGGGCCACTGAGAAGAAGAAGGCAACAGCCCCATCTCCAACTAGGCGCGCACCAACTCCGCCTTCTTCGCCTCCCCCGGCAGACGTGGATTCGGATGTCGACGCAAAGTTCCCTTTTGATCTTGGGCCAATCAGCCCGAAGAGGAAAAGGAAAGCGGTGGAGGAGGAGGAGATGGACGACGAGTAAGTACTCTATTCCTTACTGGCATTTCCGTCCCCCTGAACTATGCCACTCATCTTGATCCGTTTTTTGCTTCTTCAGGGATGAAGAGATGTTGGCCCAGAGGATAAAGAGGGCGAAGGCCTCGGCGAGCAGCCAGCCCCCGGCTGGGGCTTCAGAGACACCACTGGTGGTGTTGAGCAGCCTGGACAGCAGCCCCCGGCACAGCCCCCAGCGTAAGTTCATCACCCTCTTCTTGCTCGACATGCAGTAGGTGTTTGATGCTATGGTGCTGACCTTGTCGGTTTTGTAGGACGGGAGCGACAGCAGGAGGAGCCGCAGGGGGCTAGCCCCAACACACCCCCCATCGACTACGCCGCCGCGAGGGGCGTCCCCGGCTAGGGCACCAAGCATGGATCCCACACGCATGGAGGAAGAGGGGAACTTGGGCGCTGGTGGCTCTGCCACGGCGCCAAACGCCGGCGGGGAGGGGATTTCTGCTTCACAGCCTGGCACTGGTGAGTCGCGTGTCTTTTGTCTCTGCTTTTCCCTTATTCTTTTTCTTGGCTTCATCACCCCCATTACTGCCCAGGCCCTCCTTCAACAGATATGGAGGACGCGGGCACCGTCATCGGGGATGTTGCTGAGGAGGCCGCGGCGGAGGCCGACAGGATTGCCGCCGAGGAGGCCGCCAAGGACGCTGCCGAGGCCACCGCTGATAAGGCCGCCAAGGATGCTGCCTAGGGTGCCAGCGGTGGGCCTGCTGGGGAGGCCGGCAAGGCCACAGCCAAGGAAGAGGCGGTTGATGATCAGCTTTCTTCCTCCACAACCTCGGGCCCCGGCAGATATCTGAAGGTGGGCGATGACATCTTTGTCCATCTTGCAGGGGCGTCAAGTTCCCGAGCGCCAGCCGGAGGGGAAGTCTTCGACGGCGAGGTGCTCGCCGCCACCGGGCTCGAGGTGGTCGATGAACCGGGCGTCGGAGGCGACGGTTCTCCAGAAGAGAAGCTCTTCCGGGCCATGGGGTCAATTTCCGGAAGCTCCAAGCGCTCTAACGTGCCCGTCTGGACAAGGTTAAGTCCAGGATGGCAACAGTGGACGAGGCGGAGGTGGACTTCAAGGCGCGCGTTGCTGAGGTGCAGAACTGGTTTCACCAGACCCGCGAGGAGCAGAGGGCCTTCCAGGAGGAATAGTCCAAGCGCGACGCAGAGCTCACCATGAAGATGTCTCACATCGAGAAGGCCCGGGAAGAGGCAGCGAGCTTGGCTGCCGCGGCTGAGGCCGCCCGGAATCAGCATCAAGACGCCTTGGATTCCTAGGAGAAAGACCTCTCCGCGCGTGAGGCGAAGCTTGCCGCAATGCTCCGCGGCAAGGATGAGGAGCTCGAGGTCCTTGTCGAGCGGCGGACTTGCGAGCTGGGGCAGAGGCACAAAGAGGCACTCGATGCCCAGGCTCTGGTCCATGCCGGCAAGGTGAAGGAGCTGGAGGTAGAGCGGGACGAGCTGAAGGAGCAGGCCCTCAAGCTTTCCGACAAGAAGAACATGCTCAACTGCGCCTTGACAGAGGCGCAGGGTGCGGTGTAACACCCCAAATTTTTGAGTTGGTTTCCTTCCAAAAATGTGGCCTTTTGGAAGAGGGTTATTTGATCTTTTCTTGAGCCTCTTCTAAAATCTTTCTGGCCAAGGTTTTTGGAGATTTCTGAAGCTTGGCTTTTGACCTTGAAGATCTTCTCTTGGGTTGGCTCAAGCCCAAGTTGAGTTTCAAAGAGGTTGTTTGTTTTCTCCCGTACTTGAGTTTTGTCTTTCAAATTTGGTCTTGGACTTATCTCCCCCCAACCTTCATCTTGCCATGACCCCAACAGAAATATTTATCTCCAAAACCCTCTTAACCCCATAGGACAAGTCTCTCATGAATTCCAGTAAGTTTTGACCTTATTGGGATTTTTCTTCTATTTATTTCACTCCAAAACTATTTCTGTCTTTTATAGTAGACCTTGGTGATTTACAAAGGAGCCACCCTTTCCATCCAGATATTTGATTCCAAACCAACTCTCCTAGATGGTCCTTAGTACCCAAAACCTAGATCCATCTTGTTTCACTGGTCCATAGTTCAAAATTTTCAAATTTCACCTGCTGCAAGTTTGGACCAGATTTGCAAAATTTGGTGAAATTCATATTTATCTTCTTCCAAAAATCCTGTGAAAAATCAAGCAGCCTCTAGATGCATCAAGAGGCCACTCCACCAAATATCAGCACCAGAAATATTTCACACATGCCAGAAACATTTCATCAAACACATAACATACACTGTACTATCAAGTTCAGAAGCTGTTAACTGAAACTGTCGACAGACAGTTCGATAGTTCGTCAGTTTCGTCAGTTTCGTCAGGCTCTTCGACAATCTCACCAGTAACCTCCTTGGCTCGACGCTGCACTGCACCATCTTCTTATCCAGAGCGCCGCACGGTTGCTTGGCTGCATCTGGGCGTCGGTGGCGCCCTGGCCCAACCGCGTCGGCGACTGCCACGGCAACAGCGCCGCCCGTGGCGGCTGACAGAAGTAACCCCGTAGCTTGACGCTGTTTAGCGCCGCCCAAATCACCCCAGCGCTCCACGTGTCCACCTCCAGTGCCAGCGCACGCCTGCCGCACCGTCGCCATGGCCTGGCACGCACAGAGCGTGATTTCTGCCGCCGACGTGTCGCGCGGCCGTTCCGTCGAGGACAGCCCGTAACTCCCTCTCCCCTGCTAAGTTAGGTGCGGGAATGGAACCACTACACCCCCTAGACGATGCTCAAGCACCGTAATCGACTCGCCGGACTTATCCATTCACGGCAACCACCTCGGGGCGGCTATATAAGGCACCCCTGTAACGACCCGAATCTGATAAGATTCGATGTCTCTGTGCTTACCGTGCTAGTCCCTGGATCGACTTGCTAGCACACACAGTACATAGGAATATCAAAGTAACAAGTGCATCATTTAATATAACGTATGATCCAGAATATACAAAGTATTACAAACTGAGTAGCACACACCTAACTTATTCAATAACAATAGCGGAAATGTAGCATAAGCGAACGATGAGTCCCATCAATGCCCACTGGAGAACATGTTGAGTGAAGACTCGCGACCCTACTGTATCTCATTGATCATCTGAAAATCCTGCAACATGATAAGTTGCGGCCACAAAGGGTCAATACATTGAATGTATTGGCAAATTACACAATATGATATAGCAAACCTACATCCACAAGCAAAGTATGATAACAGAACAATCAAGTTTGATTCCGCGTATGACTACCTTCACCTACCTCCATGACATAGGCAAGGTACACACAAATCCGGATGATAAAGATCTCCAAGATGTCTCAAGTGCGCTCAGCCCTGGCGCATTCTCTAGGGACAGTAGAGCGCTCAGCCAGTGACGCATTCACGTGAGAAAAAGCCCCGACAACTCAAGTGCGCTCAGTCATGGCGCATTCTCTAGGGACGATAGAGCGCTCAGCCATTGACGCATTCACCCGAGGAAAAGTCCCGAGCCTACAGCTATAAAGACTCACCACTTCCATGCATCGCTCGACACATGCTCCGTCTACCATAGCAAGATGATCACACCATCACATAACACAATCAACAACACAACATGATAACACGGGATACACATATCAAGCTGAACATTTATCATATCATGAACCACACTTGCATAGCAGAACATAGGATGAGCAAAATCAAAAGTGCAAACTTGCCTGGAACGGTGTCGAAGTACCCTAACGATCAACTCCGATCCGCTTCACACTCCGGACAAACTATACGATAACGAAGGCACTGATAAATAAACCGTACTCACATACACACAATAACGTAAACAACAAAGAATTCAAATAAAAATATAATTAACATAACATATCAGTAGTTATAGCTCTTCTACATGCTAGTAGAATCATAATGCAAAAAGAATCAGCTAATTTGGATCTACGGTTTAAAAGATATGGCCTCCGGAAAATTGAATTCAAATTTGAGCAAATTCAAATTTAAACAGTGCAACAAACGAAATTTTTTTGTTCTAAAATATTCTCCTGGTCTCTACGAGTACACGGGAAAAAGAATCGGTGAATTTGGAGTTATAGGCTAAAAGATATACCTAATTGATCATTTGATATAGAATCTGTCAAAAATAAATTGTGCCAAAATAGAATTCAGCGAAGAACTACTGCGGCTGTGGATGTGCCATGTGGCGCATTGTCATTGGCTGGAAGGTGTTTGCTGCTGTAGCTAACCGACGGATGGCCACTGAATACTGCATACCGGTTCGAGGAAAAAAAACCATGATCTAATCTGGGCGGTCCATCCTGGATCGGGCGGTCGGGAGTGCTCACCGTGGAAGTAAGGGGAGGGCGTCACCGGAGTTGAACGAGACGGCGGCCGCGCGGCTCGGCGTTCGATGCGGCGACGGTTCCGGTGGTCTCCGAGCCTCGTACGGTGGCGCACGAGACGCGGCGCTCTGCGGGGGTGTCGAGGACGTCCACAAGGCGTCGGTGGCGAGTGGGGACGACGGCAGAAAGCGGCTGGAGTCGCGGCGGCGGTGTGGAGCTTCGGGTGGAGGTCCTAGCACTCGGTACGGTGCTTCCCTGCGCGATCTAATGAGTGAGGGAGGTATAGGAGAGCAGGGCGAAGGCAACAGAGGGGAGGAGAGGTGCTTGGACTCACTGTCGACGACGGAAACGGTGGTGGCGGAGGTCAACCGCGGCGGCACTCCGGCGAGACCCGGGCGTGGCGAAACGGGCACGGGAGGCGGCGATTTGGGCAAAAATCGGAAGAGGAGGGGTTGAGGAATATTTATATGGTGGTTGGGGTGCGAGGGGTGCAAAGGATCGATCGAATCGATCGATTCTGGATCGGCTTCGGTGTCCCAGATGAACACGGTGTGTTGGAACGGATGACAAGCGGGTCCGGCTCGTCAGTGGCAAATGAGAAGAAAGAAAAAAACAAACAACGGGCTGGCCTGCTTAGCTGCGGCGTGCGCTGCGCGCGCGGGCGAGGGGCAGCCGGGCCGCGGGTTGGTGGGCTGCTCTGCAGCAGTGCGGTGGCGCTGCGCTGCATTCCTTTTATTATTTTTTAAACAATGTAGACAGCAGAAAGAAGACTAAATAAAATAAAACACCAGTATAAAATCTAAATATAAAAAAAAAATACATATAGACATAGTAAAATCAAAACTACTATTATAAAATATAGAAACACTAGTTCCACCCCAATGCAATTTTGTAAAATCATTTGCATGCAATAGGCCACTAAAACACCAAAATAACACACAACAAAATATTTTGGTAGTTGTGAAAAATACAAGAACATATTAAAAGAACTAGAAACATTATTATGGGCAATATGAACACTTTTTTTAAAACCTAAATATTCAAAAAAATATTCTATGCAATGCAAGCAAACAAAGAGCATTATAACAACTATCAAACTTTTGAGTTTCAACAACTCCAAAATATTATCAATATTCAGAAAATTCAAAATAATAATAGAAAACATGATGCAAAGGAATGATCCTATTAACATTCCAAATTCGAGAAATTTGGGATGTTACAAATCTACCCCCCTTAGAATGAATCTCGTCCTCGAGATTCGAGTTGGCTAGCAGGGTTAAAGATGGGAACTTGACATAATCCATATTCCAAAATATCGAGGCTGGCTCATTGCATATTTTCAAATCTCCCTTGACATGACAAAATATGATGCATCAATACCGAAAGAACGGTCACAATACTTGGTCTTGATTAAGAATATTACCAAAGACTGATGCATTATCTGGTCCTCCTACCCTCGTGTGATTCACATGTCCACTTTCGAAGTGATCATTCTCCTTCTCTCCGGAATCCCCATTGTCATAATTCACGTTCTTCAACAGAGGACAGTTGTTTGAATAATTTCCTAGCTCCCTGCACCTGTAACAAAGTAACTGACTGATATCCTTCTTGGTGGGCGTTGAAAGGTCGTGGTTGTTGTTGTTGCCATCCCTCTGGCCATTGTGGTTGTGTCCATCGTCGTTCTGATGATTATGGCCCTCGTGGTTATGATGATTATGACCATTGTAATTGTCCACTTCAGAATCATGGTACTCAAAAGATGCTGACGAATTATGGTGCTTCTGTTGTCCTCCATAATGGAACTCTGTGTCCCTTGTCTTCCTCTTGCGGTTCTCCACCTGTTGAAACTTTCCTTCAAGCACCATAGCCTTATCAATAAGCTCTTGACAGTTGTTGAATGTCGCCACTGTCAACTGAATACTCAACTCATCGTCCAGTCCTTCAAGAAACTTCTCCTGTCTAGCTGCATCTGTATTAACATCATTAGGGGCATAGCGTGCAAGATTATTGAATTCCTCCACATATGCATTCACAGTGCGACCTCCCTGACGCAAGCTGCGGAACTCCTTCTTCTTCAGAATCATGGCACCAGCAGACACATGTGCGGCGCGAAAACCTACCTGAAATGGTGCCCAAGTGATACTAGCAATAGGATAAGTGACCAAGTAATTGTCCCACCATGCTGCGGCTGGTCCTTCTAACAAATGCAAGGCAAACCGCACTCTCTCTGCATCAGTGCAACCAATTGTCTCCAAATTCCTATTAACTGAGCGGAGCCAATCATCAGCCACAATAGGTTCAGGGGTACTAGAAAACCTCTGAGGATTCAACTTCAAGAAACGAGTAAGGGCATCAACTGGGGCGGTGGTGGATTATTGTTGTTGTTTTTCTGGTTCTGAACAAGTAATTGGATCAACTGAGTCTGTCCCTGAAGTAACTGTTGCATATACGATGGTATGTCATTGTTGTTGTTGTCTCCTGAACCACTGCCTCTAGAGTTACGCCTCGGCGGCATCTGATGGGTAAGCAGGGGTGAGATATAGACAGAATTAGGTCTAAGGGAAATAATACCCATATGCTCATGCTAGCAACTAAAACTCCAACAACAAAAACAAACACTAGATTCACACAATTCACCCAAGCTATCCTAAAGTAATCACATCAAAAGAGCACATAAGATAAATCAAAGCACCCAATTCAATAATACAGACAATCCACGAATAATGACAACACGAAAAGCAATGACCAACCAAACATATATATAACATATCACACAACACAAGCAAAACCTACAGGTAAGGTCATATCCACAAGAGATATAATCTCATCATACTACCGCAAATCGTTTATCAGACACAAATTAGTAATGGTGGTCTGCCAACTAAACTCCTTAAATAACACTAATATAATTCCATGGTCATCTATATTTGAAAGGAAAAGATATGAGTACAAAGTATGAACTAACTAGTAGACAACAAGTAGTAAAGTAAGTTTTTCACACCTATGGCTTTTCTAATCCATTTTCTAGGGTCACGGCCTACAGTCAACACACTGCTCTGATACCATCTGTAACGACCCGAATATGATAAGATTCGATGTTTCTGTGCTTACCGTGCTAGTCCCTGGATCGACTCGCTAGCACACACAGTACATAGGAATATCAAAGTAACAAGTGCATCATTTAATATAACGTATGATCCAGAATATACAAAGTATTACAAACTGAGTAGCACACACCTAACTTATTCAATAACAACAGCGGAAATGTAGCATAAGCGAACGATGAGTCCCATCAATGCCCACTGGAGAACATGTTGAGTGAAGACTCGCGACCCTACTGTATCTCACTGATCATCTGAAAATCCTGCAACATGATAAGTTGCAGCCACAAAGGGTCAATACATTGAATGTATTGGCAAATTACACAATATGATATAGCAAACCTACATCCACAAGCAAAGTATGATAACAGAACAATCAAGTTTGATTCCACGTACGACTACCTTCACCTACCTCCATGACATAGGCAAGGTACACACAAACCCGGATGATAAAGATCTCCAAGATGTCTCAAGTGCGCTCAGCCCTGGCGCATTCTCTACGGACAGTAGAGCGCTCAGCCAGTGACGCATTCACGTGAGAAAAAGCCCCGACAACTCAAGTGCGCTCAGTCATGGCGCATTCTCTAGGGACGATAGAGCGCTCAGCCATTGACGCATTCACCCGAGGAAAAGTCCCGAGCCTACAGCTATAAAGACTCACCACTTCCATGCATCGCTCGACACATGCTCCATCTACCATAGCAAGATGATCACACCATCACATAACACAATCAACAACACAACATGATAACACGGGATACACATATCAAGCCGAACATTTATCATATCATGAACCACACTTGCATAGCAGAACATAGGATGAGCAAAATCAAAAGTGCAAACTTGCCTGGAACGGTGTCGAAGTACCCTAACGATCAACTCCGATCCGCTTCACACTCCGGACAAACTATACGATAACGAAGGCACTGATAAATAAACCATACTCACATACACACAATAAAGTAAACAACAAAGAATTCAAATAAAAATATAATTAACATAACATATCAGTAGTTATAGCTCTTCTACATGCTAGTAGAATCGTAATGCAAAAAGAATCAGCTAATTTGGATCTACGGTTTAAAAGATATGGCCTCCGGAAAATTGAATTCAAATTTGAGCAAATTCAAATTTAAACAGTGCAACAAATGAAATTTTTTTGTTCTAAAATATTCTCCTGGTCTCTACGAGTACACAGGAAAAAGAATCGGTGAATTTGGAGTTATAGGCTAAAAGATATACCTAATTAATCATTTGATATAGAATCTGCCAAAAATAAATTGTGCCAAAATAGAATTCTGCGAAGAACTACTGCGGCTGTGGATGTGCCATGTGGCGCATTGTCATTGGCTGGAAGGTGTTTGCTGCTGTAGCTAACCGACGGATGGCCACTGAATACTGCATACCGGTTCGAGGAGAAAAAACACATGATCTAATCTGGGCGGTCCATCCTGGATCGGGCGGTCGGGAGTGCTCACCGTGGAAGTAAGGGGAGGGCGTCACCGGAGTTGAACGAGACGGCGGCCGCGCGGCTCAGCGTTCGATGCGGCGACGGTTCCGGTGGTCTCCGAGCCTCGTACGGTGGCGCACGAGACGCGGCGCTCTGCGGGGGTGTCGAGGACGTCCACAAGGCGTCGGTGGCGAGCGGGGACGACGGCAGAAAGCGGCTGGAGTCGCGGCGGCGGTGTGGAGCTTCGGGTGGAGGTCCTAGCGCTCGGTACGGTGCTTCCCTGCGCGATCTAATGAGTGAGGGAGGTATAGGAGAGCAGGGCGAAGGCAACAGAGGGGAGGAGAGGTGCTTGGACTCACTGTCGACGACGGAAACGGTGGTGGCGGAGGTCAACCGCGGCGGCACTCCGGCGAGACCCGGGCGTGGCGAAACGGGCACGGGAGGCGGCGATTTGGGCAAAAATCGGAAGAGGAGGGGTTGAGGAATATTTATATGGTGGTTGGGGTGCGAGGGGTGCAAAGGATCGATCGAATCGATCGATTCTGGATCGGCTTCGGTGTCCCAGATGAACACGGTGTGTTGGAAGGGATGACAAGCGGGTCCGGCTCGTCAGTGGCAAAGGAGAAGAAAGAAAAAAACACACAACGGGCTGGCCTGCTTAGCTGCTGCGTGCGCTGCGCGCGCGGGCGAGGGGCAGCCGGGCCGCGGGTTGGTGGGCTGCTCTGCAGCAGTGCGGTGGCGCTGCGCTGCATTCCTTTTATTTATTTTTAAACAATGTAGACAGCAGAAAGAAGACTAAATAAAATAAAACACCAGTATAAAATCTAAATATAAAAAAATACATATAGACATAGTAAAATCAAAACTACTATTATAAAATATAGAAACACTAGTTCCACCCCAATGCAATTTTGTAAAATCATTTGCATGCAATAGGCCACTAAAACACCAAAATAACACACAACAAAATATTTTGGTAGTTGTGAAAAATACAAGAACATATTAAAAGAACTAGAAACATTATTATGGGCAATATGAACACTTTTCTTAAAACCTAAATATTCAAAAATATATTCTATGCAATGCAAGCAAACAAAGAGCATTATAACAACTATCAAACTTTTGAGTTTCAACAACTCCAAAATATTATCAATATTCAGAAAATTCAAAATAATAATAGAAAACATGATGCAAAGGAATGATCCTATTAACATTCCAAATTCGAGAAATTTGGGATGTTACAACCCCCGAGCTCGTTCTCGAGCCCGCACGCCTTCACTATCTCCCTAGACCACGCCCAGCCTCTAGAAGAGCCTCGAGGGGCCCTTCTTCCCCAACTCCGGCCAACTCCCTCCGCCTCGGGCTCCAGCATCGTTCACTCTGGTGAGAGCTTGTCCGCTACCGTGGACTCGAGCGTAGCACCCTGGCACCCACCTAGACCTAACCCCCACCTCAATTTGATCCCAGGAACCCTCTCCGACGAGGCCCACGACCACCCGAGCCGTCGCCCGCCGGAGACAGGGTCACCGTCGACACGGAGCTCGCCGACGCTCAACTCCACCACCATTTGACGCGGAAGATCACCGAGAAGTCGTACGTATCACTCCCCTCCCCTAACTCGCCGTGGATCGGCGCCGGCGATCACCGCAGCACCGGCGCCGGCGCGACTCTGCTCCAGTTTTCAAACCTGACGCGTGGGCCCCTTGTCAGCCTCACACCTCTCCCTTCCAAACCGTTTTCTGTAAGCGCATTCGGGCAAAGTATGTTTTCCCTCTGTGGTTGACGTACTGTGTGCCAATTCGTTTTGTCGTTTTCTGTTCTAGCCCCTGGAATTTTTCTGTTTCATTACAGATGAGTCCCTGGACAGAAACTCTAATATCTTTTTAACTAAAGATGATTTTGAGTTGATTCTTTTTCTGTCCTCTTTAGTTTTCTGTCTAGTTTTTTGTCATATTTATGTGAAATTTTTTGGAGCAACTTTGTTTGCACGCGCCGTATTTATGTTAGTATTTATTTGTTTGAATACGTAGATACCGGAGGCCGTGACGGAGACGCGAACCACACCGAGTTAGACTCCGACTTCTCAGAACTAGGCAAGCATGTTTGAACTTTTGATATGATGAGTGTGTTGCATGGTTGCTCGAGTAGTTCTTTACGTAAGCATGATCATATGGGCATATGTGTATGGTTATATTTCATGCAAGTAAGCTTCGGGTGAGCCCCGAAAGATAATGTTTGAACCACCTCGATCATATGGTGATATGATGGGTGGAATGCTGGTATTGTTGGAGCATGCCAGTAGTTGGTTAACTCAGTATCAACGGAGGTCATGTCATGATTCCGTTCGTCTCCTTTTTCGGTACTATCATAGGCCATCTGTTTGGATTATGGTCTAGTCAGTTGTAAACCACTTCCCGATTACACACCGAGTAGAGGGGCCAGGATGAGGGTTCCATGGCCCTGGATTAAAGCCCGTCATCCGGTCAGGGGGCATGGGTGTTTCCGCTTGGGACCGAGATGGGGGCACCCCTTAGTGCGCGCATATATAAATTTGATCCCATGCTATTCGAGGTTGTAGCCTCCCCGTCTTAGAGTTTTTCGTGAATGTTGTCACGGGTGATTCCAGACAGCAGGATGTTAAATGGGTGTGTACTGGTTAGCTGGGTTTCTACTAAAACACCGTAGACGGAACTAGTCCCCATGGCTAGTAGAGTCCGTCGGCTATGAACTAATAGTACAACCTCTGCAGAGTTAAAATTCCTTCAGTAACCATGTTTATGGTCTAGGGTCAATCTTCATGTGAACCCGGTGACTGTCTCAAGTATGTTCTTGTTGGTAACCAGAGTAGTGTGTTTGTCAAGTTCATTTGGTAGATGAACTCACCAACTATCTCAGCATTGATTTGCTTTCAGAAGTATTTCATCTTTATTCTATTGTTATTTATAAGCCCTTTATGTGATGTCGCTCAGACGTCCGACTGTGGCATTCTTTTTATTTATAAGCCCTTTATGTGATGTCGCTGAGACGTCCGACTGTGGCATTCTCTTTATTTATAAGCCCTTTATGTGATGTCGCTCAGACGTCCGACTGTGGCATTCTTTTTATTTATAAGCCCTTTATGTGATGTCACTCAGACGTGCGACTATGGCATT
>LR738709.1:348279470-348319075 GCA_902687465.1 Secale cereale
GATGTCGCTCAGACGTCCGACTGTGGCATTCTCTTTATTTATAAGCCCTTTATGTGATGTCGCTCAGACGTCCGACTGTGGCATTCTCTTTATTTATAAGCCCTTTATGTGATGTTGCTCAGACGTCCGACTGTGGCATTTCTTTTATTTATAAGCCCTTTACGTGATGTCGCTCAGACGTCCGACTGTGGCATTCTTTTATTTATAAGCCCTTTATGCGGTGTCGCTCAGACGCCCGACTGTGGCCTGCTGTCATTTATTATTTCACGAGGCGTCACTCAGACACTCGTTTAGTCTCCTTCTATTTATCTTTCGGATTTAGGGAGGATTACCCCCCGACTTCTATCATTGCATACAGCTCATTAATATTTCGTTCCGGCCGTATTTTGCTGGAATACTCATATGCATCATGTTGGCATTTATTATATCTTAAGTCCGAACTGTCTTGCGAGTACATTCAAAGTACTCACCTGGCTTGTTGATTTGGCCAGTTGTGGACGAAGGCTATCTCATGGATGAAGAGTTCGATAGCGAGTCCGACGCTTAGTGGAGTCCCAGTCAGTCCCTTGCGATCCTGGAGTTGATCACTGTTTTATAACCACTTCCGCCTACCACCAAATAAATTCATCGGGTCTCACTCCGATACTCGATGAGCTGTAATATATCGGAGTCATATCACCCACTTCACTGTGACATATCCACCACCTTTTATTACGAGTTAGTAGTATGCCACCCTGCCTTGTGTCATATCCGCCTCTATGTATTATATAGGCGCGCTTGTAATAAATTTGTTGAGCAACCCCCAGCTCAACCTTGTGTAATATTCAGCGTACTGGAATTCTGTGTCTAGGATTTGTCTGCTAGCAGGTAATAATATCCCTCGCTGGTTTAATAAAAAGGTCGGCCGTCCGGTAATTATTTTACTAAAGGACCGGGCCTGACATGCGGTCATCAGCAGGGCTGGGGAGCTCTCCGAGGCACAAAACTCCATCAGAGATCTCAAGCTGAGGCTGGAGAATCTCGAGAAGATGTTGTCGGAGAGCTCGGCTCGGGAGGAGACCTTGACCAGGAGCCTGGAGGAGGAGAAGCAGCTACGGGCGGACGAGGCCGCCTCCCACCAGGAATATGTGGCGGGCGAGAATAGATGGATCAGCCGGCTGGAGGACGTCGCCGGCAGGGTCACCTCTCAGTTGGCCCTCATGGGGATGCCAAACGTGAGGTATGCCCCTGAGTGGAGCGGGACCGTCAACGCCAAACTGACCCTGTTCTTCGAGGGCGTCCTCGGCGCCTTGGCTGATCTTCACTCCAACAGAATGGCCACGCTGGCCGGGGAGGCCCGGCGACTCTGCCGGGGGGTCATGATGAAGGTCCTCACCAAGATGGCGTACTGGAATCCCGCCCTTGACTTCGAAGCCGCGATGGATAGCTTGCCGGAGGTTATTGACCTCACGATGCTCAAGGAGCGCATCAAGCCCGTCATCAGCTGCATCAACGAAATCAAGAGGGTGGAAGGCCAGCGCCGGGATTAGGCATCCCGTTCTTCTTCGCCGCTGCGGGTTCATGACCAAGACAAATTTTATCTTTAGTTAGAACCACAGCGATGACATGATGTAATATAACTTTGAAATATTTTTGGAATTATGCATGCTATATTCCTGTTTGTTGTTTCTTTGTACGTCCACCCTACGCTAGCTGGGTAGGCTTGCCGGCGCGAAAAACCCAGGGCGGCGTCTTGGGGACGGGTCCCCATTGGCCTGCCGGGCGAGCGTGCTGCCGGGTGAGCCACCTTACCGCCCTCAACGCAGCCGCTCGAACTGTCGAGTTTGACTCGAGTCAGAGTCGAGAGCCTTGCCAATTGCGGAAGGCTACCCTACTGTTTCCAACGTAGGCGTTTGAACCATTGAGCGGACTCAAAACAGAACAAAGGCATTGCCAGTCGGGAAGGGCCCCATTTGCGTGTAGGTTTCTTTTCGTACAAAGAACGATAGCTCCGAGGATAATAACTTTGTATAATAAAATGGAAATATCCAGGGTTCAATGTAACTTAGCTTCTATTTGTAGCCGCTCGAGTGCTGATCTTCCGGCCTCCTTCCCTTTCAAAGGGCCGCGAAGACGAAGGAGCGCTGGGCCAGCTGCTAGAGCCGATTCTCACAATTGCGCCCCCTACCTGGCGCGCCAAAGATGTCGGGGTATTGGATCGACACCTATGGGATCACAAGAATCCCTACTACGGTTGCGGGGCGCGGGGTTGAGAGAAGAGCGGATCAAACAGACAACACACGGTTCCTTTACCTAGGTTCGGGCCGCGAGGATGCGTAAAACCCTACTCCTGCTTTGGTGGACTTGTTCTGTGTTCTTCAGCTAGCTATGGGGCGTGAGGAGCTCCAAAAAGCCGAATCCTCCTCCTGGTCGCCTCGGGCCTCCTTTTATAGGGAAAAGGGGTCGCCACAGTGGCACACAGGAGGTGGAAAGGGTACAATGATGCGAGGTTATCCCTCGCATTACATGACAAGGCGCATTTAATGCGTCTTGCTTAGGTGTCCTTGCTTTATCGGGGACGGGGGAGACATATGTCTTGTCCGTCGCAGCTCCTCCTTGCGTCGACACGCGCCCTGGCCAGCGATGCCTAAGATACCCTGTAGGCAGGCAGGCAGCTGAGGTGGCGCAATGGTGGGTCTCCATGAAGATCTGCATGTCGCCACGCAGGTGCCTGCCCAGCTGGTTGGGTCGGCAGCTGCATATGGCAGTGGAGGCTTAGTTGGCGTGGGCCTGATGGTGGCCCTACGGACGTCCTCGGCAAGGGCCTTGCCGAGGCCCCGGCAAGGGTCTTGCCGCGGCGCCTCCTGTCATCCCCGGCAAGGTGCTTGCCGGAGGTCTTGTGGTCTTCCTTGGCTAGGATCCCGCCAAGGGTCGCCGTCTTCTTAGTGTGTATCTGATCTTGAATGTCTTCACAAAGATCTGCATGCCACTACGGGGATGTCTCCCGAATCCTTGCCCCATGGGGGCAGTGGACTCAAGGGGGATTTGCTCCGTAGGCGTGGGGCAAACTACCGCGGCAAGGGTCTGTTAGCTGAGTCACTGACATGTGGGCCCAGCCCTGCTGACAATTCTGTTAGGATTAGTTTACTACTAACTAACTCAGTTAGTTAACTGAGTCACTGACCAGTGGGCCCCACTAGTCAGGTTTGACATGGGCGACCTAGTTGACCTGTTGACGTCACTATGACGTAGTGCTGACGCAGTAACTATTTTCTATATTGACATAAGAAATAATAATACTTCAAGCATACTAACAAAGCAATCATGTCTTCTCAAAATACTATGGCTAAAGAAAGTTATCCCTACAAAATCATATAGTTTGGCTATGCTCCCTCGTTATCACACAAAATATTCATATCATGCATAACCCCGATTTTAGCCAAGCATTTGTTCTCATACTCTATCTTGTCAAACCTTTCAACTTTCATGCAATACATGAGCGTGAGCCATAGACATAGCACTATGTGCAATAGAGTGGTGGTTGTGGAGAAGACAAAAAGGAGGGAGATAGTTTCACATGAACTAGGCGTATCAACGGGCTATGGAGATGCCCATCAATAGATATCAATGTGAGTGAGTAGGGATTGCCATGCAACGGATGCACCAGAGCTAAAAATGTATGAAAGCTCAACAAAAGAAACCAAGTGGGTGTGCATCCAACTTGCTTGCTCACGAAGACCTAGGGCATTTGAGGAAGCCCATCGTTGGAATATACAAGCCAGGTTCTATAACGAAAATTCCCACTAGTATATGAAATGACTAAGCATGAGACTCTCTACAATGAAGAACATGGTGCTAGTTTGAAGCACAAGTGTGGAAAAAAGATAGTAGCAACTGTCCCTTTTTATTTTCTCATTTTTTTCCTTTTTGGGGCCTTTCTTTTCTTCTTTGGCCTTTTTTTTGCGGAGGGGCTTTATAGATTGAGCCTTTCCTTCCATGTGACAATGCTCTAATGATAATCATCACACTTTCAATACAACTCGATATTACAACTCGATACTACAACAACAAAGTATGACTCTATATGAATGCCTCCGGCAGTGTACCGGTATGTGCAATGAAACAAGAGTGACATGTATAAAAATTATGCATGGTGGCTTTGCCACAAATACGATGTCAACTACATGATCATGCATGGCAATATGACAATATGATGCGTGTCATATGAACGGAATGGTGGAAAGTTGCATGGAAATATATCTCGGAATGGCTATGGAAATGCCATGATAGGTAGGTATGGCGGCTGTTTTGAGTAATAATATGGTGGCTCTTTTGAGGAAGGATATATAGTGGGTTTATGGTACCGGTGAAAGTTGCGCGGTACAAGAAACGCTAGCAATGGTCGAAGGTTGAGAGTGCGTATAATCCATGGACTCAACATTAGTCATGAGAACTCATATACTTATTGCAAAAATCTACAAGTCATCAAAACAAAGCAATCAACGGATGCTCCTAGGGGGGAGGTTGGTAGGAGTTAACCATCGCGCGCGCCCGGCCTCGACACAAAGGTTGGCACTCTACAAATACCTCATGCTCTAACTTCGTCACATAGCGGTTTACCATACGTGCATGCTACGGAAATCACTAACCTTAACACAAGTATTTCTATATTTCATAATAACTCCACTAGCATGACTCTAATATCACTATCCTCATATCTCAAAACAATTATCAAGCATCCAACTTCTCATCATATTCAATGCACTTAGTGTGAAAGTTTTTACTACATTGATATTGGATGTTTATCATGTGAGGACTAGTTTAATAGCCTAAACACATTAACATGTTGTTTTAATAGACTCTCAAAAGGATATAAGTGAAGCATGAGAGTTCATCTATTTCTTCAAAATAAAACCACCGCCGTGCTCTAACAGATATAAGTGAAGCACTAGAGCAAACAACAAACTACTTTGAAATATATAAGTGAAGATCAATGAGTAGTTGAATAATTATGTAACTATGTGAAGACTCTCTAACATTTATAAACTTCAGATCTTGGGATATTATTCAAACAGCAAGCAAAACAAAATAACCTAAATTGACGCTCCAAGCAAAACACATATCATGTGGTGAATAAAAATATAGCTCCGAGTATAGTTACCGATGGATGAAGACGAAAGAGGGGATGCCTTCCTGGGGCATCCCCAAGCTTAGGCTTTTGGTTGTCCTTGAATTTACTTGGGGTGCAATGGGCATCCCCAAGATTAGGCCTTTGCCACTCTTTGTTCCATAGTCCATCAAAGCAATACTCAAAACTTGAAAACTTCACAACACAAAACTTAGACAAAAATCTCGTGAGCTCCGTTAGTATAAGAAAGCAAACCACTACTCAAAGTTACTACAATGAATTCATTCTTTGTTTATATTGGTGTGAAACCTAATGTATTCCAACTTCCCTATGATTCATACTTCCCAATACTACTCATAGATGCATTGAAATAAGCAAACAACACACGAAAAACAGAATCTGTCAAAAACATAACAGTCTGTAGTAATCTACAGGTTTAGCCTAATTCTGGAACTCCAAAAAATTCAAGATAAATTGGTAAATTTGCGGAATTTGTCTACCAATCATCTGCAAAAAGAATCAACTAAAAAGCACGCACAAGTAAAATCTGAAGACTACTTTAGCAAGCATTAACGATTCTGTTTTTCACATCAAGATCACATAAACTTCACACAAGTTTTCCCAAAGGTTCTACTTGGCACAATAACAAAACAAAACATGAAACCACGTCTAAATAGAAGCTATATGCAATATTTTTTCCTATAAAGAAGCAAAAACAAAGAAACTAAAATAAATTTGGGTTGCCTCCCAACAAGCGCTATCGTTTAACGCCCCTAGCTAGGCATGATGATTTCAATGATGCTCACATAAAAGATAAGAATTGAAACATAAAGAGGGCATGATGAAGAATATGACTAGCACATTTTAGTCTAACCCACTTCCTATGCATAGGGATTTTGTGATCAAACAACTTATGGGAACGATAATAATCTAGCATAGGAAGGGAAAACAAGCATAACTTCAAAACTTAAGCACATAGAGAGGAAACTTGATATTATTGCAATATGTAGAAGCATATGATCCTCTCTCATAATAATTTTCAGTAGCATCATGAATGAATTCAACAATATAACCATCACATAAAGCATTCTTTTCATGATCTACTTGCATAGAAATTTAACTACTCTCCACATAAGCAAAATTCTTCTCATTCATAGTAGTGGGAGCAAACTCAGCAAAATAACTATCATGTGAAGCATAATCCAATTGAAAACTAAAATCTTGATGACAAGTTTCATGGTTATCATTATTCTTAATAGCATACAAGTCATCACAATAATCATCATAGATAGCAACTTCGTTCTCATAATCAATTGGAACCTCTTCCGAAATAGTGGATTCATCACTAAATAAAGTCATGACCTCTCCAAATCCACTTTCATCAATATAATCATCATAAATATGAGGCATGCTTTCATCATAAAAAAATTGCTCATCAAAACTTGGGGGACTAAAAATATCATCTTCATCAAACATAGCTTCGCCAAGCTTGTGGCTTTGCATATCATTAGCATCATGGATATTCAAAGGATTCACACTAACAACATTGCAATCATGCTCATCATGCTCATATTTTATGCCAAGCATTCTATGTAATTCTTATTCTAGTACTTGAGCACAATTTTCCTTTCCATCATTTTCACGAAAGATATTAAAAAGATGAAGCATATGAGCTAACCTTAATTCCATTTTTCTGTAGTTTTCTTTTATAAACTAAACTATTGATAAAACAAGAAACTAAAAGATTCGATTGCAAGATCTAAAGATATACCTTCAAGCACTCACCTCCCCGGCAACGGCGCCAGAATAGAGCTTGATGTCTACTACGCAACCTTCTTCTTGTAGACGTTGTTGGGCCTCTAAGTGCAGAGGTTTGTAGGATAGTAGCAAATTTCCCTCAAGTGGATGACCTAAGGTTTATCAATCCGCGGGAGGTGTAGGATGAAGATGGTCTCTCTCAAGCAACCCTGCAACCAAATAACAAAGAGTATTTTGTGTCCCCAACACACCCAATACAAAGGTAAATTGTATAGGTGCACTAGTTCGCCGAAGAGATGGTGATACAAGTGCAATAAGGATGGTAGATATAGGTTTTTGTAATAAGAAAATATAAAAACAGCAAGGTAACAAGTGGTAAACGTGAGCATAAACGATGTTGCAATGATAGTAGACAAGGCCTAGGGTTCATACTTTAACTAGTGCAAGTTCTCTCAACAAGGATAACATAATTGGATCATATTACTAGCCCTCAACATGCAACAAAGAGTCACTCCAAAGTCACTAATAGAGGAGAACACACGAAGAGATTATGGTAGCATACGAAACCACCTCAAAGTTATTCTTTCTGATCGATCTATTCAAGAGTCCGTAGTATCGTTCAATCTATCATAGAGTTCGTAGTAGAATAACACCTTAAGACACAAATCAACCAAAACCCTAATGTCACCTAGATACTCCATTGTCACCTCAATTATCCGTGGGCATGATTATACGATATGCATCACACATTCTCAGAATCATCTATTCAACCAACACATAGAACTTCAAAGGGTGCCCCAAAGTTTCTACGGGAGAGTCAAGACGAAAACGTGTGCCAACCCCTATGCATAGATTCCCAATGCCACGGAACCCACAAGTTGATCACCAAAACATACATCAAGTGGATCACATGATATCCCATTGTCACCACAGATAAACACGTGCAGGACATACATCAAGTGTTCTCAATTCCTTAAAGACTCAATCCGATAAGATAACTTCAAAGGGAAAACTAAATCCATTACAAGAGAGTAGAGGGGGAGAGGCATTATAAGATCCAACTAGAATAGCAAAGCTTGCGATACATCAAGATCGTGCCATCTCAAGAACACGAGAGAGAGAGAGAGAGAGATCAAACACATAGCTACTGGTACATACCATCAGCCCCGAGGGTGGACTACTCCCTCCTCGTCATGGAGAGCGCGGGGATGATGAAGATAGCCACCGGTGAGGGTTCCCCCCTCCTGCAGGGTACCGGAACGGGGTCTAGATTGGTTTTCGTTGGTTATAGAGACTTTCGGCGGTGGAACTCCCGATCTAGGTTAATTTTCGAAGGTTTCAGTATTTGTAGGATTTTTTGGAGTCGGGGCCAAGCAAAGGGGGGCTACGGGCCGTCCACGAGATAGGAGGGCGCGCCCCCCTACCCAGGGCGCCCCCACCCTCGTGGGCAGCCGGTGGCTCTCCTGGCCCAACTCTTTTGCTTCGGGGGCTTCTTTTGGTCCTGAAAAAATCATCAAAAATTGGCTCATCAATTGGACTCTGTTTGATATTCCTTTTCTGTAAAACCCTAAAACAGGAGAAAACAGAAACTGGCACTGGGCTCTGGGTTAGTAGGTTAGTCCCAAAAATCATATAAAAGTGTATATAAAATCCCATAAGACATCCTAGAAGGATAATAAAATAGCATGGAACAATAAAATATTATAGATACGTCGGAGACGTATCACCAATCTACCAGGCAAGCAACCCCATTGAACATTCTGATACAAACCCATCTTCTCGCTTCTGCTCTCTTTTACTACATTAAGACAACAATGTTTCAACAGCTGTTTGCTGCGGTAGCTGAACCCCATTCCTTTGCATGACCTGTTGATACGTCTCCAATGTATATATAATTTTTTATTGTTCCATGCTATTATTTATGATGTTTTGGATGTTTAATGGGCTTTGTCATACACTTTTATAGTATTTTTGGGACTAACCTATTAACCTAGATCCCAGTGCCAGGTTCTGTTTTTCCTTGTTTTTGTGTTTTATAGAAAAGGAATATCAAACGGAGTCCAATTGACGTGCCAATTTTTGGTGGTTTTTTCTGGACCAAAAGAAGCCCCCGAAGTAAAAGGGTTGGGCCAGGAGAGCTACGGGCTGTCCACGATGGTGGGGGCGCGCCCACTCCAGGTGGGCGTGTGCCCCTATCTCATGGACAGCCCGGAGCCCCTTGACTTGTGCCCTACGCCAAGAAATCGTATAAATACTGAAACCTCCGGAAATTAACCTAGGTCGGGAGTTCCGCCGCCGAAAGCCTCTGGTGCCACCAAAAACCAATCTAGACCTTATTTCGGCACCCTCCCGGAGGGGGAATCCCTCTCCGGTGGCTATCTTCATCATCCCGGTGCTCTCCATGACAAGGAGGGAGTAGTCCACCCTCGGGGCTGAGGGTATGTATCAGTAGCTATGTGTTTGATCTCTCTCTCTCTCTCGTGTTCTTGAGATGGCACGATCTTGATGTATCGCGAGCTTCTCTATTCTAGTTGGATCTTATAATGCTTCTCCCCCTCTACTCTCTTGTAATGGATTGAGTTTTCCCTTTGAAGTTATCTTATCGGATTGAGTCTTTAAGGATTGGAGAACACTTGATGTATGTCTTGTGTGGGATACCTGTGGTGACAATGGGGTATTCTATTGATTCACTTGATGTATGTTTTGGTGATCAACTTGCGAGTACCGTGACCTTGGGAATCTATGCATAGGGGTTGGCACATGTTTTCGTCTTGACTCTCAGATAGAAACTTTGGGGAACTCTTTGAAGTACTTTGTGTTGGTTGAATAGATGAATCTGAGATTGTGTGATGCATATCGTATAATCATGCCCACAGATACTTGAGGTGACAATGGAGTATCTAGGTGACATTAGGGTTTTGATTGATTTGTGTCTTAAGGTGTTATTCTAGTACGAACTCTATGATAGATTGAACGTTACTACGGACTCTTGAATAGATCGATCAGAAAGAATAACTTTGAGGTGGTTTCGTACCCTACCATAATCTCTTCGTTTCTTCTCCGCTATTAGTGACTTTGGAGTGACTCTTTGTTCCATGTTGAGGGATAGTTATATGATCCAATTATGTTATCCTTGTTGAGAGAACTTGCACTAGTGAAAGTGTGAACCCTAGGCCTTGTTTCCTATCATTGCAACACCGTTTATGCTCACGTTTACCACTTGCTACCTTGCTTTTTTATATCCTCTTATTACAAAAACCTATATCTACCATCCATATTGCACTTGTATCACCATCTCTTCGCCGAACTAGTGCACCTATACAATTTACCATTGTATTGGGTGTGTTAGGGACACAAGAGACTCTTTGTTATTTGGTTGCGGGGTTGCTTGAGAGAGACCATCTTCATTCTATGCCTCCCACAGATGGATAAACCTTAGGTTATCCACTTGACGGAAATTTTCTACTGTCCTACAAACCTCTGCACTTGGAGGCCCAACAACGTCTACAAGAAGAAGGTTGTGTAGTAGACATCAAGCTCTTTTCTGGCGCCGTTGCCGGGGAGGTGAGTGCTTGAAGGTATATCTTTAGATCTTGCAATCGAATATTTTAGTTTCTTGTTTTATCACTAGTTTATTTTATAAGATAAATCTACAAAAAAATGGAATTAAGGTTACATCATATGCTTCATCCTTTTAATATCTTATGTGAAAATGATGGAAAAAGAAAATTGTGCTCAAGTACTAGAAGAGGAATTACATAGAATGCTTGGCATATGATGATTATTGTGATGCCACTTAAGATATAAAAAGAAGTGATGATTATATTTACAAATCTTGTCATGATTATGATTACCCTTTTTCTGAACATTACTCTTCTAATGTGGAAACAATCTATAGTATTCAAGTCTCTTATGATACTTCCACTATTCCGAATGAGAAGAATTTTGCTTTTGTGGAGAGTAATAAAATTTGTATGCTTGGGGATCATGAAAAGAATGCTTTATGTGATAGTTATATTGTTGAATTCATTCATGATGCTACTGAAAATTATTATGAGAGAGGATCATACGCTTGTACGAATTGCAATAATATCCAGTTTCCTCTCAATGTCCTTAAAATCTTGAATTTTTGCTCGTTTTCCCTTCCTATGCTAGTTGATTATCGTTCCCATAAGTTGTTTGCTCACAAAATCCCTATGCATAGGAAGTGGGTTAGAATTAAATGTGCTAGTCATATTCTTCGTGATGCTCTCTTTATGTTTCAATTCTTATCTTTTTATGCGAGCATCATTGAAATCATCATGCCTGGCTAGGGGCGTTAAACGATAGCGCTTGTTGGGAGTTTATTTTTATTTTTTGTTTTTGCTTCTGTTTAGGAATAAATGTTGCATCTAGCCTCTATTTAGATGTGGTTTTGTATTTTAATTAGTGTTTGTGGGAAGTAGAACCTTTGGGAAGACTTGTGTGAAGTTTATATGATCTTGCTGTGAAAAACAGAATCATTAGCGCTCGCTAGAATGGTCACCATATTTTACTCAAGTGTGCTATTTAGTTGATTCTTTTTGCAAATGATTAATAGACAAATTCCTCACGTTTACCAATTTATTTCTATTTTTTTGGAGTTATAGAAGTATGCAAAAGTTACATATTACTACAGACTGTTCTGTTTTTTGACAGATTCTGTTTTTTGTGTGTTGTTTGCTTATTTCGATGCATCTATGAGTATTATTGGAAGATATGAATCATAGAGAAGTTGGAATACAGTAGGTTTAACACCAATAAAAAAATAATGAGTTCATTATCGTACCTTTGAGTAGTGGTTTGTTTTCTTATACTAACGGAGCTCATGAGATTTTTGTCTAAGTTTTGTGTTGTGAAGTTTTCAAGTTTTGAGTATTGCTTTGATGGAGTATGGAACAAAGAGTGGCAAGAGCCTAATCTTGGGGATGCCCAAGCCACCCCAAGGTAAAATTAAAGGACAACCAAGAGCCTAATCTTGGGGATGCCCCGGGAAGGCATCCCCTCTTTCGTCTTCATCTATCGGTAACTATACTCGGAGCTATATTTTTATTCACCACGTGATATGTGTTTTGCTTGGAGCGTCAATTTATTTTAGTTTGTTTTGCTTGCTGTTTCAATAATATCCCAAGATCTGAAGTTCTTAAATGTTAGAGAGTCTTCACATAGTTACATAATTATTCAACTACTCATTGATCTTCACTTATATCTTTCGGAGTAGTTTGTTATTGCTCTAGTGCTTCACTCATATCATTTAGAGCACAACGGTGGTTTTAATTTGAAGAAATAGATGAACTCTCATGCTTCACTTATATCCTTTGAGAGTCTATTATAACATCATGGTAATGTGCTTTGGCTATAAAACTAGCCTTCACATGATAGGCATCCAAGATCAATGTAGTAAAAACTTTCATACTAAGTGCATTGAATATGATGAGAAGTTGGATGCTCGATAATTATTTTGAGATATGAGGATAGTGATATTAGAGTCATGCTAGTGGATTTTTTTTGAAATTGATAAATACTTGTGTTAAAGTTAGTGATTCCCGTAGGATGCACGTATGGTGAACCGCTATGTGAGGAAGTTAGAGCATGAGGTATTTGTAGAGTGTCATCCTTTGTATGGAGGTCGGGGGAACGCGATGGTTAACTCCTACCAACCTCCCCCTAGGAGCATGCGTTGTTTGCTTTGTTTTGATGACTCGTAAAGTTTTGCAATAAGTATATGAGTTCTTATGACTAATGTTGAGTCCAAGGATTATACGCACTCTCACCCTTCCACCATTGCTAGCCTCTCTTGTACCGCGCAACTTTCGCCGGTATCATACACCCAATATATACCCTTTCTCAAAACAGCCACCATACATACCTATCATGGCATTTCCATATCCATTCCGAGATATATTGCCATGCAACTTTCCACCGTTGCGTTCATATGTCATGCTTCATATTGTCATATTGCCATACATGATCATGTAGTTGACATCGTATTTGTGGCAAAGCCACCATGCATAATTCTTCATACATGTCATTCTTGATTCATTGCACATCCCGGTACACCGCCGGAGGCATTCATATAGAGTCATATTTTGTTCTAGTATCGAGTTGTAATATCGAGTTGTAAATCAATATAAGTGTGATGATCATCATTATTAGAGCATTGTCCCATGTGAGGAAAGGCTAAATAAAGAAAGCCCCTCCAAAAAAGGAGAAAGGCCAAAAAAAGGCCCAAAAAAAGAAAAGGGAAAATTGCTACTATCTTTTTCCACACTTGTGCTTCAAAGTAGCATCATGTTCTTCATGATAGAGAGTCTCGTGTTTAGTCACTTTCATATACTAGTGGGAATTTTCATTATAGAACTTGGCTTGTATATTCCTACGATGGGCTTCCTCAAATGCCCTAGGTCTTCATGAGCAAGAAAGTTGGATGCACACCCACTTAGTTTCTTTTGTTGAGCTTTCATACATTTTTAGCTCTAGTGCATCCGTTGCATGGCAATCCCTACTCACTCACATTGATATCTATTAATGGACATCTCCATAGCCTGTTGATGCGCCTAGTCGATGTGAGACTATCTCCCTCCTTTTTGTCTTCTCCACAACCACCACTCTATTCCACATAGTGCTATGTCCATGGCTCATGCTCATGTATTGCGTGAAAGTTGAAAGGTTTGAAAGAACAGAGTATGAAAACAAGTGCTTGGCTGAAACCATGGTTGTGCATGATATGAATATTTTTTGTGATGAAGAGGGAGCATAGCCAGACTATATGATCTTTTAGGGATAACTTTCTTTAGCCATAGTATTTTGAGAAGACATGATTGCTTTGTTAGTATGCTTGAAGTATTATTATTTCTTATGTCAATATAGACTATTGTCTTGAATCTTTCAGATCTGAACATTCATGCCACAATAAAGAGAACTACATTGAAAATTATGTTGGTTAGCATTCCACATAAAAATTTCTGTTTTTATCATTTACCTACTCCAGGACGAGCAGAAATTAAGCTTGGGGATGCTTGATACGTGTCTAACGTATCTATAATTTTTTATTGTTACATGCTATTATTTATGATGTTTTGGATGTTTAATGGGCTTTGTCATACACTTTTATATTATTTTTGCGACTAACCTATTAACCTAGAGCCCAGTGCCAGTTTCTGTTTTTTTCCTTGTTTTTGAGTTCTACAGAAAAGGAATATCAAACAGAGTCCAATTGACGTGCCAAATTTTGGTGATTTATTCTGGACCAAAAGAAGCCCCCGAAGTAAAAGGTTTGGGCCAGGAGAGCCACGGGCTGCCGACGAGGGTGGGGGCGCGCCCACTCCAGGTGGGCGTGTGCCCTTGTCTCGTGGACAGCCCGGAGGCCCCCCTGACTTGTGCCCTACGCCAAAAAATCCTACAAATACTAAAACCTCCGAAAATTAACCTAGGTCGGGAGTTCCGCCGCCGAAAGCCTCCGGTGCCACCAAAAACCAATCTAGACCCTGTTCCGGCACTCTACCGGAGGGGGAATCTCTCTCTGGTGGCTATCTTCATCATCCCGTCACTCTCCATGACGAGGAGGGAGTAGTCCACCCTCGGGGCTGAGGGTATGTATCAGTAGCTATGTGTTCGATCTCTCTCTCTCTCTCTCGTGCTCTTGAGATGGCACGATCTTGATGTATCGCAAGGTTTGCTATTCTAGTTGGATCTTATAATGCTTCTCACCCTCTACTCTCTTGTAATCGATTTAGTGTTCCATTTGAAGTTATCTTATCGGATTGAGTCTATAAGGATTTGAGAACACTTGATGTATGTCTTACGTGGGATACCTGTGGTGACAATGGGCTATTCTATTGATTCACTTGATGTATGTTTTGGTGATCAACATGTGGGTTCCTTGACCTTGGGAATCTATGCATAGGGGTAGGCACACGTTTTTGTCTTGACTCTCCGATAGAAACTTTGGGGCACTCTTTGAAGTACTTTGTGTTGGTTGAATAGGTGAATCTGAGATTGTGTGATGCATATCGTATAATCATGCCCATGGATACTTGAGCTCACAATGGAGTATCTAGGTGACATTAGGGTTTTGATTGATTTGTGTCTTAAGGTGTTATTCTAGTACGAACTCTATGATAGATTGAACGTTACTACGGACTCTTGAATAGATCGATCAGAAAGAATAACTTTGAGGTGGTTTTGTACCCTACCATAATCTCTTTGTTTGTTCTCCGCTATTAGTGACTTTGGAGTGTCTCTTGTTGCATGTTGAGGGATAGTTATATGATCCAATTATGTTATCCTTGTTGAGAGAACTTGCACTAGTGAAAGTATGAACCCTATGCCTTGTCTACTATCATTGCAACACCGTTTATGCTCACGTTTACCACTTGCTACCTTGCTGTTTTTATATTTTCTTATTACAAAAACTTATATCTACCATCCATATTGCACTTGTATCACCATCTCTTCGCCGAACTAGTGCACCTATAAAATTTACCGTTGTATTGGGTGTGTTGGGGACATAAGAGACTCTTTGTTATTTGGTTGCAGGGTTGCCTGAGAGAGACCATCTTCATCCTACACCTCCCACGGATTGATAAACCTTAGGTCATCCACTTGAGGGTAATTTTCTACTGTCCTACAAACCTCTGCACTTGGAGGCCCAACAACGTCTACAAGAAGAAGGTTGTATAGTAGACATCACATGTCATTGCCACAGTAAATAGTTGAAACCCACTAGCATGTGTAGGAGTTGATTGAGCCATGTTGATGTGTTTCTACCATGATATGCCTACTATGCTTAGAGTTGTGTCAGGTCTGATTCATCTGGCTGATGGATCGGAGTGAAATGATTATGTCTGGTAATGAGAGTGAAGTGTGGAATATGTTTTGGTAAAGGTATCGATGGAAGGCCATGTAGGAGTACATGGTGGGTTGTTTCATTGGAACCGTCGTTAAGAACTGAGATCTGCATGTGTGATGTAAGATCAGCTACTACCACACATTGGGCCCGAAACCAATGGACCCTCTCGACTTATTAATCGCCCTTGTCCTCTGTCCAGGAGTTGCAATTAGTCTCTGGTATTTGTAGTATACTGGAGGCCGTGAGCAACGCTGACCCTCGGGGTTGTGCTGTGCTGCGGCTCGTACGTGGCATGGTGTACCGAGTCACCCGTTTGGTGTCTCCGGAACCCTGTACACATCGTTTGGGGCCGTGAGCGACGCCCCGGCCGGTTCTCCTTGTGGATGGAACCCAAATAGGCAATAAACCTGGACTAGGGACTTGCGTGATTAGTCTGGTCGTGGCCGACACCCTCGCTGGGCTTCCGCTTGAAGGTGGCCAAGTACATGTCGAGTAAATGGCGATAAGTGGTGGAAGCGTGTGTGAAGAAGTACACCCCTGTAGGGTTATCAATCTATACGAATAGCCGCGTCCGCGGTTAAGGACCACTTGGTTGCCTATACAGTTCATAGACAAGTTAATGGTTACTCATAAAAGACTCAAGACAAGTGTGAGTGTCGTGGATGGCCCTTCCGTAGGATGACGGGAGAGGATCCACGGTGGTTTAATATTGTGGTGATTAGTGGACTCGTGTGCGCTGTCTCATCTTTTCAGATTGTTGATAGATGTAGTACATGTTAGCTAAGAGCCAAAGCTGGCTTGCTGCTATAACCTCCACTACCATTGTTGATAATGTTGCATGTATGATAGGTTCTCATGTAACACTTGCTGAGTACCTTTGTACTCATGTTTGTTTAATAACTATTGCAGAGGGGAACCCCGCCCCTTGTCAGGACCGGTCCTTCAGTAAAATAATTACCGGAAGACCGACCTTTTTATTAAACCAGCGGGGAATATAATTCCTTGCTGGCAGACAATTCCTTGATACAGAATTCCAGTACACTGAATATTATACAAGGTTGAGCTGGGGGCGCTCAACAAATTTTATTACAAGCGCGCCAATATAATACATAGAGGCGGATATGACACAAGGCAGGGTGGCATACTACTCACTCGTAATAAAAGGTGGTGGAATAAGTCACAGTGAAGTGGGTGATGTGACTCCTGAATACTACAGCTCATCGAGTATCAGAATGAGACCCAATGAATTTATTTGGTGGTAGGCGGAAGCGGTTATAAAACAGTGATCAACTCCAGGATCGCAAGGGACTGACTGGAACTCCTCTAAGCGTCGGACTCGCTATCGAACTCCTCATCCATGAGATCGCCTTCATCCACATCTGGCCAAATCAACAAGCCAGGTGAGTACTTTGAATGTACTCGCAAGACAGTTCGGACTTAAGATATAATAAGTGCCAACATGATGCATATTAGTATTCCAGCAAAAACGCGACCGGAATAAAATATCAAGGTGTTGTATGCAATGATGGAAGTCGGGCGGTAATCCTCCCGAAGTCCGCAAGATAAAATAGAAGTAGACCAAACGAGTGTCTGAGTGACGCCTCGTAGGAAAATAATAAATGATAGAAGGTCACAGTCGGGCGTCTGAGCGACATCACATAAAGAGCTTATAAATAAAATGAATGCCATAGTCGGACGTCTGAGCGACATCACATAAAGGGCTTATAAATAAATAGAATGCCACAGTCGGACGTCTAAGCGACATCACATAAAGGGCTTATAAAAGGAATGCCATAATCGGACGTCTGAGCGACATCACATAAAGGGCTTATAAATAACAGTAGTATAATGATGAAATACTTCTTGAAAGTAAATCAATACGGAGATAGTTGGTGAGTTCATCTACCAAATGAACTTGACGAAACACTATTCTGGTTACCAACAAGAATATACTAGAGACGGTCACCGGGTTGATATGAAGATTGGCCCTAGGCCATAAACATGGCTACCGAAGGAATTTAACTCTGCAGAGCTTGTACTATTAACTCATAGCCAACGGATTCTACTAGCCACGTGGGCTAGTCCCGTCTACGGTGTTTTAGCAGAAACCCAACTAACCAGTACACACCCATTTAACATCATCTCGTCCGGAATCACCCGTGACGACATTCACGGAAAACTTTAAGACGGGGAGGCTACAACCTCGAATAGCATGGGATCAAATTTATATATGCGCGCTCTAAGGGGTGCCCCCCTCTCGGTCCCAACCGGAAACACCCATGCCCCCTGACCGGATGACGGGCTTTAATCCAGGGCCATGGAACCCTCATCCCGGCCCCTCTACTTGGTGTGTACTCGGGAAGTGGTTTACAACTGACTAGACCGTAATCCCAACGGACGGCCTATGATAGTACCAAAAAAGGAGACGAATGGAATCATGATATGATCTCCGTTGATACTGAGTTAACCAACTACTGGCATGCTCCAACAATACCAGCATTCCACCTATCATATCACCATATGATCAAGGTGGTCCAAACATCATCTTTCGAGGCTCACCCGAAGCTTACTTGCATGAAACATACCATACACATATGCCCATATGATCATGCTTATGAAACGAACTACTCGAGCAAACATGCAACACACTCATCATATCAAAAGTTCAAACATGCTTGCCTGGTTCTGAGAAGTCGGAGCCTAACTCGGTGTGATTCGCGTCTCCGTCACGGCCTCCGGTATCTATGTATTCCAAACAAATACATACTAACATAAATACCACGCGTGTAAATAAAGTTGCTCCAAAAATTTCCACATAAATATGACAAAAAACTAGACAGAAAAATAAAGAGGACAGAAAAAGAATCAACTCAAAATCATTTTTAGAATAAAAGATATTAGAGTTTCTGTCCAGGGACCCATCTGTAATGAAACAGAAAAGTTCCAGGGGCTAGAACAGAAAACAGAAAAGCGAACCGGTACGTAGTACGTCAACCGCAGAGGGAAAACGCACTTTGCCCGAATGCACCTTCAGAAAACAGTTCGAGGGGGAGAGATGTGAGGCTCACAAGAGGCCCCACCCGTCGGGTTTGAATATGGAAACAAAGCCGCGCCGGCGCCGGTGCTGCAGGGATCGCCGGCATCGATCCACGGCGAGTTAGGGGAGGGGGGTGGTACCTACGGCTTCACGGTGGTCTTCCGCGTCGAACGGTGGTGGAGTTGGGTGTCGGCGAGCCCCACGTCGACGGCGACCCTATCTCCGGCGGACGGCGGCTCGGGTTGTCGTGGACCTCGTCGGAGAGGGTTCCTAAGATCAAATTTAGGTGGGGGTTAGGCCTAGGTGGGTGCCAGGGTGCTACGCTCGAGTTCACGGCGGCAGAGAAGCTCTCACCGGAATGAACGAAGCTGGAGCCCGAGGCGGAGGTGTTTGGCCGGAGTTGGGGAAGAAGGGCCCCTCGAGGCTCTTCCAGAGGCTGGGCGTGGTCTAGGGAAGTAGTGGAGGTGTGCGGGCTCGAGCACGAGCTCGGGGGTGCCTTATATAGGCGGCACGAGATGGCTGCCGTGAACGGATAAGTCTGGCGAGTCGATTACGGTGCTGCAGTGGTCGGATGGTGGAGTTAGGTGCTTGAGCATCATCTAGGAGCTGTAGTCGTTCCATTCCCGCACCTAACTTGGCAGGGGAGGGGGAGTTACGGGCTGTCCACGACGGAACGGCCGCGCGGCACGTCGGCAGCAGAAAACGCGCTCTGCGCGCACCAGGCCACGGGGACGGTGCGGCAGGCGTGCGTTGGCGGTGGAGATGGACACGCGGAGCACGGGGGTGGTTTGGGCGGCGCCAAACGGCGTTGAGCCGCGGGGTTGCTTCTGTCAGCCGCCACGGGTGGCGCTGTTGCCGTGGCAGTCGCCTGCGCGGTCGGGCCAGAGCGCCACCGACGCCCAGAAGTGGCCAAGCGAGCGTGCGGCGCACTGGATAAGAAGAAGGAGCAGTGCAGCTTCGAGCCAAGGAGGTACAGACGAGGTTTTGTCGCTGCGCCTGATGAAACTGACGAAACTGACGGAACTGACGAAACTGACGAACTGCCGAGAGTTTCAGTTAACAGCTGACAGTTCAGTGTATGCCAAGTGTTTGATGAAATGATTCTGGTATGTGTGCAATGTTTCTGGGGGTGACTTTTGGTAGAGTGGCCTCTTGATACATCTAGAGGCTACCTGATTTTTCACGAATTTCTGGAAGAAGATAAATATGAATTTCACCAAATTTTGCAAATCTGGTCCAAACTTGCAGCAGGTGAAATTTGAAAATTTTGAACTGTGGACCGATGAAACAAGATAGATCTAGGTTGTGGGTACTAAGGACCATCTAGGAGAGTTGGTTTGGAGTCAAATAAGTAGATGGAAATGGTGGTTCCTTTGTAAATCACCAAGGTCCACTATAAAAGACAAAATTAGTTTTTGGAGTAAAATAAATAGAAGAAAAATCCCAATAAGGTCAAAACTTACTGGAATTGAAGGAAGACTTGTCCTAAGGTGTGAAAAGAGTCTTGGAGAAAAATATTTCTGTTGGGGTCATGGCAAGATGGAGGATGGAGAGGCAGATAAGTCCAAGGTTAAACTTGATAGGTTTAAATCAAGAAGGGGAGGATTGAAACAACCACTTTTGAAACTCAACTTGTGCTTGAACCAAACACAAGAGAAAAACTTCAAGGCCAAAAACCAGCTTGAGAAGACACACAAACCTTGGCCAGAAGGGATTTTAGGAGGGTTTTAAGAGAAGATCAAACAAACCTTTCCAAAAAGGCCAAAAGTTTGGAAGAAAACCCAACTCAAAAATTTGGGGTGTTACAACACCTAAGCCCTTAGGAAAAATCTCGTCCCTGAGATTTCAGCTGATCCTCAAATAGGTGTGGGTGTTCTGTCCGAAGGAAATCTTCCCTTTCCCACGTTGCCTCATCCTCTGTGTGATTACTCCACTGAACCTTGAGGAATTTAATTGACTTTTGACGGGCTCTCCTTTCAGACTCCTCCAAAATCTTCACTGGGTGTTCTCGGTAGGTGAGATCTGGTTGCACATCAAGGTTTTCATGTGACACATGTTTCTCTGGGTTGCTTACACACTTTCGTAGTTGCGAGACGTGGAACACGTCGTGGACGTCGGACAGTTCCTTGGGAAGGTCTAGTTGATAAGCTACTGTGCCTCTCTGTGCAACTATACGGAAGGGTCCGATGAATCGTGGTGCTAGTTTCCCTTTGACTTTGAATCGTTGCAGTCCTCTCATAGGTGATACACGTAAGTATACTTCTTCACCGGGCTCAAAACTTATTTCCTGATGCTTTTGATCGTAATAGCTCTTTTGTCGGCTTTGGGCGGTTTGGAGTCGATCTCGTATTATTTTCACTCTCTCCTCGGCTTCCTTTAACATATCTGGGCCGAAAATGCGACTGTCCCCTGTTTCCGACCAGTTCAATGGAGTACGGCATCTTCGTCCGTACAAAGCTTCGAAAGGTGCCATTTGTAGGCTAGCTTGGTAACTATTGTTATATGCAAACTTGGCATATGGTAAGCTTTCCTCCCAACTGGTCCCATAGGTGAGGACACATGCCCTTAGCATGTCTTCGAGTATTTAATTTACTCGTTCCGTTTGTCCTCCCATCTGGGGGTGATAAGCGGTACTGAACGTTAGTTGCGTTCCGAGGGCTTGCTGCAACTGGTCCCAAAATTTGGAGACGAACTGAGTGCCTCTGTCGGATATTATAGTCTTGGGGACCCCATGTAGGCATACTATACGGGCGAGGTAAAGCTTGGCGAGCTTTTGGGTTGTGTGGGTTGTCTTGACGGGTATGAAATGTGCCACCTTGGTCAGTCTATCCGTGATGACCCATATGGCATCATTACCGTGTTGTGACCGTGGTAGTCTAACAATAAAATCCATTCCAATATCGTCCCATTTCCATTCTGGTATCTTGTTTGGCTGTAATAGCCCTGCGGGTTTTTGGTGCTCGGCTTTGATGCGTTGAAATGAATCGCAGCATGCGATGAATGTGGCTATATCCCTCTTCATGCCGTGCCACCAAAATCTTTCCTGAATATCCTTGTACATTTTCGTACCTCCAGGGTGGATCGAGTATGGAGCGGTGTGGCTTTCTGCTAGAATTTGCTGCTTAAGGTCGTTGCTATTCGGTACACAAAGTCTGTCTCCGAACCATAATATTCCTTCATTGTCTATGGTGAATTATGAGGCCTTGCCCTGACTTACTTTTCTTTTTATCCCTTCGATGCTAGGGTGTCCAAGCTGAGCCTTCTTTATTTGCTTTATTAGTGTAGGCTGTATTTCTAGCTTGGATACTTCGCCTTCCGTGACCATCATTAGGTTGAGTCTGGCGAACTCTTGCTGAAATTCGAGTCTCAGGTTCTGTATGCTGCCGCTGTTCGGGCTGGGGTTACGGCTGAGAGCATCCGCTACCACGTTTGCTTTTCCTGTGTGATAGTGGATACCAACGTCGTAATCTTTTACCAGATCCAGCCAGCGTCGTTGTCGAAAATTGAGCTCTGGCTGTGTGAAAATATATCTGAGGCTCTTATGGTCCGTATATATTTCACATCGATTTCCAAGCAAAAAGTGCCTCCACTCCTTGAGTGGATGAATGACTGCTGCCAACTCCAAATCGTGAGTAGGATAATTTTCTTCATGTTTTCGCAGTTGCCGGGAAGCATAGGTGACTACTTTGCCATCTTGCATCAGTACGCATCCGAGGCCTTTCCGGGATGCGTCGCAATATACTTCCAAATTCTTGTGTATGTTTGGTACAATTAATACTGAGGCTGTTGTTAACCTCTTTTTGAGCTCTTGGAAGCTTTCCTCACATGCTTCGGTCCACACGAATTTCTTATCCTTCTTGAGTAGCTGTGTCATTGGTGGAAAATCCTTCAATAAACCTTCTGTAATATCCGGCCATAGCGAGGAAACTGCGTATATCCGTTACACTAGCTAGCGACTTCCAGCCAAGTACAGCCTTGACTTTATCTGGGTCCACAACAACTCCTTCTAGTGTTAATACGTGTCCTAGGAAACCCACTTGTCTCAACCAAAATTCACATTTACTGAATTTGCCGTAAAGTTGGTGCTTCCTTAATTCTCCCAGTACAATGCGGAGGTGTTCATCATGTTCTTCTGGCGTCTTTGAATATACCAAGATATCATCAATAAATACCACCACAAATTTGTCTATGAATTTCATAAATACCTTGTTCGTGAGGTGGACGAAATATGCGGGGGGTTGGTCAGTCCAAACGGCATTACTGTAAATTCATAAAGTCCATATCTTTAGGTGAATGCTGTTTTTGGAATATCTTCTGTCCGTACTTTCAGTTGATGATAACCTGACCTTAAGTCAACTTTTGAGAAAACCTTGGCTTGCGTGAGCTGGTCAAATAAATCATTTATCCGTGGCATCGGATATTTGTTTTTGATTGTGACCATGTTGAGCGCTCGGTAGTCTATACACAACCTCATGGTCCCATTCTTCATTTTGGAAAATAATACCGGCGAACCCCAAGGTGAGGAGCTGGCCCGTATAAATCCTTTGTCTAGCAGTTCCTTTATTTGCTTCTTTAATTCAACCAACTCGGATGGCGCCATTCTGTATGGTTTCTTATATATGGGGGTGGTCCCCGGTGCTAGCTCAATAATGAATTCTATTTCTCTGTCTGGCGGCATGCCTGGTAGTTCCTCGGGAAATATGTCCGGAAATTCACATACAACTGGAACCTTGCTTAACTCAGACGTATCAACTTTATTTAATTTTGGTTGTCGCGATACCGGTCTTTCCTGAGCTGCGACTCTTATTGTTTTTCCATGATGATGAGTAAGAATCACTGTCCTGGTTAAGTAGTCGATAAATCCCTTATTGGTGGTTAGCCAATCCATAACCAGGATAACATCCAGTCCTTTGTTTTCCAACACGATAAGGTTTGCGTGAAACTTTAATCCCTTAATTTCAATGGTCAAACCTTGGCAGTAATTCTGACCGATCTGCTTACTTCCAGGGGACCTGATGGTCATTGATTTTCCCAAGGGAAGCATTGAAAAACCATGTTGCAAAGCAAAACTCTTCGAAATGAACGAATGAGAAGCTCCAGAATCAAACAAAACCGTGGCAGGTATTGTGTTGACAGGAAACATACCGAGTACGATATCTGGGGCATCATGTGCTTGCTCCTTGGTCACATGGTTCAGGTGGCCTTTCCTGTGATTGTTATTGGGGTTGAAATTGTTACGCTTGGGCGCGGAATTATTTCCGTTGCTGTTTGGCTTCGGTGCTGAGTTTCTTGGCTTAGGGCACTGTTTAGCATAGTGTTCCTCTTCTCCACATGCGTAGCAGGTAACACCCGGACGATAGGTGAAATCCTTGTCTCTTGCATGAAAATTCTTATTTGGACGTGTGTCATTGGTCGTGGGTCTGCTCGCCCCATTCCTCTGGAAATTCACCTTATTCTTGTTGTTGCGGGGGTGGTTGGTCTGATCCCTTTTCTCTTGTGAATGTCTTCCAGACTACGACGTTCATTTTCCAACATAATGGCTTTGTCCACCAGTGTCTTGAAATCTGCAAAATTGTGTACGACTAACTGGCATTTTAGTGCTGGTGCCAGTCCGTCCAGGAATTTCTCCATCTTTTTATTTTCTGTCATTCGCTCTTCGTTGGCATAACGTGATAATTGCGCATACTGACTGTTGTACTCCTGTACTGTCATGCCTCTTTGCTTGAGGTCATCAAATTCTCTTTTCTTGATTTTCATAATACTCTTAGGGATGTGTGCCCCACAAAAGCCTTCCTTGAAATCTTCCCAGGTGATATCATTTATGTCGGGATGCATAAGCAGGAATTTTTTCCACCATGACGCGGCTGCTCCAGTAAGGTAATGTGGTGCGTACAGCACTTTTTCACGGTCTGAGCATTGTGCCACAATTAATTTCCTTTCAATATCTCGAAGCCAATCATCGGCCTCAAGAGGTTTGTCTGTGTGCGAAAATGTCGTTAGACGTGTCTTCTGAAATTCAGACAATTTTGAGTGCTGCTGGTATGGTTCACGGTGATTTCCCATGTTAATGACATGGTTCATCATTTGTTGGTGCTGTTGCTGACTTTGCTCGTAAAGACGGCACACTTGAGAAAATGCCGTCTCACTGCCCTGCTGACTTGACTGCCCCTGTGAGAAATTGTTGTTTGTCTGTGTGCCATAATTTTCTTCTGGCGAACTTGGCATAGAACGAATCCAGGGACGAGTCATTTCTTACTCTAGGGTAATAAAGCAGAAATCCTCAGAAGAACCGAGCAGCAAAATAAACCAAGATTTTGCAAAAGCGACCAAACACAAGCTCGAAAAAGATTTTGAAATAAACTGGTTGATTGCGCATGGAGAAGGGCTGCTAGTACATATTTTACACACAGGTTCTAATTGTACATACGTCACTCATGGTGTGCGTACACATCCTGACATGTTATTTAAAACTAGTGCACTCCTCCAAGATCCTACATGATGCGCAAACAGACAACTCCCATCAACCTATTTTACATAACTCACAAATATTACAAGCGAGCGCGGTGCGTCGCGGAATGACGCGCTAGTCGGAGATGTTGAAGATTTCCCTCGGCCTGCCGAGGGTAAGGCCCAGTGGTGCTGGAGACTCAACTTCTTCCTCACTAATGGGCTCCAGGCACGGAGTAAGGGTATGAGGTGTCGAAGCAGGTGCAGCAGGTGGTGCAGCTCTGACTGGAGTAGGAGCAATGACTTGGTCAAACTCCTTAGTGGTAGGCAGACGGTGAGCGGTGGCTAAGATGGAAGGTGCATAGGATGCGGCGGACGAGACAAATGTCATTGGTGGTGCAGTATGGAGTAGCTCCCTCCTGTTGGCGGAGCCACTCTGGACCAACTCCATACGGGTGGCCACCAGGTCGTCGACCAGATTATGAAAGGCTGACTCAAGTGCCTTGAGGTACTCAACCATTGATTCAATGGCTTCGTCACGCTCCCCATTTGCGCATGCAAATGCATAGTGGCACGAATATGGCACGTGGCATGGGAGGTAACGGAAGCGACGAATCTTCATCGAAGGAAGAATGTCTCGGAGACGAGCTATCGCCTCACGGGCAGCCATCTGCATGGCATGCCTCTCCGTAGGCATGGCTCTGCCCACAAATCGGAGGCGGCGCGCTTCAGAACGCCCGCCTTTGAAGTGTACCACAACCTGATTCATAGACACGCTGTCATTGAGCTTGTGACGGTAGAGTGTGAACTCGGGACGGATGGATGGCCCGATCGCGACTTTGGTGATGGCGAAGAGGAGCTTAACAAACCCCTCAGGAATGTTGGCGAACACCTGTGCATCACAGTCGTTGCTGGCCATCTACAAAAGTAGACAAAAATTCCGAATAGTCAAGTCATAAATTTATGCTGACCAACAGAAAATTGCTACAGATGTAAAAATGTTGAAAAGCAAATTTATCGCTAATAACCGATTAGCGAGCGCACCTAGTGGCTTCCTACAGTCAGCCTGGCTCTGGTACCAAGGTTGTCAGGACCGGTCCTTCAGTAAAATAATTACCGGAAGACCGACCTTTTTATTAAACCAGCGGGGAATATAATTCCTTGCTGGCAGACAATTCCTTGATACAGAATTCCAGTACACTGAATATTATACAAGGTTGAGCTGGGGGCGCTCAACATATTTTATTACAAGCGCGCCAATATAATACATAGAGGCGGATATGACACAAGGCATGGTGGCATACTACTAACTCGTAATAAAAGGTGGTGGAATAAGTCACAGTGAAGTGGGTGATGTGACTCCTAAATACTATAGCTCATGGAGTATCGGAGTGAGACCCGATGAATTTATTTGGTGGTAGGCGGAAGCGGTTATAAAACAGTGATCAACTCCAGGATCGCAAGGGACTGACTGGGACTCCTCTAAGCGTCGGACTCGCTATCGAACTCCTCATCCATGAGATCGCCTTCGTCCACATCTGGGCAAATCAACAAGCCAGGTGAGTACTTTGAATGTACTCGCAAGACAGTTCGGACTTAAGATATAATAAATGCCAACATGATGCATATGAGTATTCCAGCAAAAACGCGACCAGAATAAAATATCAATGTGCTGTATACAATGATGGAAGTCGGGCGGTAATCCTCCCGAAGTCCGCAAGATAAAATAGAAGTAGACCAAACGAGTTTCTGAGTGATGCCTCGTAGGAAAATAATAAATGATAGGAGGCCACAGTCGGGCGTCTGAGCGACATCACATAAAGGGCTTATAAATAAAGTGAATGCCACAGTCGGACGTCTGAGCGACATCACATAAAGGGCTTATAAATAAAAAGAATGCCACAGTCGGACGTCTGAGCGACATCACATAAAGGGCTTATAAAAGGAATGCCATAGTCGGACGTCTGAGCGACATCACATAAAGGGCTTATAAATAACAGTAGTATAATGATGAAATACTTCTGAAAGTAAATCAATACGGAGATAGTTGGTGAGTTCATCTACCAAATGATGTTGACGAAACACTATTCTGGTTACCAACAAGAATATACTAGAGACGGTCACCGGGTTGATATGAAGATTGGCCCTAGGCCATAAACATGGCTACTGAAGGAATTTAACTCTGCAGAGCTTGTACTATTAACTCATAGCCAACGGATTCTACTAGCCATGTGGGCTAGTCCCATCTACGGTGTTTTAGCAGAAACCCAACTAACCAGTACACACCCATTTAACATCATGTCGTCCGGAATCACCCGCGACGACATTCACGAAAAACTTTAAGATGGGGAGGCTACAACCTCGAATAGCATGGGATCAAATTTATATATGCGCGCTCTAAGGGGTGCCCCCCTCTCGGTACCGACCGGAAACACCCATGCCCCCTGACCGGATGACGGGCTTTAATCCAGGGCCATGGAACCCTCATCCCGGCCCTTCTACTTGGTGTGTACTCGGGAAGAGGTTTAAAATTGACTAGACCGTAATCCCAACGGACGGCCTATGATAGTACCGAAAAAGGAGACGAACAGAATCATGACATGATCTCCGTTGATACTGAGTTAACCAACTACTGGAATGCTCCAACAATACCAGCATTCCACCTATCATATCACCATATGATCAAAGTGGTCCAAACATCATCTTCCGGGGCTCACCCGAAGCTTACTTGCATGAAACATACCATACACATATGCCCATATGATCATGCTTATGAAACGAACTACTCGAGCAAACATGCAACACACTCATCATATCAAAAGTTCAAACATGCTTTCCTGGTTCTGAGAAGTCGGAGCCTAACTTGGTGTGATTCGCGTCTCCGTCACGACCTTCGGTATCTATGTATTCCAAACAAATACATACTAACATAAATACCGCGCGTGTAAATAAAGTTGCTCCAAAAATTTCCACATAAATATGACAGAAAACTAGACAGAAAACTAACGAGGACAGAAAAATAATCAACTCAAAATCATTTTTAGAATAAAAGATATTAGAGTTTCTGTCCAGGGACCCATCTGTAATGAAACAGAAAAGTTCCAGGGGCTAGAACAAAAAACAGCAAAGTGAACCGGTACATAGTACGTCAACCGCAGAGGGAAAACGCACTTTGCCCGAATGCGCCTTCAGAAAACGGTTTGAGGGGGAGAGATGTGAGGCTGACAAGAGGCCCCACCCGTCGGGTTTGAATATGGAAATAGAGCCGCGCCGGCGCCGGTGCTGCGGTGATCGCCGGCGTCGATCCACGGCGAGTTAGGGGAGGGGACTGGTACCTACGGCTTCACGGTGGTCTTCCGCGTCGAACGGTGGTGGAGTTGGGTGTCGGCGAGCCCCACGTCGACGGCGACCCTATCTCCGGCGGACGGCCGCTCGAGTGGTCGTGGACCTCGTCGGAGAGGGTTCCTGGGATCAAAATGAGGTGGGGTTAGGCCTAGGTGGGTGCCAGGGTGATACGCTCGAGTTCATGGTGGCGGAGAAGCTCTCACCGGAGTGAACGAAGCTGGAGCCCGAGGCGGAGGTGTTTGGCCGGAGTTGGGGAAGAAGGGCCCCTCGAGGCTCTTCCAGAGGCTGGGCGTGGTCTAGGGAAGTAGTGGAGGTGTGCGGGCTCGAGCACGAGCTCGGGGTGCCTTATATAGGCGGCTCGAGGTGGCTGCCATGAACGGATAAGTCCGGCGAGTCTATTACGGTGCTGCAGTGGTCGGACGGCGGAGTTAGGGGCTTGAGCATCATCTAGGAGCTGTAGTGGTTCCATTCTCACGCCTAACTTGGCAGGGGAGGGGGAGTTACGGGCTGTCCCCGACGGAACGGCCGCGCGGCACGTCGGTGGTAGGAAACGCGCTCTGCGCGCGCCAGGCCACGGCGACGGTGCGGCAGGCGTGCGTTGGCGGTGGAGATGGACACGCGGAGCGCGGGGGTGGTTTGGGCGGCGCCAAACGGCGTTGAGCCGCGGGGTTGCTTCTGTCAGCCACCACGGGCGGCACTGTTGCCGTGGCAGTCACCGGCACGGTCGGGCCAGAGCGCCACCGACGCCCAGAAGTGGCCAAGCGAGCATGCGGCGCACTGGATAAGAAGAAGGAGCAGTGCAACATCGAGCCAAGGAGGTACAGACGAGGTTTTGTCGCTGCGCCTGATAAAACTGACAAAACTGACGAACTGGCGACAGTTTCAGTTATCAGCTGACAGTTTAGTGTATGCCAAGTGTTTGATGAAATGATTTTGGTATGTGGGCAATGTTTTTGGGCGTGATTTTTGGTGGAGTGGCCTCTTGATACATCTAGAGGCTACCTGATTTTTCACAGAATTTCTGGCAGAAGATAAATATGAATTTCACCAAATTTTGCAAATCTGGTCCAAACTTGCAGCAGGTGAAATTTGAAAATATTGAACTGTGGACTGGTGAAACAAGATAGATCTAGGTTGTGGGTACTAAGGACCATCTAGGAGAGTTGGTTTGGAGTCAAATAAGTAGATGGAAATGGTGGTTCCTTTGTAAATCACCAAGGTCCACTATAAAAGACAGAATTAGTTTTTGGAGTAAAATAAATAGAAGAAAAATCCCAATAAGGTCAAAACTTACTGGAATTGAAGAAAGACTTGTCCTAAGGTGTGAAAAGAGTCTTGGAGAGAAATATTTATCTTGGGGTCATGGCAAGATGGAGGATGGAGAGGGAGATAAGTCCAAGGTTAAACTTGAGAGGTTTAAATCAAGAAGGGGGGGATTCAAACAACCACTTTTGAAACTCAACTAGTGCTTGAACCAAACACAAGAGAAAAACTTCAAGGCCAAAAACCAGCTTGAGAAGACACACAAAGCTTGGCTAGAAGGGATTTTAGGAGGGTTTTAAGAGAAGATCAAACAACCCTTTCCAAAAAGGCCAAAAGTTTGGAAGAAAAACCAACTCAAAAGTTTGGGGTGTTACACCCCTTCTGATGGTTTCTACATAGACCTCGATGTCGACGAGTAGCTTGCTGCCCAGGTGGCAATCTCAAACCTATGAAGGGCCGCTGTAGATAGTCAGGATACACCAAGTCTTCTTTCTTTCCAATTTTCTATACTCAGACAAGTCTAGCTTCTGCATGTGCTTGTATGTTTGTATGACTTGATTGTTGAGTCATTTCACCCCCTACCTGTATGGATATGTTATGTATGGCTCTTTGGAGCCTCTTAAATAAAGTACTTTGAGTCATAGAGTTTTGTTGTGATGGCATGTTGTATTTGCACATATTGAGCATACTGTGTGTATGTTATTGAAATGCTTGGTATGTGTGGGATCCGACACCTAGTTGTTTACCCTTGGTAGCCTATCTTACACGGAAATGCCTCCTAGTGCTTCCACTGAGCCTTGGTAGCTTGCTACTGCTCCGGAACACTTAGGCTGGCCGGCATATGTCCTTCTTCGTTCCCGTGTCTGTCCCTTACGGGAAATGTCACGCGTTGCTCCTTCAAGTCCTTGTAGCTTGCTACGACTTGGGTTCATACGTTGATGACCGACACGTTCGTTGCTGGGTCATGTATGCATGTCTCTATAATTTAGCACCACTTTTGGTTTATAACTAGTCATGTCGGCCTGGGTTCTCTGTCATATGGATGCTAGCGACACTATCATATACGTATGCCAAAATGCGCAAACGGTCCTAGGCCAGGTAAGGTGGCACCCGTGGGATACTGTGCGTGAGGCTGCAAACTGATATGATGTCTTACATGCTAGATCGGTGTGACTTAGGATTGGGGTCCTGACAGCATTGGCATGAGAGCCGGACTGCCTGTAGGTTCATCAACCCAAACTGGTCGATGTTGAGTCTAGAAATTCTTAGTTATATGTAGGGGAATTGATTGTGGAAGGGAACGTAAGGCTCTTTTTACTCCTTTACCTTATGCCCTTCTGATCTGAGTCAGCCTATTCTTTCTACGGGTGTTAAGAACTAGGCTTCTCATCCTTTTATTAGGTTCACATGTTACTAATCCATAGACTCTTAGGATTGTTGGTTTCAAACCTCAGTTCAGTTTCTACTACCCAATATGTTGTTAGTTGGACCCGGAACCTTGATATGATGTTGTTGAGTGGCTATGCTATCATTTGTAAGATGTCTCAAAATCCTTTTTGAGCATTTACAATTCTTATGCTGCCTGATTTTTTCTAGAAATTCTAATGCCTTTGCATTATTTCGTGTTTCAGATGTCTGACTGCACCCCTCATTGCTACCTCTTGAGCTTGCGTTGTATTCCCTCGAAGAGGAAAGGGAGATGCAGCACAGTAGCGTAAGTATTTCCCTCAGTTCTTGAGAACCAAGGTATCAATCCAGTAGAAGACCACGCGCCAGTCCCTCGCACCTGCACAAACAAATAAGAACTTCACAGCCAACGCGATAAGGGGTTGTCAGTCCCTTTACGGGCACTTACGAGAGTGAGATCTGATAGAGATGATAGTTATATTTTTGGTATTTTTGGTTTAATAAAACAGCAAATAAAATCAAGAAAAGTAAAGTGGGTGTAGATTGATATGTTGAGAATAGACCTGGGGGCCATAGTTTTCTCTAGTGGCTTCTCTCATGATAGTGGTATTCTACGGCGGGTAAACAAATTATTGTCGAGCAATTGATAGAAAAGCGAATACTTATGAGACTATCAAGTTAATGTCGAGCAATTGATGAAAACCCCATCTTTTTATCCTCGATGGCAACAATACAATATGTGCCTTGCTGCCCCTACTATAACTAGGAAAGGACACCGCAAGATTGAACCCAAAGCCAAGCACTTCTCCCATTGCAAGAACTATAGATCTAGTAGGCCAAACCAAACCAATAATTCGAAGAGACTTGCAAGGATATTATGAGCACACATAAAAAGTTCAGAGAAGAACCAAACATCTTTCATAGTTAACCTTGATCATAAACTCACAATTCATCGGATCTCGACAAACACACCACAGAAAGAGATTACATCGAATAGATCTCCTCGAAGACCAAGGAGAACTTTGTATTGAGATCTAGAGAGAGAGAGAAGAAGCCATCTAGATACTAGCTATGGACCCGAAGGTCTGTGGTAAACTACTCACAACTCATGGTGAGGGCGATGATGATGATGATGAAGGCCTCCGTGATGGATCCCCCTCCCGGAACAGGCTCCAAGATGGGATCTCCACGGGAACAGAAGCTACGGCAGGAGAATTAGGGTTTTCTCTCTGCGTATGGAGTTTCTGGGGTACGTAGGTATATATAGGAAGAAGGAGGGCACCAGGGGCCGTGTGGGCCAGGCTCGAGGCAAGGGGGCGCGCCTTGGGAAGGGGGGCGCCCCCACCCTCGAGGGCAGCCCAGCTGTCCCCTGACTTGGTCATGACGTTTCCCGTGCGTGATTTTCTCCAAAAATATCTCTCGCGAAGGTTTCATTCCGTTTGGACTCCGTTTGATATTCCTTTTCTGCAAAAGCCTAAAATAGGCAAAAAAAAACAACAATCTGGACTGGGCCTTTGGGTTAGTAGGTTAGTCCCAAAAATGATATAAAAGTGAAAGATAAAGCCCATTAAACATCCAAGACTTTATAAATAATAGCATGGAACAATCATAAATTATAGATATTTTGGAGACGTATCAAGCATCCCCAAGCTTAATTCCTGCTTGTCCTCGAGTAGGTAAATGATAAAGAAAGAATTTTTTATGTGGAATGCTAACCAATATAGTTTTCAATGTAATTCTCTTAATTGTGGCATGAATGTTCAGATCTGAAAGATTCAAGATAAAAGTGTATATTGACATAAGAAATAACAACACTTCAAGCAATACTAACAAAGCAATCATGTCTTCTCAAAATACCATCGCTAAGGAAAGTTATCCCTAAATAATCATATGGTCTGGCTATGCTCCCTCTTCATCACACAAAATATTCATATCATGCACAACCCCGATTTCAGCCAAGCATTTGTTTTCATACTCTATTTTTTCAAACCTTTCAACTTTCACGCAATACATGAGTGTGAGCCATGGACATAGCACTATGGGTAGAATACAGAGGTGGTTGTGGAGAAGACAAAAAGGAGGGAGATGGTTTCACATCAACTAGGCGTATCAACGGGATATGGAGATGCCCATCAATAGATATCAATGTGAGTGAGTAGGGATTGCCATGCAACGGATGCACTAGAGCTAAAAATATGTGAAAGCTCAACAAAAGAAACTAGTGGGTGTGCATCCAACTTGCTTGCTCATGAAGACCTAGGGCATTTGAGGAAGCCCATCGTAGGAATATACAAGCCAAGTTCTATAATTAAAATTCCCACTAGTATATGAAAGTGACTAAACATCTGACTCTCTATCATGAAGAACATGGTGCTACTTTGAAGCACAAGTGTGGAAAAAGAGAGTAGCAAATGTCTCTTTTTCTTTTCTTTTTCTTTTTTTTTCTTTTTTTGGGCCTTTTTTTCTTTGGCCTTTCCTTTTTTTTCTTGGAGGGGCTTTATTGATTTAGCCTTTCCTCACATGGGACAATGCTCTAATAATGATGATCATCACACTTTCATTGAATTACAACTTGATACTAGAACAAAGTATGACTCTATATGAATGCCTCCGGTGGTGTACCGGGATGTGCAATGAATGAAGAGTGGCATGTATCAAAAATTATGCATGGTGGCTTTGCCACAAATACGATGTCAACTACATGATCATGCATGGCAATATGACAATATGATGCCTGTCATATGAACGGAACGGTGGAAAGTTGCATGGCAATATATCTCGGAATGGCTATGGAAATGCCATGATAGGTAGGTATCGTGGCTGTTTTGAGGAATATATATATGGTGGCTGTTTTGAGGAAGGATATATAGTAGGTGTATGGTACCGGCGAAAGTTGCCCGGTACAAGAGAGGCTAGCAATGGTGGAAGGGTGAGAGTTCGTATAATCCATGGACTCAATATTAGTCATAAGAAGTCATATACTTATTGCAAAAATCTACGAGTCATCAAAACAAAGCAATCAACGCATGCTCCTAGGGGGGAGGTTGGTAGGAGTTAACCATCGCGCGCCCCCGACCTCTACAAATACCTCATGCTCTAACTTCGTCACATAGCGATTCACCATACGTGCATGCTATGGGAATCACTAACCTTAACACAAGCATTTCTCAATTTTATAATAAATCCACTAGCATGACTCTAATATCAGTATCCTCATATCTCAAAACAATTATCAAGCATCCAACTTCTCATCATATTCAATACACTTAGTGTGAAAGTTTTTACTACATTGATATTGGATGCCTATCATGTGAAGACTGGTTTTATAGCCTAAAACACATTACCATGCTGTTTAAATCGAATCTCAAAAGGATATAAGTGAAGCATGAGAGATCAACAATTTCTTCAAAATAATATCACCACCGTGCTCTAAAAGATATAAGTGAAGCACTAGAGCAAAAACTATTCAACTCAAAAGATATAAGTGAAACATATAGAGTGTTCAATCAATTCCTAGGCCATATTTAACTCTCTCAAATAGGTGTGTCCAGCAAGGACAATTGTGGCAAACTAACAAGCAAAGACTCAAATTATACAAGACGCTCCAAGTAAAACAAATATCATGTGGTGAATAAAAATATAGCTCCGAGTATAGTTACCGATGGATGAAGACGAAAGAGGGGATGCCATTCCGGGGCATCCCCAAGCTTAGGCTTTTGGTTGTCCTTGAATTTTACCTTAGGATGCCTTGGGCATCCCCAAGCTTAGGCTTTTGCTACTCTTTGTTCCATATTCCATCAAAGCAATAGTCAAAACTTGAAAACTTGACAACACATAACTTAGACAAAAATCTCGTGAGCTCCGTTAGTATAAGAAGGCAAACCACTACCCAAAGGTACTGCAATGAATTCATTCTTTGTTTATATTGGTGTTAAACTTACTGTATTACAACTTCTCTATGGTCCATACTTCCCAATACTACTTATAGATGCATTGAAATTAGCAAACAACACACGAAAAACAGAATCTGTCAAAAACAGAACAGTCTGTAGTAATCTGCAAGATTCACATACTTCTGTAACTCCAAAAAATTCAAACTAAATTGGTAAACATGAGGAATTTGTCTATTAATCATCTGCAAAAATAATCAACTAAATAGCATGCTCCAGTAAAATCTGGTGATCATTCTAGCGAGCACTAACGATTCTGTTTTTCACAACAAGATCACATAAACTTCACACAAGTCTACCCAAAGGTTCTACTTAGCACAAACACTAAACAAAACACAAAACCACATCTAAGCAGAAGCTAGATACAATATTTATTCCAAAACATAAGCAAAAACAAAAAAAATATAAAATTGGGTTGCCTCCCAACAAGCGCTATCGTTTTACGCCCCTAGCTAGGCACGATACATGGATAGATCTAGGTATTGCCATCCTTGGGAGGAAATTAGTTAATTAAGTACTTGTGATTCTTAGGCACTTCTCTATCCCTATTGATAATCAAACTTTTGGGCAAGAAATCAAGAAGTTCTAAAGTGTCAAAAGGGTCTCTTGTAAAAGTAACAAAATAGGGTGAACACTTATGGATTTGAGATCCGCGATTCCTTTACTAGATGTTTCACCCTTGCCCTTAGGGACATACATGAACTTAGATAATTTAGTGGAGAAGTATTTTGAGTAGTTTTTATAGCAGAAAGAGCGGAACCCACATTAGTAATAATATTCTCAAGCTTATTTATTCTAGTAGAATGCTGATCTAGCTTTTCTTTAACTATGGGTTCCTTTTCCTTAAGTTTTTTCAGAACAACCCCTACCTTGGATCCATATTGGGTAATTTCATTATGGATCTTTCTATCCAAGTTCTCTACCAGTTCTACCATAGCAACTTTATTTTCAATGATTTCTAACCTTTGCATAACATGCTACAAAGTTAAAACGGTCCCATTAACCATAAGAGGAGGTGAGCCAAATAATTCAGTCATTGCATTATAAGAATCAAAAGTATGGCTACCCAAGAAATTCCCTCTGGTAATGGTATCTAAGATAAATCTATTCCACGGAGTTATGCCAACATAAAAATTGCGAAGAAGCATAGAAGTGGAAAGCTTCCTATTAGATCTCTTTTGCGCATTGAAAATTCTATACCAGGCATCTTTTAAGTTTTCTTCCTGTAACACCCCAAATTTTTGAGTTGGTTTCCTTCCAAAATTTTGGCCTTTTGGAAGAGGGTTATTTGATCTTTTCTTGAGCCTCTTCTAAAATATTTCTGGCCAAGGTTTTTGGAGATTTCTCAAGCTTGGTTTTTGACCTTGAAGATCTTCTCTTGGATTGGCTCAAGCCCAAGTTGAGTTTCAAAGAGGTTGTTTGTTTTCTCCCCTACTTGAGTTTTGTCTTTCAAATTTGGTCTTGGACTTATCTCCCCCCCAACCTTCATCTTGCCATGACCCCAAAAGAAATATTTATCTCCAAAACCCTCTTCACACCTTAGGACAAGTCTCCCATGAATTCCAGTAAGTTTTGACCTTATTGGGATTTTTCCTCTATTTATTTCACTCCAAAACTATTTCTGTCTTTTATAGTGGACCTTGGTGATTTACAAAGGAGCCACCCTTTCCATCCAGATATTTGATTCCAAACCAACTCTCCTAGATGGTCCTTAGTACCCACAACCTAGATCCATCTTGTTTCACTGGTCCATAGTTCAAAATTTTCAAATTTCACCTGCTGCAAGTTTGGACCAGATTTGCAAAATTTGGTGAAATTCATATTTATCTTCTTCCAAAAATCTTGTAAAAAATCAGGCAGCCTCTAGATGCATCAAGAGGCCACTCCACCAAATATCAGCACCAGAAATATTTCAGACATGCCACAAACATTTCATCAAACACTTAGCATACACTGTACTGTCAAGTTCAGAAGCTGTTAACTGAAACTGTCGACAGACAGTTCGACAGTTTCGTCAGTTTCGTCAGGCTCTTCGACAATCTCACCAGTAACCTCCTTGGCTCGACGCTGCACAGCACCATCTTCTTATCCAGAGCGCCGCACGGTTGCTTGGCTGCATCTGGGCGTCGGTGGCGCCCTGGCCTGACCGCGCCGGCGACTGCCACGGCAACAGCGCCGCCCGTGGCGGCTGACAGAAGTAACACCGCAGCTCGACGCCGTTTAGCGCCGCCCAAATCACCCCAGCGCTCCGCGTGTCCACCTCTAGTGCCAGCGCACGCCTGCCGCACCATCGCCGTGGCCTGGCACGCGCAGAGCGCGATTTCTACCGCCGACGTGCCGCGCGGCCGTTCCGTCGAGGACAGCCCGTAACTCCCTCTTCCCTGCTAAGTTAGGTGCGGGAATGGAACCACTACAACCCCTAGACGATGCTCGAGCCCCTAACTCCGCCGTCCAACTACTGCAGCACCGTAATCGACTCGCCGGACTTATCCATTCACGGAAACCACCTCGGGCCGGCTATATAAGGCACCCCCGAGCTCGTTCTCGAGCCCGCATGCCTTCACTACCTCCCTAGACCACGCCCAGCCTCTGGAAGAGCCTCGAGGGGCCCTTCTTCCCCAACTCCGGCCAACTCCCTCCGCCTCAGGCTCCAGCATCGTTCACTCCGGTGAGAGCTTGTCCGCCGCCGTGGACTCGAGCGTAGCACCCTGGCACCCACCTAGACCTAACCCCCATCTCAATTTGATCCCAGGAACCCTCTCCGACGAGGCCCACGACCACCCGAGCCGCCTCCAGCCGGAGACAGGGTCGCCGTCGACACGGAGCTCGCCGATGCTCAACTCCACCACCATTCGACACGGAAGATCACCGAGAAGCCGTACGTATCACTCCCCTCCCCTAACTCGCCGTGGATCGGAGCTGGCGATCACCGCAGCACCGGCACGTGCGCGACTCTGCTCCAATTTTCAAACCTGACGCGCGGGGCCCCTTGTCAGCCTCACACCTCTCCCCTCCGAACCGTTTTCTGTAAGCGCATTCGGGCAAAGTACGTTTTCCCTCTGCGGTTGACGTACTGCGTACCGATTCAATTTGCCGTTTTCTGTTCTAGCCCCTGGAACTTTTCTGTTTCATTCCAGATGAGTCCCTGGACAGAAACTCTAATATCTTTTTAACTAAAGATGATTTTGAGTTGATTCTTTTCTGTCCTCTTTAGTTTTCTATCTAGTTTTTTTTAATTTATGTGAATTTTCTTGGAGCAACTTTGTTTGCACGCGCCGTATTTATGTTAGTATTTATTTGTTTGAATATGTAGATACCGGAGGCCGTGACGGAGACGCGAACCACACCGAGTTAGACTCCGACTTCTCAGAACCAGGCAAGCATGTTTGAACTTTTGATATGATGAGTGTGTTGCATGGTTGCTCGAGTAGTTCGTTACGTAAGCATGATCATATGGGCATATGTGTATGGTTATATTTCATGCAAGTAAGCTTCGGGTGAGCCCCGAAAGATAATGTTTGAACCACCTCGATCATATGGTGATATGATGGGTGGAATGCTGGTATTGTTGGAGCATGCCAGTAGTTGGTTAACTCAGTATCAATGGAGGTCATGTCATGATTCCGTTCGTCTACTTTTTCGGTACTATCATAGGCCGTCTGTTTGGATTACGGTCTAGTCAGTTGTAAACCACTTCCCGAGTACACACCAAGTAGAGGGGCCGGGATGAGGGTTCCATGGCCCTGGATTAAAGCCCATCATCCGGTCAGGGGGCATGGGTGTTTCCGGTTGGGACCGAGAGGGGGGCACCCCTTAGAGCGAGCATATATAAATTTGATCCCATGCTATTCGAGGTTGTAGCCTCCCCGTCTTAGCGTTTTTCGTGAATGTTGTCACGGGTGATTCCGGACAGCAGGATGTTAAATGGGTGTGTACTGGTTAGCTGGGTTTCTACTAAAACACCATAGACGGAACTAGTCCCCATGGCTGGTAGAGTTCGTCGGCTACGAACTAATAGTACAAGCTCTGCAGAGTTAAAATTCCTTCAGTAGCCCTGTTTATGGTCTAGGGTCAATCTTCATGTCAACCCGGTGACCGTCTCAAGTATGTTCTTGTTGGTAACCAAAGTAGTGTGTTTGTCAAGTTTGTTTGGTAGATGAACTCACCAACTATCTCAGCATTGATTTACTTTCAGAAGTATTTCATCTTTATTCTATTGTTATTTATAAGCCCTTTATGTGATGTCGCTCAGATGTCCGACTGTGGCATTCTTTTTATTTATAAACCCTTTATGTGATGTCGCTCAGACGTCCGACTGTGGCATTCTCTTTATTTATAAGCCTTTTATGTGATGTCGCTCAGACGTCCGACTGTGGCATTCTCTTTATTTATAAGCCCTTTATGTGATGTCGCTCAGACGTC
>LR738709.1:348319140-348433330 GCA_902687465.1 Secale cereale
TTCTCTTTATTTATAAGCCCTTTATGTGATGTCGCTCAGACATCCGACTGTGGCATTCTCTTTATTTATAAGCCCTTTATGTGATGTCGCTCAGACGTCCGACTGTGGCATTTCTTTTATTTATAAGCCCTTTACGTGATGTCGCTCAGACGTCCGACTGTGGCATTCTTTTATTTATAAGCCCTTTATGCGGTGTCGCTCAGACGCCCGACTGTGGCCTGCTATCATTCATTATTTCATGAGGCGTCACTCAGACACTCGTTTAGTCTCCTTCTATTTATCTTTCGGATTTCGAGAGGATTACCGCCCGACTTCTATCATTGCATACAGCTCATTAATATTTTGTTCCGGCCGTATTTTGCTGGAATACTCATATGCATCATGTTGGCATTTATTATATCTTAAGTCCGAACTGTCTTGCGAGTACATTCAAAGTACTCACCTGGCATGTTGATTTGGCCAGATGTGGACGAAGGCGATCTCATGGATGAAGAGTTCGATAGCGAGTCCGACGCTTAGTGGAGTCCCAGTCAGTCCCTTGCGATCCTGGAGTTGATCACTGTTTTATAACCACTTCCGCCTACCACCAAATAAATTCATCGGGTCTCACTCCGATAGTCGATGAGCTGTAATATATCGGAGTCACATCACACACTTCACTGTGACATATCCACCACCTTTTATTATGAATTAGTAGTATGCCACCCTGCCTTGTGTCATATCCGCCTCTATGTATTATATAGGCGCGCTGGTAATAAAATTGTTGAGCAACCCCCAGCTCAACCTTGTGTAATATTCAGCGTACTGGAATTCTTTGTCAAGGATTTGTCTGCCAGCAGGTAATAATATCCCTCGCTGGTTTAATAAAAAGGTCGGCCTTCCGGTAATTATTTTACTGAAGGACCGGTCTTGACACTTCCTCCCTTTGTTTAAAGTTGAGAACCTCACTCTCGGGAGTGTTGATAATGATAGGTGTGCTAGACATGCTGACAAGCAAGCAAGCAACACACAAGCAAACAAGAATCAAGCGAACGATAAACACACGACAGAATAAGGGCTAATAAAACGGCAAGGCTGAAGTGGGGTAGAGGAAAACGAGAGACAAATAAATGTATTGCGAAGGATAAGGGTTTGTGATAGGTACTTGGTACATGACTTTTGCGTAAGCCTCCCCGGCAACGGCGCAAGAAATTCTTCTTGCTGCTTCTCAAGCTTGCGTCGTATTCCCTCGAAGAGGAAAGGGAGATGAAGCACAGTAGCGTAAGTATTTCCCTCAGTTTTTGAGATCCAAGGTATCAATCCAGTAGGAGACCACGCGTGAGTCCCTCGCACCTGCACAAACAAATAAGAACTTCGCAGCCAACGCAATAAGGGGTTGTCAATCCCTTTACGGTCACTTACAAAACTAATATCTGATAGAGATGATAGTTCATATTTTTGGTATTTTTTATTATAAGAACAAAAGGTAAAAGTGGAAAAGTAAAGTAGATTGTAGATTGATATGTTGAGAATAGACCCGGGGGCCATAGTGTTCTCTAGTGGCTTCTCTCATGATAGCGATATTCTACGGCGGGTAAACAAATTATTGTCGAGCAATTGATAGAAAAGGGAATAATTATGAGACTATCTAGGCATGATCATTATATATAGGCATCACGTCTGAGACAAGTAGACCGAAACGATTCTGCATCTACTACTATTACTCCACACATCGACCGCTTTACAGCATGCATCTAGTGTATTAAGGTCATAAGAACAGAGTAATGCCTTAAGAAAGATGAGATGATGTAGAGGGATAAACTCAAACATAGTGATATAAACCCCATCTTTTTATCCTTGATGGCAACAATACAATACGTGCCTTGCTGCCCCTACTGTCACTGGGAAAGGACACAACAATATTGAACCCAAAGCCAAGCACTTCTCCCATTGCAAGAACTATAGATCTAGTAGGCCAAACCAACCAATAATTCAAAGAGACTTGCAAGGATATTATAATCATACATAAAAATTTAAGAGAAGAATCAAATATTTCTCATAGATAATCTTGATCATAAACCCACAATTCATCGGATCTCGACAAAGACACCGCAAAAAGAGATTACATCGAATAGATCTCCTCGAAGACCGAGGAGAACTTTTTATTGAGATCCAAAGAGAGAGAAGAAGCCATCTAGATACTAGCTATGGACCCGAAGGTCTGTGGTAAACTACTCACAACTCATGGTGAGGCGATGATGATGATGTAGAAGAACTCTGTGGATGATCTCCCCTCCGGCGGAGCTCTGGAACAGGCCCCAAGATGGGATCTCATGGGAACAGAAGGTTACGTCGGTGGAACTAGGGTTTTCTCTGTTGTTCTGATGGTTTCGGGGTACGTAGGTATATATAGGAGGAAGGAGGGCACCGGGGGCCAAACATGGGGCCCACGAGGGAGGGGGCGCGCCCTACAGGGGGGCGTGCCCCCCACCCTCGTGGGAACCACGTATGCCCTACTTCGTGGTTCTCAAGTCTCCCGTGAGTGATTTTCTCCAAAAATATCTCTCCCGAAGGTTTCATTCCGTTTGGACTCCGTTTGATATTCATTTTCTTTAAAACCCTAAAACAGGCAAAAAACAACAATCTGGACTGGGCCTTTAGGTTAGTAGGTTAGTCCCAAAAATAATATAAAAGTGTATAACAAAGCCCATTAAACATTCAAAACATCATAAACAATAGCATGGAACAATCAAAAGTTATAGATACGTTAGATACATATCAGTAGTAACAAAATGTATTAGGACCTACGCGAGAGGTTCTGGTGGACTAGGATGAAGAGAGAAATCGCTGAGTTCATTTCTAACTGCGATGTTTGTCATCGCGTTAAAGCAGAGCATCAACGGCCTGCTGGCACCCTTCAACCTTTAGCTATTCCTGAATGGAAATGGGATAAAATCGGTATGGACTTCATCATCAAATTTCCCAGGACCAGTAAAGGGAATAATGATATCTTCGTCGTCATCGATCGCCTCTCCAAAGTAGCCCATTTCCTGCCTGTTCGAGAGAGTATAACCGCTAGCCAGCTAGCAGACTTGTATATTTCTCAGATAGTATCTCTTCATGGTGCTCCATTGGAGATTAACTTAGACCGTGGAAGTCTCGTCACCTCTCGATCTTGGGAAAGTTTCCAAAATGCTATGGGAACTCGTCTCTCCTTTAGCACCGCCTTTCACCCTCAGTCAAGTGGTCAAGTAGAATGAGTCAATCAAATCCTAGAAGATATGCTCCGAGCCTCTGTTATCTCATTCGGTATGGATTGGGAGAAGTGTCTTACATTCGCCGAATTCGCCTATAACGATAGCTACCAAGCTAGCGTAGGCAAGGCTCCTTTTGAAGTTCTTTATGGACAAAGGTGTCGAACGCCTCTTAACTGGTCAGAAACCGGGGAAAGACAATTCTTCGGTCCGAACATGATCCAGGAACCAGAAGAGCAAGTTCGCATTGTTCGTGAGAAATTGAAAACAGCCCAATCCCGTCAGAAGAGACAATATGATTACCATCATAAGGCTGTGACTTACGAAGTCGGCGATAAGGCTTACCTTCAAGGTACTCCTCTCAAGGGAACCCATCGATTCGGTATCAAAGGCAAATTTCCTCCTTGCTACATTGGTCCCTTTCGCATTCTTGCCTAACGAGGAGAAGTTGCCTACCAACTGGAACTACCTCCGCATCTTTCCAGGGTTCATGATGTCTTCCACGTTTCCCAACTCAGGCGTCACGAATAATTTCATGATTTATTATATACAGTGGGCACGAGTAGTTTCATGATTTATGAAAGTGCTTTAGCATTTTTAATAAAGCAACACAAGTACAGAAAACGGAAAACAGAAAAAAAATAGAAAAAAAAAGAGAAAGGCCAGAGGCCACTCACCTGGCAGGCCCACCTGGCGGCCCAGCACTGTGCTGGCCCGCGCCAGGCATCAGCTTCGTCCCCGCTAGGTAGGCAGGTGACGCCGGCGCGCGCCAGCTCGCCACCGTGACAGCTGCTTGCCACTCTTCTGGACACCGCTCGCCGTTTCAACGCCTCACACGTCCTCTACGTCGTCGCCCTGACCGCCACGACACCGCACTCCCCCCAGCTCTCTCCCTCACCCTCTGGAAGCCATGGCCCACGGTGATGCGCTCGCGCCGCCGTGAAACTCGCAGCCTTCGCTGCTCCCCCATCGCCTCGCCTTGTCTACGTTCACCGCAACCCCGTCCTCGACCTCCTCGACAAGCCACGAGGCATTGGATGCGCTGCATCGACTCCACCGAGCTCTTCCCCGCCGCTCACCACCGGAGATCCCCTTCGCCGCACCAGCCACTCCGGGCCGTCTCCGAGCTTGCCAAGATCACCGTCGACTCCGTTGTGAGCTGCTGGTCATCTCCATCCTCTCCGTTCTCGCTAAAGCCCTCTACAGCGACTGCTTCAAGCTCACCCGCACATGCCGCCGTAGTTGCTCGCCGCCGACGTGGCTCCGGCAACGCAACGACCACGCAACCGTGCCCAACGCACTCACCACGCCGCGTAGATGCTGTAGGTGCCCTGCACGCACCTCCACGAGCACCGCAGCAACGAGATCAGCCTCGCCTGAACTCCAACACCCGCAAGGCTCGTCGCCGGCGTCGTTTCCAGCTACCCCGAGCTCCAACTCGAGCACCACTCGATGCGGCTCGTCTCCAGCTTCACGTAGGTGCCCTCCATCGTCCTTTTGGTCACCGGAGGAGGATTTCCAAGGCCATCCACCACGTCTGGCCTCGCCGGCGTCGAGCCGCCGACGGGTTGGCCTGGTCAGATCTGGGGTTTTACTCCCCTGGGTCTATGACAAGTGGGGCCATGCCCCTGTTTAGTTAGGAGTTAGTTAATTAACTTAATTAATTTAGTTAGTTAGCTGAGTCACTGACATATGGGCCTAGCCTTGCTGACAGTTCTATTAGGATTAGTTTAATACTAACTAACTCAGTTACTTAACTGAGTCACTGACCAGTGGGCCCCACTAGTCAGGTTTGACCTCGACGACCTAGTTGACCTACTGAAGTCACTATGATGCAGTGCTGACGTAGTAACTATTTTCTGGAATTTAAATTAATCAGAAATGATTTATTTATTTTAGAAAATGGTTTAAACTTCTCAAAATATAATAAATCAACCTTAGCTCAGATGGAAAAGATTTATGTATGAAAAATGATCAGAAAAATCTAATCTATCCATCTGTACTGGTTTCATGCATGTTTAAGCAAGTTAACCTTGCTGTTCACATCAAAACATGATAATACAATTTAGAAATTAATAACTTGGGCTTGAATTTGAACCTTTGGTTCAAATAGGCTCAGACCCTTCTATTTGTAGTTGCATTAGCTCAAACACATCCATATTACCATGTCATGAGCATGCATCATATTGTTGCATATTTCCATGTATTGATTGTGTTACCTGTGTGACCTCCGTTGTAGGTTCTGCTCCCGAGTATATTCACGAGTATCCAGTTGAAGGACAGTACCACTCGAGCAATCTACCAGGCAAGCAACCCCATTGAACATTCCGATACAAACCCATCTTCCCGCTTCTTCTCTGTTTTACTGCATTAAGACAACAACGTTTCAACTGTTGTTTGCTACGGTAGCTGAATCTCATTGCTTTGCATGACCTGTCATTGCCACAGTAAATAGTTGAAACCCACTATCATGTGTAGGAGTTGATTGAGCCATGTTGATGTGTTCCTACCATGCTGTGCCTGCTATGCTTAGAGTTGTGTCGGGTCTGATTCATCTGGGTGATGGATCAGAGTGAAATGATTATGTCTAGTAATAACAGTGAAGTGTGGAATATGTTTTGGTAAAGGTATCGATGGAAGGCCATGTAGGAGTACATGGTGGGTTGTTTCATTGGAACCGTCCTTAAGAACTGAGATTTGTATGTGTGATTTAAGATCAGCTACTACCACGCATTGGGCCCGAAACCAATGCGCTCTCTCGAATTATTAACCGCCCTTGTCCTCTGTCTAGGAGTTGCAGTTAGTCTCTGGTGTTTGTTGTATAATAGATGTCGTGCGTAGCGCTGACCCTCTGGGTGGGCTGTGTTGCGGCAGGTACGTGGCACGGTGTACCGAGTCACCCGTTTGGTGTCTCGGGAACCCTGTATACATCGTTTGGGGCCATGAGCGACACGCCGGCTGGATCTCCTTGCGGATGGAACCCAAATAGGCGATAAACCTGGACTATGGACTTGTGTGATTATTCAGGTCGTGGCCAACACCCTCGCTGGGCTTCCGCTTGAAGGTGGCCGAGTACATGTCGAGTAAACGGCGATGAGTGGTGGAAGCGTGTGTGAAGAAGTACACCCATGTAGGGTTATCAATCTATTCAAATAGCCGCGTCCGCGGTTAAGGACCACTTGGTTGCCTATACAGTTCATAGACAAGTTAATGGTAACTCATAAAAGACTCAAGACAAGTGTGAGTGCCGTGGATGGCCCTTCCGTAGGATGACGGGAGAGGATCCACGGTAGTGTATTGTTGTGGTGATTAGTGGACTCGTGTGCGATGTCTCATCTTTTCAAATTGTTGATAGACGTAGTACAGGTTAGCCAAGAGTCAAAGCTGGCTTGCTACAATAAACTCCACTACCCTTGTTGATAATGTGCATGTATGATAGGTTCTGATGTAAGACTTGCTGAGTACCTTTGTACTCATGTTTGCTTAATAACTGTTGCAGAGGAGAACCCTGGCCCTTCTGATGGTTTCTACATAGACCTCGATGTCGACGAATAGCTTGTTGCCCAGGTGGCAATCTCAAGCCTGTGAAGGGCCACTGTAGATAGTCAGGCTACACCAAGCCTTCTATCTTTCCAGTTGTCTGTACTCAGATAAGTTTAGCTTATGCATGTGCTTGTATGTTTGTATGACTTGAGTGTTGGGTCATGTGACCCCCTACCTGTATGGATAAGTTATGTATGGCTCTTCGGAGCCTCTTAAATAAAGTACTTTGAGTCATAGAGTTTTATTGTGAAGCCATGTTGTATTCGCAAATATTGAGCATATTGTGTGTATGATATTGAAATGCTTGGTATGTGTGGGATCCGACACCTAGTTGTTTACCCTTGGTAGCCTATATTACAGGGAAATTCCTGCTAGTGCTTCCACTGAGCCTTGGTAGCTTGCTACTGCTCCAAAACACTTAGGCTGGCTGGCATGTGCCCTTCTTCCTTCATGTGTCTGTCCCTTAGGGGAAATATCACGCGTTGCTCCTTTAAGTCCTTGTAGCTTGCTACGACTCGGGTTCATACGTTGATGACCGACATGTTCGTTGCTGGGTCATGTATGCCTGTCTCTGTAATTTAGCGCCACTTTTGGTTTATAACTAGGCATGTCGGCTCGGGTTCTTTGTCATATGGTTGCTAGCGACACTATCATATACGTGTGCCAAAATGCGCAAACGGTCCCGGGCCAGGTAAGGTGGCACCCATCGGGATACCGTGCGTGAGGCCGCAAAGTGATATGATGTGTTACATGCTAGATCGGTGTGATTTAGGATCGGGGTCCTGACACTCAGTCATATCTACATAGTTCTCGAACCCGTAGGGTCCGCACGCTTAATGTTCGATGACAATATTGTATTATATGACTTATGTGATTTGGTGACCGAATATTGTTCAGAGTCTCGAATGAGATCACATACATGACGAGGAGTCTCAAAATGGTCGAGAGGTAGAGATTGATATATAGGACAATGGTATTCAGACACCGAAAGTGTTTCGGGATGAACCGGGTACTTATCGGGTCACCGGAAGGGGTTTCGGGCACCCCTGGCAAAAGATATGGGCCTTATGGGCCAAGAGGGGAAAGGCACTAGCCACAAAGGGGCTGGTGCGCCCCCCCATATGGGTTGGTGCGCCCCCCGCATATGGGCTGGCCAAATTGGAGAAGGAAAGTGGAAGGAGGAAAGGAAAAGGGGAATAGGATTCCCCCTTCCCCCTCTTCCCTTCCTACTCCGAATAGGAATAGGAAAGAGGGGTTGGCCGAATTGGAGGGGACCCCAAGTAGGATTCCTCTTAGTTGGGGCGCCCCCTTGGCTGCCTCTCCTCCCCTCCCACATATATATACATGGGGAGGGGGCACCTAGAACACACAGCAAGAATTGTTAGCCGTGTGCGGCACCCCCCTCAATAATTTACGCCTCCGGTCATATTCTCGTAGTGCTTAGGAGAAGCCCTGCACGGATCAATTCACCATCACCGTCACCACACCGTCGTGCCGACAAAACTCATCTACTGTAATGCCCGGATGTAATACTTTCCCTTTTGGGTATATAATATATCTCCGGCTTCATCTATTTCCATTCCGGGTTCTTTGTCTTTCGGGTTTTCGTCATTTTGTGGTGTGAGTGTGTGGCATTCATTCATATCATGTAGACATGTGCATCGCATTGCATTTGTGTTGTCGGTTGCATCCGGTTCCACGTGTTTCTTCCCGTTGTCCGTTTCGCGTTCCGGAGCTCCCTCACGTGTCCGTGACGTCCCGTAGGCCTACTTTGTTGTTCGGGCGTGTAACGTTACCGGTGTGCCGCGAGGTTGTTGTGTGCGTTGTTGTTTTGTTGTGTGCAACCCGCCTCTCAAATCTCGTCTTGTTTGGACTCCGTTGGCTATCCCATCCGTTGTTCGTGTGGGTCCAAAGTGCCTTCATTTTGTGTCCCAGAAACACCCCTACTGCAGTCTTTTATCTTCTCCTAGGCCCTTTTAAACTACCCCCACGATCGGATCCGTCGGATCGCGATCGGAGGGTTCCTAACACCCCATTCCCCCCTAACCCTAAAAACTGCTATATAATAGACCCTAGTCTATTTGGGCATCTAGCTTCTTCCTCCCCTTCCCCTAAAAATCTGGATCTAACTCCCCGCCTCTCCATCTGGCCAGTTCCCGAGGGAACCAGCCAGATCCATCGATCCTTCCTGGGATCGCTCGCCGAACCATCACCTCGATCGCCCCAGCCGTCGCCTGGCAGATCGAACGCAGCTGGGCGTCCACCACAGCCATCGAGCCAGTTGGTCGATCCACCAGGACCGCTTCACCGCATCGCACCGATCCTCCGGCCCGTACGCCCGCAGCGTGGACCACTTCCCCGGCTCGACCGAGGCCTCTTTCGCCTCAACGCCGCCCCGGGCTGCTCCATCGGGCCCTCCTTCAGCCGCGACCCGCCGCGTCGCCCTCCCTTCTTCGCCGCATCGCCGCGACCGGGCCGGCCCACTGCCTTCGCCGCGTCCCGTTTGCCAGGCCAGCCTCCAGCCGGCCGGGCCGCTTCTCCGTCGCCAGACGCGCCGCGACCGGGACGCCGCCTCCCAGCAGCGGTCGCCTGGGCCCGTAGCCGCTCGCTGGGCCGCCCAGCCCCAGCAGCAGACGCCTCCCTCCGCGACGGCCCGATCCAGGGCACGCCAGCCGCCTCTCCGCCAGCTCTTCGCGGGCCGACCGCCGCCCCGGGCCCGTTTCGTCTTCCGCCTCCGCCCCGGGCCCGATCTCTTCGCCTGGGCCAGATCCACCCGAGCCCGCGTGGATTTATTCCAGATCTGAGTGGAGGTTGCCCCAAATATCCCTAAGTCCTTGTTTTGCTTAATCTGTGATGCATATTTCAAACTGCTAGATCTTTTTGTGTGTTGCTCCGATTCGCGCATATAATATGTCCAGACGTTCGTGGAGACTTGCTCTACGTTTTATCTGTTGTTGTCATGCATGTTAGAGATCATCTAGGTGCTTGTTTTTCTGTTGCAAGAGTGCATCATGATATAAACTGCTGCTATGTGATGTTTTTATGTCATCTTTGCCATGTGATATCTTTTAGCTCGTTTGTCCGAATGATGCAAATGACATGTCCACGTGTTCGTCTTGCCATGCTCTACGTGTTGTATGTGCTAGGCAGCATGATAGATTTATTCTTGCCTTGTTATCATCGTTGCAAAGTGCCATGTGGCTGTGGTGTTGTTTCACTTGTTATGAAATGCCATATTGTTGAGCTCGTTGCTATCGTTGTGTTTATCTCCATGAAGCATGCTTGTGTGTTTCGGGATCACCTTCATGTGCACTTTGATGAGGTGCTTACCCTTTGCCATGTTTAGTTTCGAGGTGACTTAAACATGCTCTTTTAGATGCCATGATGAAATTGTTGTTTTAGGACTTAGTGGATTTTCACTAAGTCTGAAATCTGTAACGTTCCGATGCCATGTTCGTGTGATGTTCTAGGACAAACCATGTTAGTTTTGGAGTGGATCTTGATTGTTCCTTGTAGTATATATTGTTGTCTTTCCATACATGTTCTCACATGTCTATTTAAGTGGCTGTAGCATGTTTATCTTTTGCTCCAAAGTTTCAATAAAATTCTGCTGCCAGAATTTTATTGTCAAGTTCAATATGTCCAAAATCATTGCTATTGATCCGTGACTCCGTTGGGGGTGCACCTTTGGACTTAGTTGCTGTAGTATATGTCTAGTTTGTGTTCATGTCCTTTGCCATGACATTTGAGTGCTGTAGCTTAATTATTTTGTGCTCCGAAGTTGCTATGATGCTGTAATTTTCAGCTTTCGCTCTTTTCTTGTTTCGGGTGTAACTTTTAGCCCGTAACTCCGATTTCAGCGAATCTTACATGAAACTTGATAGTTTTTCCGTGTAGATTAATAATATCAGCTTGTTATCATGTTTTGAGGTGTTTTGCTTGAGTGCTATTTTACGTGCTCCGTGTGCATCCTTAGTGCATCCATCATGCATCCATCATTTTCGAGTGCGCATTGCATCTTGTTGATTTGTGCTTGGTGTGATTATTTTGTTTAGAGCCGGAAGCAGAGTCTGAGTTCGAGTACGAGCACGAGGTTTCCAACGAGGTTGAGCACGAGGACCCTTCTTACGATCCGAACGACTTCTCTTCAGGCAAGATGACCGAACCCCGATAACATTACTATCTTTGCCTATTGCTAGTAGATCTGCTCTATAGTTTTGCCACGATGCCCATGATCTTCTTGTCAGCCTCCTACTTGTAAACCATTGCCATGTTTAACCAACCTACCTATGCAAACCGTTGCTTGGCTAAGTATGCTTCGCTCAGCCCTTCTTATAGCATTGCTAGTTGCAGGTGAAGATCGAAGATGCTTGCTTCATGTTGAAGTTTGGTTGGGTTTTATCACACTATATAAATGCTTAAAATGAAATCATCTATATATTGGCAAGGGTGGAAGGCTAAGCCTTTTGCTTGGTGATTTGTTCCACTCATGCCGTTAGGAACCGTATAAACCGGTGTTATGTTCCTTGATTATGCGTTCCTAACACGGTTGGGGTGTATGGGACCCCCTCGATAAACCGCTAAGTGCTAAGTCTTTTCCAGCAAGTCCCAACATTGGTACTATTTGCCTAATAACAAACTAAACTTGCATAGGGAGTTATAAACCCTTTTTCTTAATTCAACAACCCGGGCCAGTGCTCCACATGAGTGTTGGTCCAAACTGGGGGTTACGCTGGGCCACCTCGAGGAAACTCAAGGTCTGGTAAAAACTTGTGGGATCACCCATCAGGTCGTGGCCTGAGACGAGATACGCGCGGCTACTATCAGGGTGTCGGCACGCCGGGAGGATTTGCTGGATTAGCCTTACCTTAGTTCGGTATATCTTGAGCACGGGATTCCGAGAATACTCGGGTCTTCCCACTTTGGAGTTGCGACTCCGCGGATCGTGGGCTTGTAATGGGTCAAGTTGGAACACCCCTGCAGGGTTTGAACTTTTGAAAGCCGTGCCCGCGGTTATGTGGCAGATGGGAGCTTGTTAATATCCGGTTGTAGATAACTTGACACAATGTTTCTAATACACTACCAGCGTGTGTTCCGTGATCGTCAATTTCCGAATAGGGATTCGGGAGTGGAACATGGAGGGGTTATGTTTGTGGAGCTTGTAGCTAGGATCACTTCGTGATCACTTCTCGCCGAGGCTTTCTCTTCTCGCTCTCACTCACGTAAGCTAGTTGCTAGTTGCTGCTGCAGACTCTTATTCTTTTCTTCAGCCTTTCCTCTCCCAAAGGCTTAAATAGTCTTGTTACCCGGAAACGGGATTGCTGAGTCCTCTGTGGCTCACAGTTACTTCACCACACCAGATGCAGGTCCAGCTGTGAGCTATCCAGGTGATGGCACCGAGCTGGATTGGGAGTTCGACGAGGAGCGTAGTCGGTACTATGTGCGATACCCGGATGATCAGTAGTGGAGACTCCTACTAGGATTCGATCCGCCTGTGGTTTATTTATTTCAGTTTGGTATCTTGACATTTGGATTTTGCCCTTAGAGGGTTGTGATGTTCTTAATGTATGATGATTGAGACATGTTATGTTTACAATCTCCTCTTTTACATGAGATGTGCAAAGATTACCAAACTTGAGATCATTCTAGGATGGATTTATGCCTTTAAGTCGTGCCTCGACACGTAGGAGGTATAACTCCATCCTGGGCATTACAAGTTGGTATCAGAGCCTTCTCCGACCTAGGAGCCCCCACTGTTTGATCTAATCGTTGACGGTCGAGTCTAGGCACACACTGAAAACTTTTTGAGTCCTATATTATATTGGAGAGTAGGATTTCTTTGCTTCTCATCCCCTTTCTCTCTGGTGAGGACTCCTGACGACTACTCTTGTCTCTCCTATCTTCAAAAATTGCACAATTTTTTTAGGAATCCCGCGAGTATTCTGGGATTGTTTCGATGTTCTTGTGACAAGGATATTGTTCTCGATGCCTCCTGTTCCCGGGGAGTTGAGCTTCGGGGTATTGTTGTCACAAGCATATCGTGGCAGTACTAAATACTTAAGACGACCGACATCGAAAATCTCTCCTATACGGCCAGTGGCAAGATAACCCCGACATCACCCAGTACTGGGGAGGTAGTTCGGGAGTATTGCCATAGCTTGTTATAGTGGATGCTTTTCGAAGGTCCGAGGTACACAGTTTCCGAGAAAGACTGGTTATGTGTTGAAGGATGGATACACCTGGATGTAGGTTAGAGTTGATTGCGCGGTGCTTCCCGTGTATCCCCAACACCTGATTGCATAACTGGAATCTTTCGGAAAGCTATAGGTGGGTTTATCCAGTAGATCGTAGGCATTCTTCCAACGAATGCAGGTTAGTGAGTTCGGGGTTCTACATTGAGTGAAGGGGTTATATGACCGATGTTACTATCAGGAGTTGCATCTTAAAGGGTCCTTGGCTATGCTGATCCGGGGATTGCAAAACCTTTTCGTAACGCATTCATATGCTTTCAGCACAAAGATGTTAGAACGAAACTCCTCTCTTGTGTTTGTTCCCATCCGTACCTTGTTGTTTTCTTATTCTCATTTTATCTCCCATGTGGCTTCTCGTGAAGATTGATGTTATCATTTAACTGAGAATTTCATTCGTTCCTCTTGTTCGAATGATTTCATTCGTTCTTATTGTTCAACTGATTATTGTGAAGACTTGTTGCAATTCATTCCATTGATTCAGCTTATACCTCTTGTCAATCTATTGCTGATTCGTGGTCATCTCTTTTAGGATGGCTCCGAAAAGGGTTCCCAACGCTAACCCAGAGGTGGAAGAGGTCCCAGAACATCCTCCTTCCCCTCCTCCTCCGCTTGAGGCTTGGAGAGCGATTATGCAGACTACTGCTCAGAACACTCAGTTGATGATGCAGATGATGCAACAGATGCAAGCTAATCAAGCTAATCAGGGTGTTCCAGGGAATCAAGGCAACTTCTTCCAACAGCACCATGCTACCCTCAACCAGTTCTTGGCCAACAATCCTAAAGCTTTCAGTTACTGTGTCGACCCTCTTGATGCTGAGGATTGGTTAACCGACATAAAGAAGCATTTTGAGTGCAGTAACGTGAAGGAAGATGATTATGTGAAGTTTGCAGCCTTCCAACTGAAAGATCAAGCAGCTGACTGGTGGCAGCAGTACAAAGACTCCAGGCCAGGTCAAGTGATCTCTTGGGAGAATTTCTGCAAGGATTTCCGTTCGCACCACATTCCTACAAGTGTCATCGAGGGTATGCGTGAGCAATTCCGCAACCTGAAGCAGGGCTCCATGACAGTCTATCAGTATAATGTCAAGTTCCAAAACCTCGCTCGCTATGCTAAGCAAGACATTCCTAATGCCAAGAGTAAAATCTATCAGTTCCGTGGAGGTCTCAAAGATGAACTTCAGCTTGCTCTCACCTTGTTCGAGCCCGATGAATTCGACAAGTTCTATAATATGGCTTTGAAACAAGAAGTAGCTCAGCTTAAAATGGAGGCTTCTAAGAAGAGAATTCGAGATGCCGTTCACTCTTCCTCATCGTCTTAGTTGGCTGCGAAACAACAGAAATTCTGGCTTCCTCCTCCTCCAATGATTCGAGATCCATACAACAACTCCAACAACTCCAACTACAAGAACTCTAGTGGTCGTGGTTTCTCCCACCCACCCAACCCGAGCAACCAGTCGAAGAAGCAGTTTCAGTCTCAAGGCTCCAAGTCAAGTGGCTCTCATTTCCGTCCTCTCTCAGAAGTGACTTGCAACAAATGCACTCAGAAAGGTCACTATGCCAACAGATGTCCGAATCCGAAGCGTCTTCCTCCTCCTCCACCTGTGAGTTCAGCTATTGTCAGGCATGATCCAAAGTCTGCAAGGGTCAATCTGATGAATGCAGCACAAGCGGAGAATTCTTCTGATGTCATTTTGGGTAACCTTCCAGTGAACTCTATACCTGCTAAAGTTTTGTTTGATTCGGGTGCTTCATGCTCTTTCATGTCTCAACAATTTGCATCCAAGTATAATGTGGACATCAAAAGTTTGCCAAGGGAGTTATCAGTTGTTTCTCCGGGTAGATTGATGCATTCTCGTATATATGCTCCGGATGTTTCTATTCGCATGGGTGATTATCGATTTTTGGCTTCTCCGGTGATTCTCGGCAATTATGACATTGACCTCATCCTCGGAATGGATTGGCTTTCTCGGCATGATGCTCACATCGATTGTGCTCAAAAGGAAGTCAAGATGACTCATCCTGATGAAGATGTGATTATCTTTGCCTCAAGGGATAACACTATCAGGCTTTTCTCTCTCAATGATAAGGGCGAAATTAATGCCATATCTCAAATTCCGGTGGTGAACGAGTATCAAGACGTCTTTCCTGAAGAACTTCCAGGCATGCCTCCACACCATCAGGTGGAGTTTGTCATTGAACTCGAGCCGGGTACTGAGCCAGCATGCCGGCGTCCGTACAAGCTCTCTCCGGATGAATTGAAGGAATTGAAGAAGCAGCTTGATAAGCAGGAGAGTATGGGTCTCATCAGACCTAGTACGTCTCCATGGGGCTGTGGTGTCTTATTTGTCAAGAAGAAAGATGGCACGGAGCGTCTCTGTGTTGACTACCGGCCATTGAACAAGAAGACGATTAAGAATAAGTATCCGCTCCCCAACATCAACGAACTCTTTGAGCAGCTCAAAGGAGCTAAAGTGTTCTCTAAGCTTGACCTCCGAATGGGCTATCATCGAATTCGCATTCGCGAGGAAGACATCCCCAAGACGGCCTTCAGAACGAGCTACGGTTCATACGAGTATACCGTCATGTCCTTCGGTCTCGCCAATGCTCCTCCTACCTTTTCGAGGATGATGCATTACATCTTCAACCCCTATACTGGCGACTTTGTGCTTGTGTATCTGGATGATATTCTGGTGTTTTCCAAGAATGAAGAAGATCACGAAAAGCACTTACGACTGGTTCTTGATCGACTCCGAGAGCATAAATTCTATGCCAAGTTCTCCAAGTGCGAGTTTTGGCTCGATAAGGTTTTGTACCTGGGCCACATCATCTCAGCTGACGGTATTGCGGTTAATCCCGAGAAAGTTGAAGCAATTGTCAACTGGGAAGCTCCTCAGAACGTCAAGCAGCTCCGCAGTTTTCTGGGTCTTGCCAGCTATTGCAGAAGGTTTGTTGAGAACTTCTCCAAGATTGCCAAGTCTCTTTCCAACCTGCTTCAGAAGAATGTCAAATACTTTTGGTCTCCAGAGTGTGAAGTGGCATTCAAAACTCTCAAAGAGAAGCTTGTCTCTGCTCCAGTTCTGACTCCTCCAAATGAATCCAAGCCCTATGAAGTATTCTGTGATGCTTCTCTTCAAGGTCTTGGTGGTGTGCTTATGCAAGGTAAGAGAATTGTGGCTTACACTTCTCGTCAGCTCAAGCCAAGTGAGAAGAACTATCCCACACATGATCTCGAGCTAGCAGCTGTGGTACATGCTCTGATTACGTGGAGACATCTGTTGTTGGGCAGAAAGGTCGACATCTTCACTGATCACAAGAGCTTGAAGTACATCTTCACACAGCCGCATCTGAACCTCCGCCAGACTCGTTGGGTCGAAATGATCCAAGAGTACAATCCCAGCATTGAATACACTCCTGGCAAGGCGAATGTGATTGCAGATGCTTTGACCAGAAAGGCATATTGCAACAGCCTTCTTATCAAGCCGTACCAGCCTGAGCTTTGTGAAGCTTTCAGGAAACTCAACCTCCAAGTTGTTCCGCAGGGTTTTCTTGCAAATCTTCAAATTGCTCCTACCTTGGAAGATCAAGTCCGTGAGGCCCAGCTCAGTGATACCATGGTGAAGAAGGTGAAACATGGCATTGCAAAGGGCACTCCAAAATACAAGTGCTTCCGTGTTGATGAGAGAGATACCTTGTTCTTCGAGGACAGACTCGTTGTTCCCAAAGGTGATCTCAGGAAGCTCATAATGGAAGAAGCTCATGATTCTCTCCTTTCCATTCATCCTGGCAGTTCCAAGATGTATCAAGACCTCAAGCAGTCTTACTGGTGGACACGCATGAAAAGGGAAATTGCCCAATTCGTGAACGAATGTGATGTATGCAGAAGAGTGAAAGCAGAACATCAACGTCCAGCCGGTCTTCTCCAACCTCTTCCTATTCCCGAGTGGAAGTTCGACCACATTGAAATGGACTTCGTCACTGGTTTTCCTAAATCCAAGCGAGGGAATGATGCTATCTTTGTGGTGATTGACAAGCTTACCAAAGTTGCTCACTTTCTTCCAGTCAAAGAATCCATCAATGCAGCTCAATTGGCAGAGCTGTACACTTCCAGAATTGTGTCCCTACATGGCATTCCTCAAGTTATATCCTCAGACCGTGGAAGCTTGTTCACATCAAGGTTCTGGGACTCCTTTCAGTCCGCCATGGGCACTAAGATCAGGTTCAGCACTGCTTTTCACCCTCAGACTAGTGGTCAAGTCGAGCGCGTGAATCAGATTCTAGAAGACATGCTCAGAGCCTGTGTCATCTCTTTTGGCATGAAATGGGAAGACTGCCTTCCATTTGCCGAGTTCTCTTACAACAACAGCTTTCAAGCAAGTGCAGGCAAAGCACCGTTTGAAATCCTCTATGGCAGAAAGTGCCGTACCCCTCTCAACTGGTCTGAAACAGGCGAACGCCAACTCCTTGGCAATGACTTGATCTCAGAAGCCGAAGAAATGTGCAAAGTCATACGTGAGAATCTCAAGGCCGCTCAGTCGCGTCAGAAGAGCTACTATGACGGCAAGCATCGTGATTTGGCCTTCAACATCGGTGATCATGTCTATCTCCGAGTTTCTCCGATGAAAGGCACCCAAAGATTCGGTATCACAGGAAAACTTGCTCCTACATACGTCGGGCCTTTCAAGATTCTTGGCAAAAGATGCGATCTAGCCTATCAACTTGAGCTCCCTCCAAACTTCGCCAATGTTCATGATGTCTTCCATGTGTCTCAACTTCGCAAATGCTTCAAGGCACCTGAGCGCATGATTCCGTTTGAAGAGATTGATCTTCAACAAGACCTGTCCTACCGAGAGCATCCAGTTGCAATTCTCGAAGAAACCGAACGCAAGACCCGCAACAAGTCCATCAAATTTCTGAAAGTCAAGTGGTCACATCACACCGACCGAGAAGCTACCTGGGAACGAGAAGATCATCTTCGTTCCGAGTACCCTTCCTTTTTCCAGTCCTAGATCTCGGGACGAGATCTTTTTGTAGTAGAGGAGAGTTTGTAATGCCCTGGATGTAATACTTTCCCTTTTGGGTATATAATATATCTCCGGCTTCATCTATTTCCATTCCGGGTTCTTTGTCTTTCGGGTTTTCGTCGTTTTGTGGTGTGAGTGTGTGGCATTCATTCATATCATGTAGACATGTGCATCGCATTGCATTTGTGTTGTCGGTTGCATCCGGTTCCACGTGTTTCTTCCCGTTGTCCGTTTCGCGTTCCGGAGCTCCCTCACGTGTCCGTGACGTCCCGTAGGCCTACTTTGATGTTCGGGCGTGTAACGTTACCTATGTGCCGCGAGGTTGTTGTGTGTGTTGGTGTTTTGTTGTGTGCAACCCGCCTCTCAAATCTCGTCTCGTTTGGACTCCGTTGGCTATCCCATCCGTTGTTCGTGTGGGTCCAAAGTGCCTTCATTTTGTGTCCTAGAAACACCCCTACTGCAGTCTTTTATCTTCACCTAGGCCCTTTTAAACTACCCCCGCGATCGGATCCGTCGGATCGCGATCGGAGGGTTCCTAACACCCCATTCCCCCCTAACCCTAAAAACTGCTATATAATAGACCCTAGTCTATTTGGGCATCTAGCTTCTTCCTCCCCTTCCCCTAAAAATCTGGATCTAACTTCCCTCCTCTCCATCTGGCCAGTTCCCGAGGGAACCAGCCAGATCCATCGATCCTTCCTGGGATCGCTCGCCGAACCATCCCCTCGATCGCCCCAGCCGTCGCCTGGCAGATCGAACGCAGCTGGGCGTCCACCGCAGCCATCGAGCCAGTTGGTCGATCCACCAGGACCGCTTCACCGCATCGCACCGATCCTCCGGCCCGTACGCCCGCAGCGTGGACCACTTCCCCGGCTCGACCGAGGCCTCTTTCGCCTCAACGCCGCCCTGGGCTGCTCCATCGGGCCCTCCTCCAGCCGCGACCCGCCGCGTCGCCCTCCCTTCTTCGCCGCATCGCCGCGACCGGGCCGGCCCACTGCCTTCGCCGCGTCCCATTCGCCAGGCCAGCCTCCAGCCGGCCGGGCCGCTTCTCCGTCGCCAGGCGCGCCACGACCGGGCCGCCGCCTCCCAGCCGCGGTCGCCTGGGCCCGTAGCCGCTCGCTGGGCCGCCCAGCCCCAGCAGCAGACGCCTCCCTCCGCGACGGCCCGAGCCAGGGCGCGCCAGCCGCCTCTCCGCCAGCTCTTCGCGGGCCGGCCGCCGCCCCGGGCCCGTTTCGTCTTCCGCCTCCGCCCCGGGCCCGATCTCTTCGCCTGGGCCAGATCCACCCGAGCCCGCTTGGATTTATTCCAGATCTGAGTGGAGGTTGCCCCAAATATCCCTAAGTCCCTGTTTTGCTTAATCTGTGATGCATATTTCAAACTGCTAGATCTTTTTGTGTGTTGCTCCGATTCGCGCATATAATATGTCCAGATGTTCATGGAGACTTGCTCTAGGTTTTATCTGTTGTTGTCATGCATGTTAGAGATCATCTAGGTGCTTGTTTTGCTGTTGCAAGAGTGCATCATGATATAAACTGCTGCTATGTGATGTTTTTATGTCATCTTTGCCATGTGATATCTTTTAGCTCGTTTGTCCGAATGATGGAAATGACATGTCCACGTGTTCGTCTTGCCATGCTCTACGTGTTGTATGTGCTAGGCAGCATGATAGATTTATTCTTTCCTTGTTATCATCGTTGCAAAGTGCCATGTGGCTGTGGTGTTGTTTCACTTGTTATGAAATGCCATATTGTTGAGCTCGTTGCTATCATTGTGTTTATCTCCATGAAGCATGGTTGTGTGTTTCGGGATCACCTTCATGTGCACTTTGATGAGGTGCTTACCCTTTGCCATGTTTAGTTTCGAGGTGACTTAAACATGCTCTTTTAGATGCCATGATGAAATTGCTGTTTTAGGACTTTGTGGATTTTCACCAAGTCTGAAATCTGTAACGTTCCGATGCCATGTTCGTGTGATGTTCTAGGACAAACCATGTTAGTTTTGGAGTGGATCTTGATTGTTCCTTGTAGTATATATTGTTGTCTTTCCATCCATGTTCTCACATGTCTATTTAAGTGGCTGTAGCATGTTTATCTTTTGCTCCAAAGTTTCAATAAAATTCTGCTGCCAGAATTTTATTGTCAAGTTCAATATGTCCAAGATCATTGCTATTGACCCGTGACTCCGTTGAGGGTGCACCTTTGGACTTAGTTGCTGTAGTATATGTCTAGTTTGTGTTCATGTCCTTTGCCATGACATTTGAGTGCTGTAGCTTAATTATTTTGTGCTCCGAAGTTGCTATGATGCTGTAATTTTCAGCTTTCGCTCTTTTCTTGTTTCGGGTGTAACTTTTAGCCCGTAACTCCGATTTCAGTGAATCTTACATGAAACTTGATTGTTTTTCTGTGTAGATTAATAATATCAGCTTGTTATCATGTTTTGAGGTGTTTTACTTGAGTGCTATTTTACGTGCTCCGTGTGCATCCTTAGTGCATCCATCATGCATCCATCATTTTCGAGTGCGCATTGCATCTTGTTGATTTGTGCTTGGTGTGATTGTTTTGTTTCGAGCCGGAAGCAGAGTCTGAGTTCGAGTACGAGCACGAGGTTTCCAACGAGGTTGAGCACGAGGACCCTTCTTACGATCCGAACGACTTCTCTTCAGGCAAGATGACCGAACCCCGATAACATTACTATCTTTGCCTATTGCTAGTAGATCCGCTCTATAGTTTTTGCCTCGATGCCCATGATCTTCTTGTCTGCCTCCTACTTGTAAACCATTGCCATGTTTAACCAACCTACCTATGCAAACCGTTGCTTGGCTAAGTATGCTTCGCTCAGCCCTTCTTATAGCATTGCTAGTTGCAGGTGAAGATCGAAGATGCTTGCTTCATGTTGATGTTTGGTTCGGTTTTATCACACTATATAAATGCTTAAAATGAAATCATCTATATATTGGCAAGGGTGGAAGGCTAAGCCTTTTGCTTGGTGATTTGTTCCACTCATGCCGTTAGGAACCGTATAAACCGGTGTTATGTTCCTTGATTATGCGTTCCTAACACGGTTGGGGTGTATGGGACCCCCTCGATAAACCGCTAAGTGCTAAGTCTTTTCTAGCAAGTCCCAATATTGGTACTATTTGCCTAATAACAAACTAAACTTGCATAGGGAGTTATAAACCCTTTTTCTTAATTCAACAACCCGGGCCAGTGCTCCACATGAGTGTTGGTCCAAACTGGGGGTTACGCGGGGCCACCTTGAGGAAACTCAAGGTCTGGTAAAAACCTGTGGGATCACCCATCCGGTCGTGGCCTGAGACGAGATACGCGCGGCTACTATCAGGGTGTCGGCACGCCGGGAGGATTTGCTGGATTAGCCTTACCTTAGTTCGGTATATCTTGAGCACGGGATTCCGAGAATACTCGGGTCTTCCCACTTTGGAGTTGCGACTCCGCGGATCGTGGGCTTGTAATGGGTCAAGTTGGAACACCCCTGCAGGGTTTGAACTTTCGAAAGTCGTGCCCACGGTTATGTGGCAGATGGGAGCTTGTTAATATCCGGTTGTAGATAACTTGACACAATGTTTCTAATACACTACCAGCGTGTGTTCCGTGATCGTCAATTTCCTAATAGGGATTCGGGAGTTGAACACGGAGGGGTTATGTTTGTGGAGCTTGTAGCTAGGATCACTTCGTGATCACTTCTCGTCGAGGCTTTCTCTTCTCGCTCTCACTCACGTAAGCTAGTTGCTAGTTGCTGCTGCAGACGCTTATTCTTTTCTTCAGCCTTTCCTCTCCCAAAGGCTTAAATAGTCTTGTTACCTGGAAACGGGATTGCTGAGTCCTCTGTGGCTCACAGTTACTTCACCACACCAGATGCAGGTCCAGCTGTGAGCTATCCAGGTGATGGCACCGAGCTGGATTGGGAGTTCGACGAGGAGCGTAGTCGGTACTATGTGCGATACCCGGATGATCAGTAGTGGAGACTCCTACTAGGATTCGATCCGCCTGTGGTTTATTTATTTCAGTTTGGTATCTTGACATTTGGATTTTTTCCTTAGAGGGTTGTGATGTTCTTAATGTATGATGATTGAGACATGTTATGTAATTGTGTGACGTGGCGAGTGTAAGCCAACTATTTATGTTTACAATCCCCTCTTTTACATGAGATGTGCAAAGATTACCAAACTTGAGATCATTCTAGGATGGATTTATGCCTTTAAGTCGTGCCTCGACACGTAGGAGGTATAACTCCATCCTGGGCATTACATCTACTTCCTCGACACTTTGCTGGATCAAGAGTTCGAGGGACATCATTGTGCTGAACGTGTGCAGAACTCAGAAGTGCCATACGTTCGGTGCTTGATCGGTCGGAACGAGAAGAAGTTCGACTAGATCAACCGCATTATCAAACGCTTACTCTTTCGGTCTAAGAGGGTACGTAGACACACTCTCCCCCTCTCGTCGCTATGCATCTCCTCGATAGATCTTGCGTAAGCGTAGGATATTTGAAATTGCGATACGTTTCCCATCACGGGGGTGCCGGGTAGTCGAGGCGCGGCATGTTGCCGGCCTTGATGTGGTAGAGACGGCTTCGAGGGTGCGGTCGGGCACGCCCCACCAAACGTGCCGCCCATCGAAGTTGGGGTGGCCGCGGGGGATGAAGCCGTTCTCGGAGGCTACCAGGTTGGCGTGGCGGCGCTCGAGGTACGTCGTCCACAAACTGTGGTTGTCGGTGGTGTATGTCGGCTCGTTCTACTGCTCCTCCTAGCCGAACGTATCCGGGCGACGCCGGCGGCGCTCAGCCTCCACGAGCCCGACACCCGCATGTTTGGGGGCGCCCGGTAATCGGTCTCGTAGAGGAGGCACGCCTCGTCCTTGCGAAAATGGCGTTCGCCGAAGCCATTCGCCGCCATGGTGTCACCTGGGTATCGCTCAACCATCACTCGTCGGTAGGGGAAGAGAGAGTGGCTTCTATGGCGAGATGAGGCGAGAGAGGAGGAATTGGGGCGACTGTGGTGCCCACCGCCGGGGAGGCTGATTTTTATAGCCCAAGTGGGGTGGTGAGAAGCTGCCCGACGTGTGCCGCATGGTGGGAGCGGGCGGCACGCGCGTCGCGGCGCCTTCACTGCGCCGCCCATGAGGCATCAATGGAAGGCTAATCGGCGCAACAACCTTTGCATTGATTCCTGCGGGAACCGAGGCGATGAGGACGACGAAGCGGCGTGTCGCTGACTCGATGGGCCCATTCCAGTTCGCGCCAAAACCAGTTTCCCCGGCGCCCCCAGGCGCGCCGAGCACACCGGGTTCGGCCTGGGTCCGCCAGCGCCAGTTTCGTCCCAAACTGGTGAAAAACGGCCCCTTGGGGGCGTGACTGGGCCGAAAAATCGGAGCCGGCGCAAAAAAATAGCCTTGGGGGCGTGTTGGGGGTATGGCTGGAGATGCTCCAACGAAGATGACGCATATGGAGGTGAAACTCCGGCACATACAGCGCGAAGACAAGTGTGCAAACAGAGATGGCCATGTGCAATCCTTGAGACTATTTCTGTGGACCTGTCGACGGGGATTGGATTGAGGCAGCAGCTGCAGCCGCCAACGTCATGACGAAAAAGAACGAATGAGTTGCGGCGAGGAAGTTTCAGCTGGAAGAAAGCCTAAGAACTGGAGAGCAACAATGGGCACCAAGAAAGCAAAACGAAAAGAACAGAAATCAATCAAATCTCGAACCCAGTACGAGAAGAAGAATGGCGCCGGTGCTGCAATTGCAGCTAGCAGGTGCTACTTCTCGAGCTTGCGTTGTATTCCCTCGTAGAGGAAAGGGAGATGCATCAAAGTAGTGTAAGTATTTCCCTCAGTTTTTGAGAACCAAGGTATCAATCCAGTAGGAGACCACGCGCGAGTCCCTCGCACCTGCACAAACAAATAAGAACTTCGCAGCCAACGCGATAAGGGGTTGTCAATCCCTTTACGGTCACTTACGAAAGTGAGATTTGATAGAGATGATAGTTTATATTTTTGGAATTTTTTATTATAAGAACAGAAAGTAAAGCGGAAAAGTAAAGTAGATTGTAGACTGATATGTTGAGAATAGACCCGGGGGCCATAGTGTTCTCTAGTGGCTTCTCTCATGATAGCGATATTCTACGGTGGGTAAACTAATTACTGTCGAGCAATTGATAGAAAAGCGGATAATTATGAGACTATCTAGGCATGATCATTATATATAGGCATCAAGTCCGAGACAAGTAGACCGAAACGATTCTGCATCTACTACTATTACTCCACACATCGACCGCTATCCAGCATGCATCTAGTGTATTAAGCTCATAAGAACAGAATAACGCCTTAAGCAAGATGATATGATGTAGAGGGATAAACTCAAACTTAGTGATATAAACCCCATCTTTTTATCCTCAATGGCAACAATACAATACGTGCCTTGTTTCCCCTTCTATCACTGGGAAAGGACACTGCAAGATTAAAACGAAAGCCAAGCACTTCTCGCATTGCAAGAACTATAGATCTAGTAACCAAACCAAACCAATAATTCGAAGAGACTTGCAAGGATATTATAATCATACATAAAATGTTCAGAGAAGAACCAAATATTTCTCATATATAATCTTGATCATAAACCCACAATTCATCGGATCTCGACAAACACACCGCAAAAACAGATTACATCGACTAGATTCGAGGAGAACATTGTATTGAGATCCAAAGAGAGAGAAAAAGCCATCTAGATACTAGCTATGGACCCGAAGGTCTGTGGTAAACTACTCACAACTCATGGTGAGGCGATGATGATGATGTAGAAGAACTTCGTGGAAGATCCCCCCTCCGGCGGAGCTCCGAAATAGGCCCCAAGATGGGATCTCACGGGAACAGAAGGTTACGGTGGTGGAACTAGGGTTTTCTCTTTCTGATGGTTTTGGGGTACGTAGTTATATATAGGAGGAAGGAGGGCACCGGGGGCCAAACGTGGGGCCCACGAGGCAGGGGGTGCGCCCTATAGGGGGGCGCCCCCACCCTTGTGGGCACCACGTATGCCCTACTCCGTGGTTCTCAAGTCTCCCATGCGTGATTTTCTCCAAAAATATCTCTCCCGAAGGTTTCATTCCGTTTGGACTCCGTTTGATATTCATTTTTTGTAAAACCCGGAAACTAGCAAAAAACAGCAATCTAGACTCGGCCTTTGGGTTAGTAGGTTAGTCCCAAAAATAATATAAAAGTGTATAACAAAGCCCATTAAAAATCCAAAACATCATAAATAATAGCATGGAACAATCAAAAATTATAGATACGTTGGAGACGTATCAAGCATCCCCAAGCTTAATTCCTGCTCGTCCTCGAGTAGGTAAATGATAAAAACAGAATTTTTGATGTGGAATGCTAACCAACATAGTTTTTCAATGTAATTCTCTTAATTGTGGCATGAATGTTCCGATCGGAAAGATTCAAGACAAAAGTCTATATTGACATAAGAAACAATAATACTTCAAGCGTACTAACAAAGCAATCATGTCTTCTCGAAATACTATGGCTAAAGAAAGTTATCCCTACAAAATCATATAGTCTAGCAATGCTCCCTCTTCATCACACAAAATATTCATATCACGCACAACCCCAATTTCAGCCAAGCACATGTTTTCATATTCTATTCTTTCAAACCTTTCAACTTTCACGCAATACATGAGCGTGAGCCATGGACATAGCACTATGGGTGGAATAGAGAGGTGTTTGTGGAGAAGAAAAAATGGATGGAGATAGTCTTACATTGACTAGGCGTATCAATGGGCTATGGAGATGCCCATCAATAGATATCAATGTGAGTGAGTAGGGATTGCCATGCAACGAATGCACTAGAGCTAAAAATGTATGAAAGCTCAACCTAAGAAACTAGTGGGTGTGCATCCAACTTGCTTGCTCATGAAGACCTAGGGCATTTGAGGAAGCCCATCGTAGGAATATACAAGCCAAGTTCTATAATGAAAATTACCACTAGTATATGAAAGTGACTAAACATGAGACTCTCTATCATGAAGAACATGGTGCTACTTTGAAGCACAAGTGTGGAAAAAGATAGTAGCAATTGTCCATTTTCTTTTCTTTTTCTTTTTTTGGGCCTTTTTTCTGTGGCCTTTTTTTCTTTCTCTTTTTTTTCTTGCAGGGGCATTATTGATTTAGCCTTTCCTCACATGGGACAATGCTCTAATAATGATGATCATCACACTTTCATTGAATTACAACACGATATTACAACTCGATGCGAGAACAAAGTACGACTCTATTTTAATGCCTCCGGCGGTGTACTGGGATGTGCAATGAATCAAGAGTGACATGTGTGAAAAATTATGCATGGTGGCTTTGCCACAAATACGATGTCAACTACATGATCATGCATGGCAATATGATAATATGATGCATGTCATATGAACGGAACGGTGGAAAGTTGCATGGCAATATATATCAGAATGGCTATGGCAATGCCATGATAGGTAGGTATGGTTGTCGGCGTACTGGGAACCAGGGTACCCAAACTTGCATGTCTGCGGGCCGCGACGCGCTCCTACAAGCGGCCTGGTACGGCCCAGCTGATCGACCAGCAGTCCAAGCCCCTCGCAAGGGGGCCAAGCCTCATGAGGAGAACGACGTCAAGACCTCCTCGGGAGCGGCCTCAGCAAGGCGTTCCGGAGGGGCGGAGAATCCAAGGCCGAGCCTGCCTCGGGAGGAGGTAGTGATGTCAGCAGTGACACACCGCGCTAGCAGTAGCCAGCGGCGCAGTTGCCATTTTGGTGCAAAGGGGACAGCGCAGCCATTGGTTCCCATGGAGCAGGGCAAAGGTTTCCTCTTTGGTGCAACAAGACCGAAGACCGCAAGGGCGACAAGGGGGATGTCACCGTCGAGCCTACCACCATGTCACCGCCTGACCCTTTTGCAGGCGAAGACCGCTTTTGTCAGGATAAGAACGTCCTTGTGTTCCCGCTCAAAAATGGCCGTTCTGGGATCCCTTCCCGCCTAAACATTTCGGGGGAAGAGGACCGTAGTCGCCTATATAAGTAGCTAGGACTCCCACTGCAAAGGGGACAGACGGACACACTCTGCCACCATACAAGGAGCAAGAACACTAGCCTCCTGACCCTCCTGAGCTCACCTCCTAAGCACAGGAACCTCTGTACTAGCTTGTATCCCGGCTCGCCCGAGGCTAATCCACCAAAGCAGGAAGTAAGGTCTTACACCATGCGGTGGCCCGAACCTGGATAAACTCTTGTGTGCTTTGTTCGTTGTTTGCTTGAATCCTTCCACCGCGACGAGAGAGAGGCGCTAGGTAGACGAGAGTGGGAGAGATCTTTGTTCACGCCCCTGTGTTCGAACTTAACGGGTTTTGTGGAGCCTTGAATCCGACATTGGGCGTGCCAGGTAGGGGGCGTGTCGAAATATCGCCTCTCCGACGACCTCACTTCCCCTCTCCGGTTCGGCGCCTCTACGATGGCTGTGGCCAGCCATAGCCGCGCGGGGGCTGGCTTCCTCCCCGTCGACCGAGTAACATCAGCGGACCGTGCCACCCATGGGCGCCCCTCCTCCTTCTTCTACGATGCTCCTGCCGGCTAGGTCACTGGAGGAAGGCCTGCACCACCACTCCCGCCTCGTGTGGCCTTGCCGTTCGCGCTCTTAATGGGACGACGGCGGGCCCAGCACCGGCCGCCCGCCGAGACCCGCGCCACACGGACGGCCCGCAGCTGCGAGCTGTGGGGCATCGTCTGCAGGGAGTGGCCTTGCCGTGGGGTCGCCTGCATCCTCAGTGGGTCCCGAGCACCAGCGTCTGCCCGGCATGCCAAGTCGGACTTTCGGTAGGTTGGAGCTGGCGCCCAGCCGTGGGAGGCCTTGCGGGTGTAGAACGGGCCGGGGCCCGCCATCACCTTTGTCCCTAACGACCTCGCCTCCGAAGCGGCCGGCACCGGTGCTCTCCCCACGATATGCATGCCCACCATCTGCGGGGTGGCCGTGACAAGAACTCTCATCGACGGCGGTGCCGGCCTCAACATCCTCTCTCCCGAAGCCTTTGGTCATCTGCCTGTGTAATACAGGCAGCTCCTTACCACCAAGCCCTTCTCGGGGGTCGCGGCCTCCGCCGTTCCGCTCGGCCAGATCCGCCTCCCGGTCACCTTCGACACACCGGCTAACTACCGGACTGACCTCATCGATTTTGATGTTGCGCCCATCCACCTGCCGTACAATGCCGTCCTCGGTTTCCCAGCCTTGGCAAAGTTCATCGCAGCGACTCACCTGGGCTACAACACCGTCAAGATGCCCGGGAGCAGCGGCATCATCACCATCAAAGGGGACCCTAAGGCAGCCCTTCAAGTCCTTGGGCACGCTTACAAGGCCGCCGCTGCCGCAGCTCACCCAGGGGCGAAGGGGGCTCCGGAACCTCCGGAGGCCGCGCCTGCCAAGAAGAAGCAGCTATTTTCGCAGGACCCCGCCGAGACGAAGCAAGTGCCCACTGACGAAGAAGGCTCAGGAGCGACCATCACCATCGGCACGGGCATGGATCCAGAGCAAGAGGCAGTGCTGGTTAGCTTCCTCAGGGCCAACAAGGATATGTTCGCCTAGAAGGCCGCAGATTTGGTCGGGGTGCCAAGGCATGTCATTGAGCATCACCTCACGGTGTGCCCCAACGCGCGCCCTGTCAAGCAGAAGGCCCGTAGACAAGCCCCGGAGAAGCAGGCCTTCATCGTCCAAGAGGTTAGGAAGCTGGAGGAAGTAGGTGTCGTACGGGAAATACGGCACCCGGAATGGCTGGACAATCCCGTCATCGTCCTGAAGAAAGGAGGCAAGGAACGCATGTGTCTTGACTTCACGAGCCTCAACAAGTTCTGCCATCAGGACCCCTTCCCTCTTCCGCGCATTGACCAAATCATGGATTTGACGACTGAGTGCGACCTGCTCTGCTTCCTTGACGCATTCTCGGGCTACCACCAAATCAAGATGGCGGTAGAAGACGTGGAGAAGATGGCGCTCCTGACCCCATGCGGGGTCTACTACTACAAGTGCATGCATTTTGGGCTGAGGAACGTGGGCACTACCTTCCAGCGCCTGATGCACATCACCCTCGGCCCTCAGCTCGGGAGGAATGCACATGCCTACGTCGACGACATACAGGTTAAGACCAAAGAGGCCACGACCCTCATCCAGGACATAGAAGAAACATTCGCCAATTTGCGCAAGGTGAAGCTGTGCCTCAACCCAGAGAAGTGCGTGTTCGGCGTACCCTCTGGCAAGTTGCTAGGGTTCCTGGTTTCGCACCGGGGCATTGAGGCCAACCCGGAGAAGATCAAGGCCGTCGAGAAAATGAGGCCGCCCACAAACCTGAAGGAAATGCAGAAGCTCGCCGGGTGTGTGACATCCATGGAGCGCTTCATCTCTAACTCGGGGAACACGCCCTCCCGTTCTTCAAGCTCATGAAGAAGAAAGGGCCCTTTGAGTGGACACCGGAGGCCGACGCCGCTTTCCGGGACCTCAAGTAGTACCTCACCAGCTCACCGGTCATGGTAGCACCATGACCCTTGGAGCCCATGACGCTCTACCTCGCCACAATGCCTCATTCCGCCAGCGCAGCACTGGTCGTGGAGCACAAGGAAAGGCTCTGGATCCCAAGGCCACCGGGCGGCTCGGCACCCTCAGGGCCTGCGCCGCCCCCTGGCACGGCCTCAGAGGCAGATTCGATTGCAGGCACCAACGGCCCCGCCGCTCAGCAAGAAGCTCCACAGGCTCCTGAGGCGCCAGCGGACCCTGCTGCACCAACCCTCGTGGAGCACCCGGTGTACTTCATCAGCACAGTACTGCGCGACACGCGTTCGCGCTACCCGATGCCCCAGAAGCTTCTTTTGGCGCTCCGCGTCACCTCCAGGAAACTGTGCCACTACTTCCAAGGCCACCCCATCAAGGTCGTTTCGTCGTATCCCCTCGAGAAGGTGCTATGGGGCCTGAATGTCGTCGGGAGGGTCGCCGAGTGGAACATCGAGCTTCAAGCGTTCCAGCTAGAATTCAGCACCACGCGGGTGATCAAGGGAGCAGCTCTGGCAGACTTCATGGCGGAATGGACAGATGCGCCCGAGCGGGGGGTCAACGAAGACCGTTCACTGGCCCCAGGCGATGAAGCCCCAGACGGATGGGTGGTGTACTTCGACGGCGCCTTCTCACGCCTCGGCGCGGGGGCTGGCGCCGTATTGGTATCTCCCACTCATGATAAGTTGTACTACACTATGCAGCTCTCCTTCCAGCAGGGCGAAAAGGTCTCCAACAACATCGCCGAGTATGTGGGCCTGGTTGCCGGGCTCAAGGCCGCCGTCGCGCTGGGGGTCAAGCGTCTCACCATCAGGGGTGATTCACAACTCCTCGTCGACTTCTCCAACAAGAAGTACAAGCCCAAGGATGAGAACATGGGGGCATACCTGGAGGAGGTGCGCATGATGGAGAAGCGATTCCAAGGGCTGGAGGTGCAGCACGTGCCGAGAGGCACCAACAAAGCAGCGGACAACATCGCCAAGCGAGCCTCGAGATGGGAGCCTCGAAGGCCAGGCGTCTTCGAGGAGCGGCTACTCAAGCCGTCAGCAGCACCATCAGCTCGTGAGCCGGCCTCCCCTCGGTAGGGGTTATCGGCGGTGTCCCCGGACGGTGCCCCGCCCTACGGCCGACCTTCCGGAGCCCGCCTATTGCTCGCTGCGGAGCCCGAGGAGGGTTGCTGGATCCAAGAACTCAAGATGTACCTACAACATGGTGCCCTACCAGACAAAGAAGAAGACGCAGAGCGCGTGGTCCGACAGGCCTCAGCTTACTGCATCTAAGACGGTGAACTCTACAGGAGGCGCCCCAACGACGTGTCACTAAAATGCATCTCAAGAAAGCAAGGGCGCGAGCTGCTGGCTAATATCCATGGTGGAGACTGTGGTCATCACTCTTCGTCCCGCACCCTCGTGGGCAAGGCCTTCTGCAGCGGATTCTATTGGCCCACGGCGCTCAACGACGCCACGGAGCTCGTGCGAGCCTGCGAGGCGTGCCAGTTTCATGCCAAGCAGATCCACCAGCCGGCGCAAGGCCTCCAGAAGATTTCGCTTTCCTGGCCCTTCGCGGTCTGGGGATTGGACATCCTAGGTCCATTTCCTCGGGCAGCAGGGGGCTACCGCTTCGTGTACGTCGCCATCGACAAATTCACCAAGTGGGCGGAAGTGGAGCCTGTTCGCACGATCCCAGCCGGGTCAGCTGTCAAGTTCATCCAGGGCCTCGTGAGGCGATTCGGGGTCCCCAACCGCATCATCACGGATAACGGTTCGCAGTTCACAAGTAATCTCTTCAGGTCATATTGTGCTAACCTTGGAACACAGATCTGCTACGCTTCGGTGGCCCACCCCAGGAGCAACGGCCAGGCCGAGCGCGCCAACGCGGATGTCTTGCATGGCCTCAAGACGCGCAGCTTCAAGAAGAAGCTTGAGGCTTGCGGCAGGGGCTAGATCGACAAACTCCAGTCTGTGATGTGGCCAATCCGAACTACTACCACCAAACCTATGGGGGAGATTCCCTTCTTTCTCGTTTATGGGGCGGAAACGGTCCTCCCTCACGGGGTCAAGCATCGCTCCCCACGGGTCTTGGCCTTCAATGAGGAAAGCCAGGACGCCGCCTGGCGGATGGACCTCGTGCTCGGCGAGGAGGGCCGCCGCCGAGCTGCCCTCAGGGCGGCGCGTTACCAGCAGGTGCTGCGGCGGTACCACAACCGCGACGTCCGCGCAAGAACACTTGAAGTTGGTGACTTGGTCCTGAGGCGGATCCTCTCCCGTGAGGGGCTACACAAGCGCTCGCCCATGTGGGAGGGCCCGTTCAGAATCGCCCGTGTCTCTAGGCCTGATGCTGTACGCCTGGAGACGCAGGATGGGATACCTATCCAGAATTCCTGGAACATCAGACACCTTAGGAGGTTCTATCCATAATCAAGGCTCCGTGCCCGTGAAGGTCTCCGCCCGTGACACTCTCACGTAATAATGAGTTGGGGTTGTACACGCCTCGGAGTCTCTTGTGCATTGCCTACGGGCCCTCAGACGGGGCTCCCACCCACGCCCTAGTGGCAGTCCTTAGCTCCGCGTTGGGAAGAAGAGGTAGTGTAGGGGTCGAACGCGACCTTTTTTCCTGTTTGCTTCGTGTTTGGCTGTCAGCCTTTTCTACTTCCTTGGCTATCAGCCCTTCCTCTACCCCATGCTATGAAGTTCTCGTGTTTCTTGCGCTTCTTGCATTTCGTTGAGAGTTTTGTGTTTTGGATATTTCTCACCGGCTTTAAGTTCAGCTATGCCACTCGCTCTCCTTCACGTGCCTCGCGCGTGGGGACTGGGGCACGGTCGGTCACCGGCCCTCGTCTGCCGTGGCCCCGTGACCTCGCCTGACCAAGCCTGCTCAGGCTCTGGCGCCGGGCTGCTCAGTCTGCGCAACCTATCTACCGAGCCACTCAGGCTTTGGTGCTCTAACCCGCGCTCGGCACTCTCAGCAAATCTCAGCGATTGACCCCCGCTCGGGGGCTGTACGAGCCCATCAGACTTGGCCACCTCCTCACGACCCAATGGGGCTCATGATGCCAGAGTCAGGAGGACTCCGCCTCAGGATGGCAAGACGCATAAAATCTAAGTGATTTCATTTAGGCAACAAAAGCATGACGGCGAGTTCTCGCTTCTTACATACATCAAAACCCATTACACGCCTCCTCAAGGCAACTTGAAATTTTGACGCAGAAAGGACATGAAGAAAAAGAAAGGTGTCGGTGTACTAAGATAGGGGTACCTTAGTACCCCAACTTGTGCACGGGCAGTAGCAGCTTCCCGCGGCAGGGTTTACCACGTGCTTGCCGGAAACCTTTCTGGTCCCTATGAAGCCATTCAAGAACAAAGTATACAAGTCAGAAGATCAAGGCCCCGGCAAGAGGAGCTTGCCGGGAAGGCCGCACCAGGCTCAAGGTTATCATTTTAGCGCAAGACCCTGGCAAGAGGAGCTTGCCAGGAGGGCCGAGGAATACATACCTCAAGAGACGCCTCGGCGCATCATGCGCCCCGGCAGGACTCGGGGAGCGACAAGCTTCCGGGCCCGGCAAGATCAAGCCCCCGGCAAGGTGCTTGCCGGGGAAACCTACGCTGTGTGCCCGCGCTCCAGCTCATCTGCCAACGCGTCGCCCTGGGGCCCTTCCAGGGACGCGTGGCGGACGGCTGTGCAGCCTGGGGGACACGGTGGCAAGCCACGGTGACGAGGCTACCGCCGTGGCGGACGGAGACGCATGGACGGGCGCTTTTGGGGTCGACGGCGATGGGCATTTAATGCCCTTGTCCCCCACTGTCAAGGTTAGGTGAAGTCCACTGTTCATCCACTGTTCACGCACTATTCCCGCACTGTTACAGCTACCACCAAAGTTACATTTTTGCCCTCCTCTACGTTGACACCTGTCGGTGACCCCTTGAGCTATAAAAGGAGGCCCATGCACAACGTAGAAAGGGTTCGAAACCTAAGCAACTCGCTCGCTCGGTGTAGCTGGTACTGTAGCTCTTCAAGCTCCCGAGCTCAATTCAACCAAGGCAGGAGTAGGGTTTTACGCATCCGCGCGGCCCGAACCTGGGTAAACTGCCCGCGTGCGCTCCTCGATCTGCTCTCCGTGCTCCCTCCGCTCCCTTACCGCAACGTAGAAGGGGCTCCGGTCCCATAGGTGCTCGTGGGAGGACAGTTTCCCCCGACAAAAGGAGAAGAAGCAGAAGCCGCTCCCGCTCAATCGGAATCCTCCGGTTCCTCTGGCTTCACCGAGCCGCAGCAGCGCGGTGATCCCCTCCCCTCGCCGTACCGAGCTCGGCGGCGTGGGGGTTCATCGCGGCCGCCACTGTTGGAGGAGCTGCTGCTGCCACAGTGGGAGGCCCCACGGCGCCCCCTAGGACTGAGGTCGTCTCCGGAGGTGGGGCCGCTCCTCCGGACGTCTTCGTCCTCCTTGTCGTCAGCCCCGGGAAAGCACCCAAGGCGCCTCCCTTCCTCCGAGAAGACCCTGACGAACAGCGTGGAGACGCCATCGTACCTGAAGTGGAGCGCACACCTCCCCTGTAGCCGGCGTGCGCGGGAAAACGACTGCCAGCCACGCTCCAAGGACACATCCCCCGAGGGAGCCACCTCAACCTCCACCCAGGATGCACCACTGCAGCAATCGTCGTCCTGCAGCCATATACCTTCAAGGCCTCCGGCCGGTAGCACGTCGCCAAACAAGCAGGGAAGCCTGAGCCACGGGCCACTGGGCTTCTCCGCCCACACCATGAATTCTGACGAGACATCAAAGGAATGGAACTGTGGGCACGGAGGGTGCGCGACCGGCAGGCACCGTTGCGCGCCCCCTCTTCCTCCGCGGCCGCGACCACCTTCGCCACGGGAGGACGCTCCACGCCGTCCACCGGCAGCCGCGGCGGAGCACAGAAGGCCGCGCCCGTGTCCCTGAGAAGCCGCTGCGGACGCAGCGGCATACTTGCGGGGACGACCGCGACCCCTCTTCGGCGGTAATGGGACTGGATCCTTTGGGGTCTTCCCCTTCTCCGTGGTGGATGGCTTCCTCGGCGGCGCCACGAAGATGTTGCGACAAGAGAGAGAGCAAAGGACAAGCAAGGAGAAGACGGCGCTGGCTTGGAAACGGCCTGGGGGCTCCCCCCTAGTCCCATTTATAGGGTGGAGGAGCCCAACCGCCGGCCAATGGCATCTCAGCCATTACTCCCTCGTCGCCCGCGCCAAGGAGTTGTCAAGTCGCACGATCACCAAGGCTGTGTGGGAAGCGGAGCAACCACGTCCCATCCAACAATCGCACGCCGGCCTGTCCCGTAGCCTTTTAGGGCCCGCGGCGCTTCGTCCTCGACTAAGGCTTTGCCCCGAAGCCAACTCCACGCGTGCCTTGGGCCTGGGGGCTACTGTCGGTGTACTAGGAACCAGGGTACCCAGACTTGCATGTCTGCGGGCCGCGACGCGCTCCTACAAGCGGCCTGGTACGGCCCAGCTGATCGACCAGCTGTCCAAGCCCCTCGCGAGGAGAATGACGTCAAGACCTCCTCGGGAGCGGCCTCAGCAAGGCGTTCCGTAGGGGCGGAGAATCCAAGACCGAGCCTGCCTCAGGAGGAGGCAGTGATGTCAGCAGTGATGCACCGCGTCAGCGGGCGCCAGCGTCCGCCAGCGGCGCAGTTGCCATTTCGGTGCAAAGGGGATAGCGCAGCCGTTGGTTCCCATGGAGCGGGGCAAAGGTTTCCTCTTTGGTGCAACAAGACCGAAGACCGCAAGGGCGACAAGGGGTATGACACAGTCGAGCCTACCACCATGTCACTGCCTGACCCTTTTGTAGGCGAAGACCGCTTTTGCCAGGATAAGAACATCCTTGTGTCCCTGCTCAAAAATGGCCGTTGAGGGATCCCTTCCCGCCTAAACATTTCGGGGGAAGAGGACCGTGGTCGCCTATATAAGTAGCTAGGACTCCCACTGCAAAGGGTATAGATGGACACACTCTGCCACCATAAAGGAGCAAGAACGCTAGCCTCCTGACCCTCCTGAGCTCACCTCGTGAGCCCAGGAACCTTTGTACTTGCTTGTATCCCGGCTCGCCTGAGGCTAATCCACCAAAGCAGGACGTAGGGTCTTACACCACGCGGTGGCCCGAACCTAGATAAACTCTTGTGTGCTTTGTTCGTTGTTTGCTTGAATCCTTCCACCGCGACGAGAGCGAGGCGCTAGGTAGAGGAGAGTGGGAGAGATCTTCGTTCACGCCCCTATGTTCGAACTTAACGGGTTTTACGGAGCCCTGAATCTTACAATGGTGGCTGTTTTGAGGAATATATATATGGTGGCTGTTTTGAGGAAGGATATATAGTGGGTGTATGGTACCGGCGATAGTTGTGCAATACAAGAGAGGCTAGCAATGATGGAACGGTGAGAGTGCGTATAATTCATGGACTCAACATTAGTCATAAGAACTCATATACTTATTGCAAAAATCTACGAGTCATAAAAAAAATCATTCAACACATGCTCCTAGGGGGGAGGTTGGTAGGAGTTAACCATCGTGCGCCCCCAACCTCCACACAAAGGTTGACACTTTACAAATACCTCATGCTCTAACTTCATCACATAGCGGTTCACCATACGTGCATGCTACGGGAATCACTAACCTTAACACAAGCATTTATCAATTTTGTAATAACTCCATTAGCATGACTATAATATCACTATCCTCATATCTCAAAACAATTATCATGCATCCAACATCTCATCGTATTCAATGCACTTAGTGTGAAAGTTTTTACTACATTGATATTGGATGCCTATCATGTGAAGACTAGTTTTATAGCCTAAACACATTACCAATATGTTTTAATAGACTCTCAAAAGGATATAAGTGAAGCTTGAGAGATCAACAATTTCTTCAAAATATTATCACCACCGTGCTCTAAAAGATATAAGTGAAGCACTAGAGAAAAACTATTCAACTCAAAAGATATAAGTGAAGCACATAGAGTGTTCTATAAATTACTAGGCCATATTTAAATCTCTCAAATAGGTGTGTCCAGCAAGGATAATTGTGGCAAACTAACAAGCAAAGACACAAATTATACAAGACGGTCCAAGTAAAACATATATCATGTGGTGAATAAAAATATAGCTCCGAGTATAGTTACCGATGAATGATCACGAAAGAGGTGATGCCTTCCCAGGGCATCCCCAAGCTTAGGCTTTTGGTTGTCCTTGAATTTTACCTTGGGGTGCCTTGGGCATCCCCAAGCTTAGGCTCTTGCCACTCTTTGTTCCATATTCCATCAAAGCAATACTCAAAACTTGAAAATGTCACAACACAAAACTTAGACAAAAATCTCATGAGCTCCGTTAGTATAAGAAAGCAAACCACTACTCAAAGGTACTGCAATGAATTCATTCTTTGTTTATTATGGTGTTAAACGTACTGTATTCCAACTTCTCTATGACTCATACTTCCCAATACTACTCATAGATGTATTGAAATAAGTAAACAACACACGAAAAACAGAATCTATCAAAAACAGAACAGTCTTTAGTAATCTGCAGGTTTTGCATACTTCTGTAACTCCAAAATATTCAAACTAAATTGATAAACGTGACGAATTTGTCTAGTAATCATGTGCAACAAGAAAATCGGGTGATCATTCTAGCGAGCGCTAATGATTCTGTTTTTCACAGCAAGATCATATAAACTTCACACAAGTCTTCCCAAAGGTTCTACTTGGCACAAACACTAAACAAAACACAAAACCACATCTAAACAGAAGCTAGATGCAATATTTATTCCTAAACAGAAGCAAAAACAAAAAAATATAAAATTGGGTTGCCTACCAACAAGCGCTATCGTTTTACGCCCATAGCTAGGCACGATACATGGATAGATCGAAGTATTGCCATCCTTGGGAGGCAATTCTTTAATTAAGCACTTGTGATTCTTAGGCACTTCTCTATCCCTATTGATAATCAAATTTTTGGGCAAGAAATCAAGAAATTCTTAAGTGTCGAAAGGGTCTCTTGCAAAAGTAACAAAATTAGGGTGAACACTTATGGATTTGAGATCCGCGATTCCTTTACTAGATGTTTAACTCTTGTCCTTAGGGACATACATAAACTTAGATATTTAGTGGTAGAAGTATTTGGAGTTGTTTTTATAGCAGAAAGAGCGGAACCCACATTAGTAATAATATCCTCAAGCTTATTGATTCTAGTAGAATCCTGATCTAGCTTTTCTTTAACTATGGGTTCCTTTTCCTAAAGATTTTTCAGAACAACCCCTACCTGGGATCCATATTGGGTAATTTCATTATGGATCTTTCTATCCAAGTTCTCTACCAGTTCTACCGTAGCAACTTTTTTTCAATAATTTCTAACCTTTGCATAACATGCTCCAAAGTTAAAACGGTCCCATTAACCATAAGAGGAGGTGAGCCAAATAATTCAGTCATTGCATTATAAGAATCAAAAGTATGGCTACCCAAGAAATTCCCTCCGGTAATGGTATCTAAGATAAATCTATTCCACGGAGTTATGCCAACATAAAAATTGCAAAGAAGCACGGAAGTGGAAAGCTTCCTATTAGATATATGTTGCGCATTGCAAATTCTATACCAGGCATCTTTTAAGTTTTCTTCCTCCCTTTCTTTAAAGTTGAGAACCTCACTCTCGGGTGTGTTGATAATGATAGGTGTGCTAGACATGATGACAAGCAAGCAACACACAAGCAAACAAGAAGCAAGCGAACGATAAACACATGGCAGAAGAGGGGCAAATAAAACGGCAAGGGTGAAGTGGGCGAGAGGGAAACGAGAGGCAAATAAATGTAATGCGAAGGATAAGGGTTTGTGATAGGTACTTGGTATACGACTTTTGCGTAAGCCTCCCCGGCAACGGAGCCAGAAATTCTTCTTGCTACTTCTCGAGCTTGCGTTGTATTCCCTCGAAGAGGAAAGGGAGATGCACCACAGTAGCGTAAGTATTTCCCTCAGTTTTTGAGAAACAAGGTATCAATCTAGTAGGAGACCACGCACGAGTTCCTCGCACCTGCACAAACAAATAAGAACTTCGCAGCCAACGCGATAAGGGGTTGTCAATCCCTTTACGGTCACTTACGAAAGTGAGATCTGATAGAGATGATAGTTTATATTTTTGGTATTTTTGATTATAAGAACAAGCGGAAAAGTAAAGTAGATTGTAGATTGATATGTTGAGAATAGACCCGGGGGCCATAGTGTTATCTAGTGGCTTCTCTCATGATATCGATATTCTATGGTGGGTAAACTAATTAATGTCGAGCAATTAATAGAAAAGCGGATAGTTATGAGAGTATCTAGGCATGGTCGTTATATATAGGCATCACGTCTGAGACAAGTAGACTGAAACGATTCTGCATCTACTACTATTACTCCACACATCGACCGCTATCCAGCATGCATCTAGTGTATTAAGCTCATAAGAACGGAGTAACGCCTTAAGCAAGATGACATAACATAGAGGGATAAACTCAAACTTAGTGATATAAACCCCATCTTTTTATCCTCGATGGCACCAATACAATACGTGCCTTGCTGCCCCTTCTGTCACTGGGAAAGGACAACACAAGATTAAACCCAAAGCCAAGCACACCTCCCATTGCAAGAACTATAGATCTAGTTGGCCAAACCAAACCAATAATTCGAAGAGACTTGCAAGGATATTATAATCATACATAAAAAGTTCAGAGAAGAACCAAATATTTCTCATAGATAATCTTGATCATAAACCCACAATTCATCGGATCTCAACAAACACACCGCAAAAAGAGATTACATCGAATAGATCTCCTCGAAGACCAAGGAGAACTTTGTATTGAGATCCAAAGAGAGAGAAGAAACCATCTAGATACTAGCTGTGGACCCGAAGGTCTATGGTAAACAACTCACAATTCATGGTGAGGCGATGATGATGATGTAGAAGAACTCCGTGGAAGATCCCCCCTCCGACGGAGCTCCGGAACAGGCCCCAAGATGGGATCTCACGGGAACTGAAGGTCACGGCGGTGGAACTAGGGTTTTCTCTGTTGTTCTGATGGTTTCAGGGTATGTAGGTATATATTGGAGGAAGGAGGGCACCGAGGGCCAAATGTGGGGCCCACGAGGCAGGGGGCGTGCCCTATAGGGGGGGCGCCCCCCACCCTCGTGGGCACCACGTATGCCCTACTCCGTGGCTCTCAAGTCTCCCATGCGTGATTTTCTCCAAAAATATATCTACCGAAGGTTTCATTCCGTTTGGACTCCGTTTGATATTCTTTTTCTGTAAAACCCTGAAACAGGCAAAAAACAGCAATCTGGTATGGGCCTTTGGGTTAGTAGGTTAGTCTCAAAAATAATCTAATAGTGTATAACAAAGCCCATTAAATATCCAAAACATCATAAATAATAGCATGGAACAATAAAAAATTATATATACGTTGGAGACGTATCAACAGGAGAAAACAATAGTATGAGAGCATCTCAAGCCGCACCCCCAACAGCCCCCTCAAGGAGATTTTTTTTGCGCCGGCTCCGAAAAAAGGCCAGTCGCGCCCCCAAGACGTCGAAATCCGCCGTCTAGGCCCATTTTTCGGCCCGGCGATCCAAGGCTGAACCAAAGCGCACTCGAGGGCGCCGGTAGAAGGAATAGCCTTGTCTGAGCCACACTGTTAGGCGAAAAGTCGACTGATTCGCCCCCCTCCCCACGCGCCCTCGGCACCTTGCCGATCCCTGTGCCACCCCACCGCGTACCACCGCTAGATAGGACGTTCCTCGCCGGAGAAGATAGAGTGAATCACCGCGGTAGCCTCCCCACCACCTTGCTGGGCATGTTTTTCAGCGCTCTGGCCGCGCGGGGCGGGATACCGGCGGATGTGCGCCCGCCCCGCCCGCAAGGTGTTCGACGATTTGCCTGGTCGTCCATGGACATGGACGATGAGGAGGCGCTCGCGGTGCTGCTGGAGGAGGAAGCCAATGCCGACGTCCAGGACCAAGAGCATTTCATGGTACTCGCCGCCCTTCTCGCAAGCATTGCAAAGTCGCGGCGAGGTGGCTCGGCGCCGGGGTAGCTGAAAGCAAAGAACCGGCATCGACTAGAAGGCTATTGCATGCTCACTCCGACTACTTCGCCGATGCTCCATTACACAACGACAAAGTATTCGGCGTGGTTATCGAATGAGCCGAAAGCTTTTTCTCAAAATTGTGATTTCCATCCGGGAGTTCGAAAACTACTTCAAGTGCAAGAATAATTGCACCGACACACTTGGATTCACCTCAATCCAGAAGTGCACGACAACTATGAGGATGCTTCAATACGGAGCTCCTGATTATTCACTCGATAACTATGGCCGCATGGCCGAGTCCTCAACATTGAGTGTTTCTAGAAGTTCTACAGGGCAGTGGTGGCAGTGTTTGGACCGCAATACTTGCGATCACCCAATGCTGAAGACAGTACTCGGATCCTAGCACAGAATGCAGCAAGAGGATTTCCTGGAATGCTTGGAAGCATCAACGACATGCATTGGAAATGAAAAAACAGTCAATTTGCATGGCAAGGGATTTACAAAGGCGTCAAAGGTAGTTGCAGTGTGGTACTTGAGGTAGTGGCCACACAGGACTGATAACCCACAAGTATAGGGGATCACAACAGCTTTCGAGGGTAGAGTATTCAACCCAAATTTATTGATTCGACACAAGGGGAGCCAAAGAATATTATCAAGTATTAGCAGTTGAGTTGTAAATTCAACCACACCTGAAAGACTTAATATCTGCAGCAAAGTATTCAGTAGCAAAGTAGTATGGAAGTAACGGTAACAGTGGAAAAAGTAACAATAATAGTTCTGCAGTAATTGTAAAAGTGGCAATGGAAAAGTAACTATGCAAAGATCAATATGTGAAAATCTCGTAGGCATTGGATCAGTGATGGATAATTATGTTCGATGCGATTCCTCATGTAACAGTTATAACATAGGGTGACACAGAACTAGCTCCAATTCAGCAATGTAATGTAGGCATGTATTCCGAATATAGTCAGACATGCTTATGGAAAAAAACTTGCATGCCATCTTTTGTCCTACCCTCCCATGGCAGCGGGGTCCTATTGGAAACTAAGGGATATTAAGGCCGCCTTTTAATAGAGTACCGGATCAAAGCATTAACACTTAGTGAATATATGAACTCCTCAAACTACGGTCATCATCAGGAGTGGTCCCGATTATTGTCACTTCGGGGTTGCCGGATCATAACACATAGTAGGTGACTATTGACTTGCAAGATAGGATCAAGAACTCACATATATTCATGAAAACATAATAGGTTCAAATATGAAATCATGGCACTCAGGAACTAGTGACAAGCATAAGCATGGCAAAGTCATAGCAACATCAATCTTTGAACATAATGGAAACTAGGGATCAAACCCTACCAAAACTAACTCGATTACATGGTAAATCTCATCCAACCCATCACCGTCCAGCAAGCCTACGATGGGGTTACTCATGCACGGCGGTGAGCATCATGAAATTGGTGATGGAGGAAGGTTGATGATGATGATGGCGATGGATTCCCCTCTCCGGAGCCCCGAACGGCCTCCAGATCAGCCCTCCCAAGAGAGATTAGGGCTTGGCGGCGGCTCTGTATCGTAAAACACGATGCATCCTTCTTTCTGATTTTTTCTGCCCGAATGTGAATATATGGAGTTGGAGTTGAGGTCGGTGGAGCTCCAGGGGGGCCATGAGGCAGGGGCGCGCCCCCCACCCTCGTGGATAGGGTGTGGCCCCCCTAGTGTTGATTCTTTCGCCATTATTTTTTATAAATTCCAAGAATATTCTCCATGAAGTTTCAGGTCATTTCGAGAACTTTTATTTCTACACAAAAATAACACCATTGCAATTCTGCTGAAAACAGCGTCGGTCTGGGTTAGTTCCATTCAAATCATGCAAGTTAGATTCCAAAACAAGGGCAAAAGTGTTTGGAAAAGTAGATACGTTGGAGACGTATCAACTCCCCCAAGCTTAAACCTTTGCTTGTCCTCAAGCAATTCAGTTGGCAAACTGAAAGTGATATAGAAAAAATTTTACAAACTCTGTTTGCTCTTGTTGTTGCAAATATGTAAAGGCAGCATTCAAGTTTTCAGCAAAGATTATGAACTAACCACATTCACAATAACATTCAGGTCTCATGTTTACTCATATCAATAGCATAATCAACTAGCGAGCAATAATAATAAATCTCTAATGACAACACTTTCTCAAAATAATCATAATATGACATAACAAGATGGTATCTCGCTAGCCCTTTCTGAGACCGCAAAACATAAGTGCAGAGCACCTCTAAATATCAAGGACTGACTAGATATTGTAACTCATGGTAAAAGAGATCCAGTCATAGTCATACTCAGTGTAAATTAATAGCAACGCATGCAAATGACAACGGTGCTCTCCAATTGGTGCTTTTTAATAAGAGGATGATGACTCAACATAAAAGTAAATAGATAGACCCTTCGCAGAGGGAAGCAGGGATTTGCAGAGGTGCTAGAGCTCGAGTTTTGAAACAGAGATAAATAATATTTTAGGTGGTATACTTTCATTATCAACATAACAACCAAGAGATCTCGATATCTTGCATGCTACTCACATTATAGGCGGTTCCCAAACTGAATGGTAAAGTTTATACTCCCCCACCACCAACAAGCACACTCCACGTCTGGTCCGAAACAACGGGTACCGTCCATACCAACAACAGTACTGGGGGAGTTTTGTTTGCAATTATTTTGATTCGATTTGAGCATGGGACTGGGCATCCCGGTTACCAGTCAATTTCTCGTGAATGATGAGCGGAGTCCACTCATCGTGAGAATAACCCACCTAGCATGGAAGATATAGACAACTCTAGTTGATACATGAGCTATTCGATCATACAAAACCGAATTTCATTTGAAGGTTTAGTGTTTGGTACATACAAATTTACTTGGAACGGTAAGTAAATACCGCATATAGGAAGGTATGGTGGACTCATACGGAATAACTTTGGGTTTTATCGAAGTGTATGCACAAGCAGTATTCCCGCTTAGTACAAGTGAAGGCTAGAAAGAGACTGGGAAGCGACCAACAAGAGAGCGACAACAGTCATGAACATGCATTAAGATTAAACAACAATGAGTGCAAGCATGAGTAGGATATAAATCACCATGAACATAAATATCGTGGAGGCTATGCTGATTTTGTTTCAACTACATGCGTGAACATGTGCCAAGTCAAACCACTTGAATCGTTCAAAGGAGGATACCACCCTATCATACCAGAGCACAACCATTTTAATAGCATGTTGGCACGCAAGGTAAACTATTATAAACAACTAGATAATTAAGCATGGCATGAGCAACTACAATCTCTAATTGTCATTGCAAACATGTTTCATTCATAATAAGCTGAATCAGGAACGATGAACTAATCATATTTACAAAAACAAGATAGCTCGAGTTCATACCAGCTTCTCTCATCTCAATCAGTCCATCATATATCGTCATTATTGCCTTCCACTTGGATGATCGAACTGTGTGAATAATAATAATAATAATAATAATAATAATAATAATAGTGCACGTGCATTGGACTAAGCTGGAATCCGCAAGCATTTAATACAAGGGAGAAGATAAGGTAATATGGCTCTTGGTTAAATAAACAATAATGCATATGAGAGCGAGTTAACATTTTCATCATGGTCTTCTCCTCTCGACCCCCAAAGAAAAGAACAGAAATAAAACTATTTACATGGGAAAGCTCCCAACAAACAAAATAAGAACGAGAAATCTTTTTAGGTGTTCTTTTAATTACTACTACTACAGGCATGGAAAGTAAACTAGCTAAAAACTACAACAAAAAACTAGCTAAAAACTATAGGCATGGAACTTTTATTTTTGCACAAAAATAACACCATGCTGAAAACAGCGTCAGTCCGGGTTAGTTCCATTCAAATCAGGCAACTTAGTGTCCAAAACAAGCGCAAACGTGTTTGGAAAAGTAGATACGTTGGAGACATATCAAGGAACTCTGGATTTCACACTCCTTCTTTGGTATGCCAGGAACTCACAATGACATCAACGTGCTGCAGTGCTCTCCAGTCTTTGCCAAGATGGTTGAAGGTCATTCTCCTCCGGTGAACTTCGAGGTCAATGGGCGGCACTACAACAAGGGATACTACCTAGCAGATGGCATCTATCTGAGATGGTCTACATTTTTAAGACTATCTCAAACCCTGTGCTAGGAGGCAAGAACTCTCACTTTGTGAATGTTATGGAGGCATGTAGGAAGGATATCGAGCGAGCATTTGGTGTGCTCCAATATCGATTTGCTGTTGTCCGGTACCCCACTCAGACATGGTCGAAAGATCAAATTTGGGAAGTCATGACTTGTTGTATTATCTTGCATAACATGATCATTGAAAACGAGCATGAAGAGCCAGTGTTCAACACTCAACCGTATTACTGGCAGGGTCCTCTTGCTCAAGTTGATCACCAGCTATCGGCAACATGGATTGCCTTCCTCAACATGCATTAGAAGATCCGAGACCCACAGGTGCATCAACAGCTTCAGCAGGATCTGGTGGAGCACCTATGGAGACTCAAGGGCAACGCCTAGCTCGACGTGTGATGAAATATGAGTTTTTATTTGTTGAACTATATAATTTGTATTGAACCATTTGTCGTTGAACTATTTGGTTTCTATTGATTTTCTATGATGAACTATGTGATAAAAAATACCTCAAAGCATCGAAGCACGGTGAATATGGGCCATTTTGCACGGAAAGTGGGTTGAAAATCGGACAGAAGTGCGCCAAAGTTGGGCCGATATCGGCGCCTAGGGGCGACCTAGGGGCGGCGGCTGGGTTCACCTCCAAACCGATTTTCACACTGATTCGTCCGCAGGTGGCGATTTTTCGAGTCCCGTGAGAGCCAACGGCTGCAGATGCTCTAAGAACGGCGACGGGCAGCAGGAAACCAAACCACACACACAAGTCAAAACTCAAACCAGGACACACCCATGAGAAGACCCAAAAGAACCAAGTCTGCCATTACCGATGAAATCAACTAAGAGACATCGAGACAACTAGGACACGACCATTACCACTGCGTGCAAAAGACGTCAATTAAATCTTGCTAGTTGTAATTAGATCCATGAAATTAGGCAACAACTTCCTTATTTTCTCCCGTGTTTGTTACCAAAATTAGTCCACTCTAGCAAACGTAGTTCGCATCTACAAGAGTTTGAATCAATCAGATAATACACTAGGGGCGAGTTTGGTTGCCTGCATCGAGGCCAACCAGGCCCGCGTAGTGCAGCATCTTTTTGGACCTCGGTTCTTTGGTTCATTGCATACACAGTTCAGCCCTCATAGCACGGTTCTTAAAGCACCCCTGGGCCTGACCCGTTGGGAACGGCTGAATCGGCAGTTTCCCGAGAGCCAGGCCTGAGCGATGGTTTGAGGCGCACGTGGGTGGCTCTCTGGAGACGTGTGTCTACTGTTAATCCTCTCTCTTTCCCTAAACCTGAATCCCCTCTCTCTCCCTCGATGGCCCGCTTGTTCTTCTTCTCCGCGGCTACTGCCACCCGCAGCTCGGCGCTGACCCGCTGCAGGTCGTGGTTGAAGCGTCCCCTCGGATTGGCGGCGGCGCTGTCCTCGACCAAGCCTTTGCCGATTCCGCGCAGTGCTTTACTACCACGACTGGCTGGTGCCGCGATGTCGGATGCGGAGCAGCGGCGAGGCGACTCAGCGGAGCAGCGGCGAGGCAAGGTGACCCGGCACAGCGGATCATGTGGCCAGTGTGGAAGCGGCCGGGGGCGGAGCAGTGCAAGGCGACCCGATGGAGCGGAGGCTCCGGCCAGCATGGACGCGGCCGGGCACCTAGTCGAGCGACCACGCGGATTGCCCCGTGGCGGCCATCGCATACCTGGCGTCCGAGCGGACGTGGTCGTGGCCGTCGCGCACGCCAGCGCGGGCGGCATGCGGGTCAAGGCCGTCAGTAGCTTCGCGCACACCATCCCGAAGCTGGCCTGCCGCGGTGGCGGGAATGGCAGCGCGACATCTCTGCTCATCTCGACCCTCAACGGTTTTTCTTTCCTACAAATTGAAGATCGAACTGGTTGCAAGTGCGAAAATGCCTTCGTGTAGTCGATGCACTTGCAGATCGTGAGCTTGACAAGATGATGTAGGGTGGAACCCTAATCGGCAGATCTTTCACGAAAGGAGGTTATCCCATGATGAATACGGAGAACACTAGGAAGATACGGAGGAAAACACGAGGGGAAACACTCAAATCAACCCAAATACGGTCACATAGGTGCTAGATCCACGATACATATCAAGACACACGATCCATAGTCAACAATGGTGGTACAAAGATAGTCTTCTCCCGGAGGAGGTCTTGAGTTATCCCTTGGGATCTTCTCCACGAAGGAGGTCTTGAATCCGAGGTGGATCTTCTCTGAAGAGGCCGCGGTCTCGTAGGAGAGGAACCACTGAGGTCTATGATGAGCTATCCAAAAGTTGCCCCGAAGGGATGGAAGTCAACGAGTATATATTACATGGGATGACGTCGTCGGGGCGGACGTCCGCTGGTTACCGGACGTCCGGAGGTTCTGGAGGGACCGGACGTCCGGTAATCCTTGGATTTCCTCTATTTAGGTTCTGTGGTCGATGTCACAGACGTCCGGTAGCTTCCGGACGTCCGTTCGTCTGGGAGTCGCCGGTCGTCCGGGGGGCGCCGGTCATCCGGTGCCTGGAAGTCGCCGGTCGTCCGGTGTGGGCCGGACGTCCAGTGCCTGTAGCAACTTCAGCCTTCCTTCTTCTTGTTCCAAGCACTTGTCAATCTCGCCGTATTGATCGCTGTGCAGAGCTGTCCCGTGGCCTTCATCCAAGTACCTGAGTGTGCACAGAGTTTCTGATGAGGGTAGAAGCCATGTCTCATGTGAATCGGAAAGATGTCTAGAGAGGAGCGAAGTCACCTCGGTCTCGAGAGCTCTTGCACGGGCTCGAGTCATTGGTCCTTTGGGCACTTGGTGAGGTGATGAAGGGTCCATGGGGATGACCTTTGGATGCTCCGCATCATCTCCCCTCCCTTGGGAAAGATCCGACCTCGGATCGAAATCTTCATCACCATGGAAAGGAGATAGGTCCTTGATGTTGAAAGTATCGCTCATGGAGTACTGTCTCGTGGGATGTCGATCTTGTAGGCGTTGTTGTTGTAGCGTGCTAGCACCTTGAAGGGTCCGTCGACGCGAGGTAGTAGTTTGGACTTGCGCTAGTGTGGGAAACGGTCCTTGCGAAGATGAAGCCAAACAACATCTCCCGGTTGGAACACCATTGGTGCCTTGTTGGCATTGATCTTGGTGGTGAGACGATGGACTTGTCGATCGATCATTGCCCTTGTATCTTCGTGCACCTTCTTGAGATAGCTTGCTCATGCACTTGCGTCCTTGTTCGTGCGCTCTTGTAGAGGTAGAGGTAGGATGTCCAATGGGGACAACGGGTTGAAGCCGTAGACGACCTCGAAAGGGGACTTGCCGGCAGTCGAATGTCTTGCACGGTTGTAGGCGTACTCGGCGGTGGGCAAGCATTGTTCCCATTCCTTGATGTTCTTCTTGATCAACACGCGAAGAAGCGTCGAAAGCGTGCGGTTCGTCACCTCTGTTTGGCCGTCAGTTTGTGGCTGGTACGCCGAAGAGAAGAGTAGCTTGATTCCGAGTTTGGCGCATAGGGTTTTCCAAAAGTAGCTCAAGAACTTGACGTCCCGGTCCGACACGATTGTCTTGGGCACGCCGTGTAGACGAATCACCTCCCTACAAAAGAGATTTGCAACATGTGAAGCATCGTCGATCTTGTTACAAGGAATGAAATGAGCCATTTTAGAGAATCTATCCACGACAACTAACACGGAATCTTTGCCATTTTGAGTCCTAGGCAATCCAAGTACAAAGTCCATGCTTATGTCTTCCCATGGACGGTATGGAATAGGAAGTGGCTTGTAAAGACCATGAGATTGAGCTTTGGACTTAGCGTTGCGGCATGTAGAACATCGGTTGGTGAGGCGTGAGAATTCACGTAGCATCTTGGGCCAAAAGTGGTTCTTAGAGAGCATAGCAAATGTCTTGTCACGTCCAAAGTGTCCCATGAGTCCTCCTCCATGCGATTCCTGCAAAAGGAGCAAACGAAGCGAAGACTCGGGAATGAAAAGTTTGTTAGCTCTCATAAGATATCCATCCTTTATGTAGTAACGTTCCCAAGAAGTGTGAGTCAAGCACTTAGCATAAGGTTTTGCAAAGAAAGGATCATGTTCATATAAATCTTTGATGTGCTCAAAGCCAATAACATTCAACTCAAGTTGCGTAACAAGCATGCATTTGCCGGAAAGCGCGTCCGCCACAACATTTTCTTTGCCTTTGATGTACTTGATGACATAGGGAAAAGACTCAATGAACTCACTCCATTTAGCATGACGCTTGTTCAACTTAGTTTGACCCTTGAGGTACTTGAGAGTCTCATGGTCCGTATGAAGAATGAATTCATGAGGTCTAAGATAATGTTCCCAAACACGTAAAACTCTCACCAAGGCATAAAGCTCTTTGTCATAGATGGGGTAGTTAAGTTGCGCTCCGGATAGCTTCTCGCTAAAGTACGCAATTGGGCGCTTTTCTTGCATGAGCACGACACCTATGCCGGTACCACTAGCGTCACAATGAATCTCAAAAGGTTTATCAAAGTTTGGTAGGGCTAGAAGTGGTGCGTGGGTAAGCAAGCTTTTTAGCTCATTGAACGCAGTGTCTTGCGAAGGACCCCAAATGAAGGGTGCGTTCTTCTTGCTCAAGGCGTGTAGAGGCATAGCAATAGTGCTAAAGTCCTTCACGAAACGTCAGTAGAAACCGGCTAGACCAAGGAAACTACGCACTTGCATGAGATTCGTTGGTTGAGGCCAAGTTTTAATTGCTTCAATTTTAGTTTCATCAATGTGAACACCTTGTGAAGAAACGACAAATCCTAGGAAGACGACCTTGTCAATGCCAAAAGTGCATTTCTCCATGTTAGCATATAAGCGCTCTTTCCGAATGGTTTGTAGAACCATACTGATGTGTGTTACATGGTCCTCTAGCGTCTTGCTAAAAACGAGGATGTCATCAAAGTAAACCACTACGAAGACGCCTATGTAGGGTCGAAGACAAAAATGCATAAGACGCATAAATGAACCGGGTGCTTCCGATAATCCCATTGGCATAACAAGCCACTCATATAACCCAAACTTGGTTTTGAAAGCCATTTTCCACTCATCACCCTCTTGAATGCGAATTTTGTAGTAACCACTTTTAAGATCAATTTTCGAAAAGATGGTGGCACCACATAATTCATCAAGCATGTCGTCTAAGCGTGGGATAGGATAACGGTATCTAACGGTGATAGCATTTATAGGGCGACAATCGGAGCACATGCGAAAACTTCCATCTTTCTTAGGCACGATAATAACCGGAATGGCACAAGGGCTTAAGCTTTCACGTACATGACCTTTGTCGATGAGTTGTTGCACTTGCCATTGTATCTCCTTGGTTTCCTCGGGGTTGACGCGATAAGGAGCCTTGTTTGGAAGTGGTGCGCCAGGAATATGGTCGATGCGGTGTTCGATTCCGTGAAGTGGAGGTAGACCCGGAGGTAGTTCATCGGGAAAGACGTCCGAGAATTCCTGCAACAATTGAGACAACACTAAAGGTAGAGGTGGTGAAGTGTTAGTAGGTTTTTCTTCCCCTTTGCATAAGAGCACAAGGTGAAAGACACTCGATGGGTCCTGGCACACTTCTCTCATCTCACTTTTGGTGGCAAATAGCACTAGTTGCTTCTTGTCGCTCATCCTGGAGTCGCTAATATTTGGCTTGTGGCTCTCACTCTCCTTTTGGTGGCTCACTCTCTCACCATTCTCTCCACGATGGTTGGTAGGTAATTGCTTATCGGCGGCTACTTGACTTGGAGACATTGGTCGGAGCACGAATTCCTTGCCCTTCATATTGAAGCTATAGTAATTGGTCCGTCCATTGTGTGTGACTCCACGATCATATTGCCATGGACGTCCAAGAAGAAGGTGGCACACGGACATGGGGATCACATCACATTCATGAGTGTCCTCGTAGGTGCCTATCTTGAAAGAGACTTGCACGGTGTGCTCGACTCGAAGAATTCCGGCGTCGTTGAGCCATTGGACCTTGTAGGGGTGAGGATGCTTCGTCTTGACCAATTGAAGCTTGTCGCATGGCTCTTCGCTTGCCAAGTTGTGACAACTTCCTCCATCGATGATAACCTTGACGGAGCGTCCATTGATGCCGGCCTTGGTATGGAAGATATGACATCGTTGGTCATCATCTTGTTGGTGTTGGAGTGTCAAGACCTTGGAGACAACAATATTGGGGCTTGATTCATTGTCGCAAAACACTTGATGGTCTTCTTCTTCATTCACTTGGCGGTGCATAGCTACATGCTCAAGTGCTTCCAACTCATCGTCGCTCATTGAGTCATAAGATCCGCCATCGTTGATGATCATGGTGCGAACGGTCTTGCACACAAATGACTTGTGGCCTCGTCCTTGGCACTTGAAGCATTTGATGGAACTCGTCTTGGAGTTGTCCTCGGTTGGAGGTGTAGATGATGAAGCTCTTGGCTTGAAGTTGTTGGTAGAAGGTGGACGACTCGATGCATTCGCATTCTTGTAGCTTGATTTGTCGCCGAAGTTTGTAGATGGCTTGGTAGAGGTAGGAGGAGTAGCCGAAGTCGTTGAAGCTTGGTTGTAGGAGCCGAAGTTCTTGGAGTTGAACTTGGAGTACTTGTAGTCCTCTTGAACTTATCGCTCCGCTTTGGTTTCTTGGTGTACTAGCTTGAGGAGATTGTTTTATGGTTGAAAGTCCGCAATCTTCTTGATAGGATAGTTGAGTCCATTCAAGAATCTCGCCATTGTTTGGTCTTCATCTTCCGTGATGTTGGCTCTTATCATGGCAATCTCCATCTCTTTGTAGTACTCTTCAACGGACTTGGTACCTTGCTTGAGGAGTTGTAGCTTCTTGAACAAGTCACGGTTGTAGTGTGTAGGCACAAAGCATGCTCTCATGACTTCCTTCATTTGAGCCCAAGTGGTGATAGGAGGTTCACCTTTTGCTTCTCTTCTCTCTATGATTTGCTCCCACCATATGAGAACATAGTCTTGGAACTCAAGGGATGCCATTGCAATCTTCTTCTCTTCGTCGAAGTTGTGAAGGCGAAAGATCTTGTCAATCTTCAATGAACATGAGAGGTAGTCTTCGGGATCAATGCTTCCGGAAAACTTTGGCATGGTGAACTTGAGCTTGCTGTAGCGATGCTCTTCATTGTTTCCTTGCCTATTGGGAGGGCGGTCTTGATTTTGGCGGTTGAAAACCTCATGTTGCTCTTGGCATAGTAGATGTCCATTGTCATGGTGTACTTGCCGAGCTTGTTGTTCTTGTTGGGGTTGTTGCTCTTGTCGCGCTTGAGGAGGAGCTTCGTCTTGCATTCGTGCTTGGTGGCGTCTCTCTTGCATCTCATCACGAATGAAATCCTCTTCTTGACGAGTGTGTCGAGTGCGGGCTGCCACATTGCGAGGTGCATCACGTAATGCTTGTTGCGCCTCAAGAGCTTGAGCTTCTCGACGTTGTTGTGCTTGGCGATTAGCCTCGGCATCTTGTTCTTCTTGGTATTGACGTGCTCTCTCTTGTTGTTGTTGTTGGCGTAGTCGTTGCCGTTCTTGTGCTTGCTCAAGTGTAGCTTGGTTTTGACGATGTCGACTTTCTTGCTCTTCAAATAGCTCTTGTGAACTCTTGTGATGAAGTGGATTCCGGATGTCCTGTCGAGCTTGACGTGCGGCTTGACGAAGAGTGTTTGATTTAGGGGTACTTGAGCCATCCGTGGAGTCAGTATGTCGACTTGAGCGGCTTCGTCTTTGAGAAGATGTTGAAGAAGAACGCCGATTGACTATCAAAGTCCGAAGCTCGTCAAATTGTGTAGACATGTTGGTGTTGATGATGTCGAATTGATCTTTTGTTCTTGCTTCAAATTGGCGCGCGTCCTCGGCGACTTGACCAATGTACTCGCGCATAGCTTCACTTTCTTGATGAAGAGCTCGTTGGACACCGAAGAGATGTAGTTTGGTGACGTAGTTGTTCACTTCTTGAGGATCGTCGAAGATCGGGTTGGAAGATGTACTTGGCCTATCCATCATCACAAGCAAGTATGTGAGTGGGAGAAAGGAGAAGACAATACCAAATGTACCTGAACCGAAGATGAAAATGGATCAATGATCACTCAATAATGTAACCCGAAAATAGCACTATTGGTACCACTTCGTGTCGATTCTCACACCTACACAAGTAAAGCTTTGAGGGGAGCTTGGTTAGGATGTGGCACAAATTCAATGCAATCGTCAAAGTGACTCAAAGATGTTGAAAATGGTTCACAATTTGCTCATGCAACAAGTAGATCACTAGCAAAGTAGCACACGGAACACACGCACGGATAGATAAATGTGGTTGTGCAACCAAGGGTGAGCGAAAATGTATTAACCACGGAAAATGCTCGTGTTGCACAACACTAGAGAGACGCTAACCGATTGCTTAATAGGCGGATACGCACTTGTGCACGACCTATAAGAGGCAAAACGTAACGACTATCTATCACAAGTATGCTATGAGTGTCTGATGTGCCGATGCTTGAGCACAAGATGATGTATTGCTATGTCATATGATCTCTTTTGATGCAAGGCGTATGATGTTATTTTCCTTTTGCTTATAAGCTTTGGTTGGCTCTTTTGCTTAAAAGCTTGTGAACTCTTTCTTTGGATACTTATGCATGCTTCTCGGATCAAGGTAGCTATTGTGTATGCGGATCACTCTTGTGGCACACGGAGATATGATGATATGGTATGCAATATCTATGACTATCACTAATGTGCACAAGTGTCGTGGCCCGGCAATACTCAAATGGCTAGTCTCAGTGCGAAAGCTACGCAAAGATGGTTCATAGGGTGACAATGCAATTGCAAGGTAGAATGAACAAAGTGTCGTCGATGTTACCGTCCTTGCCGAAGTTGAGCGGTGGTGTTGTCGAAGTCTTTCCGTCCCAAGGTAGCCTAAACATCCAAGGAAACGGTGAAACCACAACTCATGTATCCAGGGCAAAGGGAGATAAGATGTTCCAAATTGTAGCGGTTAAGCGATGGTGGTTGCGGAAGTGGTGGTGGAAAGAAAGGTAGGTAGTAGCGGAAGGTGGAACAAAACTGAGCAAATTCAGGTTCGGCAGGGTTTGTCAGACGTCCGGAGGTCGCCGGTCGTCCGGCCGGTCGGAAGGGGTCGGACGTCCGGTAAGTCCCGGAAATCCGGTAAAAGTTTCTGTAGGTGGGGTGCCGGTCGTCCGGTGATTAGCGGACGTCTGGTGTGTCGTGAGGTGCCGGACGTCCGGTAAACTGTCGATCGTCTGGTAGGACTGGGCTAGGGTTCGCGGAGCCGTGGCCAAATTGGTCAAACTTGGCCGAATTTTGCGGAGGAAAAACGGTGAAAAGGTGGGGAAAAACTAGATCCACTCGTGGCACAGCAAATCCATGGAACAAAGTCAACGAAATCTTGCCAAATCAACAGATCACAAAAAAAATTGGGCTATTTTTGTGGGGAATTTTCGAAATTGGGAAGAACTCAACAAAAACAAGCTAGAAAACAAGGTGTGGGGATCCAAATTCATGATTAACCTATGCTCATGATACCATAATATGATTTAGGGTGGAACCCTAATCGGCAGATCTTTCACGAATTGAGGTTATCCCACGATGAAGACGGAGAACACTAGGAAGATACAGAGGAAAACACGAGGGGAAACACTCAAATCAACACAAATACGGTTGCACAGGTGCTAGATCCACGATACATATCAAGACACACGATCCATAGTCAACAAAGGTGGTACCAAGATAGTCTTCTCCCGGAGGAGGTCTTGAGTTATCCCTTGGGATCTTCTCCACAAAGGTGGTCTTGAATCCGAGGTGGATCTTCTCCGAAGAGGCTGCGGTCTCGTAGGAGAGGAACCACTGATGTCTATGATGAACTATCCAAAAGCTGCCCCGAAGGGATGGAAGTCAGCGAGTATATATTACATGGGATGACGCCGTCGGGGCGGACGTCCGCTGGTTACCGGACGTCCGGAGGTTCCGGAGGGACCGAACGTCCGGTAATCCTCGGATTTCCGTTATTTAGGTTATGTGGTCGATGTCACGGACGTCCGGTGGCTTCCGGTCGTCTGGTCGTCTGGGAGTCGCCGGTCGTCCGGTGGGCGCCGGTCGTCCGGTGCCTGGAAGTCACCGGTCGTCCGGTGTGGGCCGGACGTCCGGTGCCTGTAGCAACTTCAGCCTTCCTTCTTCTTGTTCCAGGCACTTGTCAATCTCGCCGTATTGAGCGCTGTGTAGAGCTGTTCCGTGGCCTTCATCCAAGCACCTGAGTGTGCACAGAGTTTCCGGTGAGGGTAGAAGCCATGTCTCATGTGAATCGGAAATATGTCTAGAGAGGAGCGAAGTCACCACCGTCTCGAGAGCTCTTGCACGGGCTCGAGTCATTGGTCCTTTGGGCACTTGGTGAGGCGATGAAGGGTCCATGGGGATGACCTTTGGATGCTCCGCATCACAAGAGAATGTCTTTGGGCGCATGGCACCATCAGTGGCTTAGTGCAAAGCTTGGTATGCTCTGAGCACATCAAACAACGCAGCTGGTACACGTGGAGGCGCAGACGGTGGCGTGGACGTGGTGGTGGAGCAGGCGAGCCGGCGGGGCGCCGTGATGTTTCCGCTGTTGCCGGCGACGACGAAGAGAGCATGGGTAGAGCCATCGCAGACGATGCGGCCGCTCCAGAGGTTCTCCGAGAGGTGACGGGCGCAACAAGATTCTCACAACGGCCAGCTCAAGATCGTCCAAGACCGCGGCGATTCGGGCGCGACCACGACCACGACGGCGAGTAGGGCACGTCCACGGTCGCCGGGAGCTCCTGGTGGGCACGATGGGCAGTGGAAGCTCCGGTGCGCTCAAAGTGTTTGACGAAATGTCAAGCCTGTTAAGTTTTGTTGTTAAAGCTGGTAATCATATGCATGTATGCAACCAAACGCCGGGTGAAAATTGCATCTCGATGACAAGACCGCCAATGCAGGCAACCAATCAACTGGTCATCTACGTTTTGACCATGGTTTTTCTTACCCAGGCCCTGCTTAGCCTGGCTCATTTTTAGTCTCTGACCCAGCCCAACAGCGAAAGCAACCAAACAAGCCCTAGAGGGTGATGGCCGCGGCCGGCAAATCAGTGTGCAGCGCCGTGCCACAGCGACATGTGTCCCTGGCGTACAAGGCTTGCGCCGCATGTACAAAATGAATACAATACCAAGCAATGGAGGGAAAATTTGATGGTTTGACCCTTTTGTAAAAGTTACTCCTTCAGTCCCAAAATAAGTGTAAGTTTGAGACACTTAGAGCATGGCCAATGCATAGCCTCATGGTGATGTCCCGTACACCATGTTGGATCGGTTGCCAGAAAAGTAGGTTTGAATGAAGTAGCGGAATCCTCTGCTGAAGGTGAGTACTTGGGAAGAAAAAGTGTGCTACAGTGCATAAAGTTGAAAAAGGTTGAAGTGGAGCGTAGGGATGCATGCATAGTGAGTGTCTACTTTCTATTATTTGATGAGGCCCACTTGTAATAGTTTATGTTGGGGAGAAAAAAATCAATATAGATGCCTTAAACTACCTTTTGTTATTGGGCATATGGATCAATATGACATCATTGTACATGCCCTTATTTTGAGACAAAGAGAGTATCAAGCAAGATTTGACCTTGGTCTTTAAAAAATTCGGGATCTAACATTTATTTCTACTATCATAGTACTTGACGGGAGGATATAACTACACTGTCATGCTTATTTATCGTGAAAATACCCTACCGTTAGGGTCGTTGACAGGAGGTTATGCAACCCTACCGTCAAAGAGCCGGGTAGTAGGCATGCCACAAGTGGAAATCTTCGTAACTGTGTGAGTCTAACACATATACCAAGCTAACTGTGAAGTAGGAGGCTAATACTAGTGACTAGATTAGGATCGCGCCTTGGTGCGAGGGTGCCGGTCCCGATGTTTTATCAAGCAAGTAATGGTATGTGAGTAGTGATATTCCAGATTTAGCATATGCATTCATAAAAGACAACTACCAAGCGATCCATTAATTAGGGAGTTCATAAATGGAACATCAGTCACTGCATCAATCTACCCAGAAAAAGCATAAGAACAATACACTTCCTACCAAAACATGTGTCCTTTAAAATCAGAATCGATACGGACAAACAAAGGAATTGTTAGAGGAAGCAAATTATGGTAAGCCTACAATTGATAAGATGGTTGGGAACACATGCCTGCCACGCAACTCTGTACAGGCCATCCGCTGAGTAATGTATGTAAATAGGGACCTCAAAATTTGCATGTTATTGCATCAATATGTAATAGGAAAGATTTCATAAAGAAGAGCAAGGGTATTACTAAAGGCCGGGACAAGCATTATTGGCATCTTCGCAATCACTTAATATGTCAATCTTTGATCATCATCTTCAACCTTCTTAGACATTCTAGACATCTTCTCTTTTAAATCACATGAATGGTCTTCAAATAGCATTGCCCGCGAGGAAGCTGCCAGCAGCTTGTGCTGACAAGTCTTTAACTCATGATAATTTGCATCATCAACATAAATCATTGATTTATCTTTCGTAAAAGGCAAGGACAGCCGAGCAAGCTGAAGTAGTTGGAGTCATCCTCCTCACGGAAGGTATTGTCCGCTGGGAAGATGAGGTATATCTGTCAGGACCCTGGATTCATCGGCTCCCCATCCTGCAAATAAAAAAAGAACAGTAAGCTCAGTCACAAAGGGAAGCAACCCTAAGTCCTAAACAAAATTCTTTTGCTCATTTTTTAATTTCAATGTGATAGAATCTACCATGTTAACTGGCACAACAGTAGTACTACAAATAAAAGGTGGCACTATTAAAGCATGCCCCTGTTTTTTTACTATAGCCAACAAGTGAGAAAATATGGTAGTTCATGTAGTCTTAGAGCTTAGACTGGAGCAGACTTTTAGTACAGAACCATAATGTGAGAGAGAGACAAGGGGATGGGGGAAGTGAAGAAGGCGTTCATCGCTCACTTCGCACGACAAATTGGTGGCTGCTTACCTCGGGTCTTCTTCTTTCCGAAGGTGCATGAACGCGAGGACAAGAGTCCGACGCCCTCTAGCCGATGGTGACGCCTCTAGGCACAGCCACTGCCCCTCCTAGTGATGACCATCCGATGAAGGAGGAGTGGCGGGGGGCTCTTGTAAGTGGTGGTGGTGGAGGTGGCCAGATCTGACCAGGGCGGCGACCTCTCTTGTTAGGGCCGGCGGCTTGCGCACTCCTCCCGCTGAACATCGAAAGGGAATATATATAGCCCCTTCCTTGCAACCTAGCTAGACCACTAATGTAACAACACATTTTCTAGAAGAATCTAACATCAATCATACATGAACAAAGCGTAAGTAAATACGGTCCTGCATATTTTGAAGCCACCAAGGCCGTCATTATTTTAGAATTTGAAATAAACATCGGTACAAAGAGGAGAAATAATGGAAATAACAAGGAGTTAGAACTCTGAAATCAGTTGTAACTAAACTATGAGAAACAATAGATATTACCTCACGAATCTATATAGACGTAAGTTTCTCGTTAACAGGCAGAAAACCAAGCAATGATACAGATAACCTAACTAAATCCAAGGATCTACTTGATGGCAAGGCACCAACAAAACAAGAAAGCCCCCAACAAAACAAGAAAGCCCCAACAAACAATAAATGATCAAGAACAATCCATATGCAATAAAGGTACAAGAGAGAGAAAATCCTTACATAAGATGGCTATAAACACTGGAGCATAAATAAGCAACACCTTTGAATACAAATAAAAATGGTTCAGGGTTCGTTGCATAGTGGGCTCAGATTCGCCTTTCATTGATCATATAACCTACCCGCCTCATCTCTTATCACCACATCAATCCGTTTATACAATGGAGTTGCCCTAGTTATCACTCAACAAGAATGACCATCCAAGGACATATCAATAGGTATCACAGGATCAAAAAGGAGTGTAGAGACAAGAGGGAGGATCCATCTTGATTCCCATAGGTGCCTCGATTGCTTAAAGGCAAACCTATTTCAGCCACGGTTAATCATCATCGCCCTAGCACGAACGCAACTAATCAATCTAGCAAATCCAGGAGCATAGCTATACGACCAGGGCATCCACATGTAAACCAGAGCATCACAGGAGCTCCTATGATACCAACCGAGCATGAACAGGAGGCAGGGTGGCGGCGTGAGGGGCGGGAGGAAGAGAGAGGCACCTAGGGTCACCACGGGTGTGCTGGTTTTATACCCCAATGCCAGAAATGACGAGAATGTCCCCGAAGGGGTAGGCTATTTACGCGCAATGGCACGACCGGTCCATAAACTGTTCATTGCAACGACCTCCATTTTTATCCGATAGACGAGGTCAGCCGAGGGCGCGATCCGACGGCCGAAAACGCATCAGGAACGAGATTTGGCGGTCGAAAGTGCCTGAGCTCTGAGGAGCCAGGGATTTCAACTCGTATCATCTTTCTGGATAGGATGGAGGGTTTAGAGTTCATTGCATAGTGGGCTTAGATTCGCCTTTCCTCGATCATATAACCTACTCCCTCTGTAAACTACTATAAGAGCGTTTAGATCACTAAATTAGTGATCTAAACGCTCTTATATTAGTTTGCGGAGGGAGTACCTCCATTATCTCTAATCACCAGATCAATTTGTTTATACAGTGGATCTGCTCTGGTTATCACTCAACAAGAATGACCATCCATGGACAGAACAATAAGTATCACATGATCAAAATGGATTCTTGAGACAAGAGGGAGGATTCAACTTGATACACACACATACCTCAATCGCTCAAAGGTAGACTTATTTCAGCCATGGTTAATCATCATCGCCCTAGCATGAACGCCACTAATCAATCTAGCAAATCCAGGAGCACAACTATAGGACCAGGGCATCCACATGTAAAACAGAGCATCACATGAGCTCCTATGATAGCAACTGATCACGAACAGCAACCTGCAAACCCTATAGTAGCATGGATCCACAACTATAGAGCTCAAGTAGGAACCGATGCATGAGTAGGGCATAGAGCATCAACCCGGTGAGCACCACATCAATATAGCCATGACCATGCCCAATACAGTTGCCGAAGCAGAGGAGTAGGAGGAAGATGGAGCTCATCGGGGGAGGTTGTAGCCGAGGCAGTACTCAGTGGGCGCCGGGGTTGGGCCTGAACATCGTCCAACTGGCGAGGAACCACATCGAAGTTGCGCCTTGCACCCCAACACAATAATCATAACATGCACCAATAAAGAATTTTTCTGATAGATAATATTAGTGAGTAGGAAACAACTACAGTTATAGCATCTAGAAGGTCAACTATGCATGTGACCTATGGTCCTGATTAAAATTTACCAACTATCCACGCAACATATCGACTTTGAAGTAGTATCAACATAAATGGAAAAGACACCCAATGAAACATATATGGAGAATATAAAGTCGTACATTTGTGGAACATATTTGATCGCATTTCAACTGGAGCGATTGATTTCACTTGCCTGAGATCTCCCACAGAAAATTGCTCACCAGAATAGTAAAACCAAGACATGGCCGCAACATGTGGATTCTCCCAGAGATGGTTTCTCACCTGAAAAGTAAAACCAAGCAAAAAAGCAAGGAGCAAACAATTAGTGCATTAAAAATATACATTAACGTCTTCAAAATACTTAATTACACAACCTATATATTCAACGCGCAGTGGGAGCCGCCAATACGGCCAAACAAAATTAACCATCAATGAACTACCCCATGAAAAACAAGAGAAAATGAAATGTTCTAAGAGCTTGAAGGGACGGCAGCAAGGGCTAATGATTGGATTCAAAATGTCATGTTGCAAGGAAAACTTATAAAGAAGAGACTATAGACACTTGCCGAGGTAGGAACTAAACAGGTACAGCGAACAAAAAGGCCGTACAAAAGATGAGTTTTTCTTTTGCATGATAGGTGGTGTTCATTCAAAAGTAGTGTTGACATTCAGGAGCTGAACTCACAAACATCAACCAAAACCAAATAACAAAATACTGTCATAAAAGCCAAATCTAATAGCCTGGGGAAGCAAGCATTTGTAATTTGATTAAACTAACATCTCAGAAAGTTTTTTCCTAATAAAGCATAATGTAACTAGAGTGGCTAATTTATTAAACAATAATGAAAAACAGTAGTAGGCGATTATGAGAGTTATTATCAACAAAATAATATGCATTGGTGGAGAGGCTGCTGCGAATTCATTTATGAGGTACATGAAAAGACGAATAAACATATACGGGGGTTAATTTCTTCAGGAAGAACTAGCAGCCTCTCCATGGTCCCCTTCTGTCGGTGTACTAAGGTAGGGGTACCTCAGTACCCCAACTTGTGCACGGGCAGTCGCAGCTTCCCGCGGCAAGGTTTGCCACGTGCTCGCCGGAGACCTTCCTACTCCATATCAAGCCATTCAAAAACAAAGTATACAAGACAGAAGATAGAGACCCCGGCAAGAGGAGCTTGCCGGGAAGGCCGTTCCAGGCTCAAGATTATCTCATTCACGCAAGGCCCTGGCAAGAGGGGCTTGCCAGGAAGACTAGAAGATTACATCATAGAAGACACGCCTCGGCGCTATACGAGCCCCGGCGAGGCCCTGGGGAGCGGCAAGTTCCCGGGCCCGGCAAGATCAAGACCCCGGCAAGGTGCTTGCCGGGAGAGTTGCGCTGTGTGCCCGCGCTCCAGCTCATCAGCCCACGCGTCGCCCTGGGGCCCTTCCAGGGACGCGTGGCGGATGGCTGTGCAGCCTGGGGGACACGGTGGCATTCCACGACGGTGGATCCATCGCCGTGGCAGACGGAGACACAAGGGCGGGAGCTTTTGGGGTCGACGGCGACGGGCATTAAATGCCCTTGTCCCCCACTAACAAAGTAGGTAGCGATCACTGTTCACGCACTGTAGCTCCACTATTCTTGCACTGTTCCAACTACCACCTCTTTTACATTTTTACCCCTTTCTCCTACGTTGACACCTGTCGGTGACCCCTTGCACTATAAAAGGAGGCCCATGCACAACGTGGCGGGGGTTCGAAACCTTTGCAACTCCCACGCTCGGTGTAGCTGCTACTGTAGATCTTCAAGCTCCCGAGCTCAATACAAACCAAGGCAGGAGTAGGGTTTTACGCGTCCGTCGCGGCCCGAACCTGGGTAAAACTGCCCGCGTGTTTGCTACGATCTGCTCTCTGTGCTCCCTCCGCCCTCGTACCGCATAGACAAGGGGCTCCGGTCCCATAGGTGTTCGTGGCGGACAGTTTCCCCCGACATCTTTGGCGCGCCAGGTAGGGGGCGTCGAGGTTGTGCGGACCTGATCCAGCGTTCACGCGGGCGCATCCTTCAACAACCTCTCCAGTTTCCAGCAACTGCACAATGGCCCCGAAGAAGAAGCCTTCGGAGGTTGCAGGCTCGTCTGCATCTCATCCGCCGCCACCGGAGCCAACGGTGGGCGGGGGAGATGTCGTCGGAAGGGTGGTCGCCGGCGAGGACACTCGCGGCGCCACCAGATCCAAGGACAAGACGGACGACCGCGCATCGGTCTCCGTGGACGCGCCGCGTCCATCTCAGCGCACGACTACCCAGCAGCGCCATGCCACGGGAGGTGGTATCCGCTTGCTGGGGCAAGGACACACTGGAGGCTCGCGGGACGTTCCGGACCATCGTCCGGGCACAAGCAAGGCGAAGGCGCCGGCGCGGGACCCTGCTCCTTCTAACGTTGTTAGAAGTCCGAGCATATCCCGCTCTTCGCACCGCTCGCCCCCGCTCCCCTCCACTCCAGCAGAAGCGCTCGCAAGGGCGCAACTGCTCCTCGATTTCCCTCCAGCGGCGGACAAGGCCGAAGACTGGAGGGCCACCATCCAGAGCCTGATCGCCTTCGCCAACAACGATTCTCCACAGCAGCCGACGACCTCCCGGCCGCGGCAAGCTGAGAAGACGAAGGCCGACGACGACAAGACCGCCGGGGGTGCGGCAAGCGTACACTCCCCGCCGCGGAAGCAGAAGACGCCGCCCCGCCGGAACAACGCTGATGACGGCTCCACGGCTTCATCGGATCCGCGGGCTCGTCGGGATCAGCGCCAGGTCCTCGACGACCGGCGACAAGAAGACGCTCGGACCACGATCGAGCGCCGCCGAGAAGCTCGGCGACAATCAGACCAGAGGGCTGGGAACGCTGTCGACGCGCACGCGCCCGGTGAGCCAGGCGACTTGCCGTACGCGGCAGGCTGCCCTGCGTTCACCCGCGAGCTGCGCCGCGTCCAGTGGCCCAGCATGAAGAACTTCAAGCCTGACGTACCGGAGAAGTACGACGGCAAGACGCACCCCTCGGAATTCCTAAGTGTCTACACCATCGCGGTACAGGCTGCCGGGGGGCGCGACGACAAGATTTTGGCTAACTACTTCCCGCTTGTGCTTAAGCCGAACGTTCGTTCTTGGCTTATGCACTTGCCGGAAGGCTCCATTTCTTCTTGGGCAGACCTTTGCCATCAATTTGTTGGCGCCTTCACCGGCGGCCACAAACCCCACGGTCAGGAGAGCGATCTCCACATTTTGGCCCAGAAGGAAGGGGAGTCCCTGCGCAAGTACATCCAACGCTTCAGCCGTGTGCAGCACAACATCCCTGATGTCCACCCTGCCGCGGTTATCAGCGCGTTCCACCAGAACGTGCATAACCGCCGCATGCGTGAAGAAATGGCGATGACCAAGATTCGGGATGTCAGCGAGCTCTATGCTCTGGCTGACAAGTGCGCACGCGCAGAAGAGGGGAGGAGACTCCCCGGGGAGGATGCTGGCGCAGGAGGAAGCGACAGCGACGACGCCGCCCCGGCAAAGAAGAGCCGGCGGCGGAACAACAGAAGGAAGAACAAGAAAGAGGTGCTTGCCGTCGAGGAGTCCGGCAAGGAGGCTCCCGCCAAGCAAGCGCAGGTTGGCGGCTCCGGCAAGGAGCCTGCCCCCGCGGCGGCAGCCGACAAGCAGGACGGCTCCGACAAGCAGTACTGCAAAATCCACCGCACCAAGGGCCACGATCTCTCCAACTGCAAGCGCGTCGAGTACCTCGTCGAGCAGCAGAAGGCCGAGTACGAAAGGCGCGACAAGGAGAAGGCCCAAGGTGGCGGGGGAGAGCCGAGCAAGAAGCGGCCGTTCAACGGCCGGGGAGGACGCCGCGGCAAGGCCAAGCAGCGGCAAGGTGATCGGCCTCCCCGGGGCCGCGACAAGGACGAAGAAGACGACGACGAAGACATGGAGGATGAAGATAACAGCGAGCAGGAGTTCCAGAAGGCCACGGAGGTCCTGTGCGTCGACGGTGGCGCCTCTCTGCACACTTCCCACCGCCAGCTAAAGCAGTGGGTGCGCGAGGTGAATGCAGCAGAGCCGCCCGTGGAGTCGCGCAGGCTCCTCAAATGGTCCAGCACGCCCATCATTTTCGATCTTGAGGATCACCCTGACCGCACCACTGCGGTCGGGTGCTTGCCGATGCTGGTCTCTCCCACCATCCGCAACCTCAAGGTCACCAAAATGTTGGTTGACGGCGGGGCCGGGCTGAACTTGATCTCCTCTGCTGTGATCAAGAAACTCCAAATTCCAGATGGCGAGCTCGAAGAGACCGGTTCTTTCCAAGGAATCAACCCGGGACGGAGCAAGCCCAAGGGAAAGATCACTCTGCCGGTGACCTTTGGCGGGGAGCTCAACTTCAGGACTGAGCGCATCACTTTCGACGTCGCTGATATTCCGTTGCCATACAACGGAATACTCGGCCGTCCCGCCCTCGCCAAGTTCATGGCAGCTTCCCATTATGCTTACAATGTACTCAAGATGCCGGGGCCGATAAGCGTCATCACTGTCCACGGCGACAAGAAGGATGCGCTTGTCTGCGCTGACAAAATCTACCGGGATGCAGCAGCTGCGGCCGAGAAGGATACACTTGCCGCTGAAGCTCCCGGGGGGAAGAAGACGAAGACCAAGCCCGGCAAGTGCTCTGGGGCCCACTCCGGCAACCGCACCTCTTCGGAGTGCTGCGCTGCCGTCGAGGACGTCCCATCGAGCTCCACCGGCAAGGGTAAAAAGGGAATGGCCGCTCCGTCGGCAACCAAGAAGGTGTCCGCCAAGGAGGACGGCACTGGTGGTACGTTCACCATCAGTGCCACACTTGACAGCAAATAGGAAAGCGCGCTCGTAGCCTTCCTGCGGGCGAATGTCGATGTGTTTGCATGGCAACCATCTGACATCCCCGGTGTTCCCAGGAAGGTGATTGAGCACAAGCTTGCTGTTTGCCCTCATGCGCGGCCCATCAAGCAAAAAGTAAGGAAGCAAGCCGTGGAGCGCCAAGAATTCATCAACGAAGAAATCAAGAAGCTAGAGGCAGCAGGTCTAGTTAGAGGTGTGATCCATCCGACGTGGTTGGCAAACCCAGTCGTCGTGCGCAAGGCCAACGGGAAATGGAGACTGTGTATAGACTTCACCGATGTAAATAAAGCATGTCCCAAGGATCCATTCCCTTTGCCGCGCATTGACCAGATTGTTGACTCCACTGCCGGATGTGAGCTACTCTGCTTTCTCGATGCATATTCAGGCTACAACCAGATCTTTATGGCCAAAGAGGATGAAGAGAAGACTGCATTCATTACTCCATGTGGCACCTATTGCTTTATTCGCATGCCTTTCGGATTGAAGAATGCAGGATCAACTTTTGCAAGGGTAGTGTATACTGCTTTTGAGCCACAGATCCACAGAAATGTGGAGGCATACATGGATGATATCGTGGTGAAGAGCAAGAGCAAGGATACGCTGATTCAAGATTTGGAAGAGACATTTCAGAACCTGCGCAGGATCCAGCTTAAGTTGAACCCCGAGAAGTGCGTCTTTGGAGTTCCCTCCGGCAAGCTTCTCGGGTTCTTTGTGTCACAGAGGGGGATTGAAGCTAACCCCGACAAGATTAAAGCCATTGAGCAGATGGAAGCCCCGAAGCGAGTCAAGGATGTCAGAAGACTTGCAGGTTGTGTGGCTGCCCTCAGTAGGTTCGTTTCGAAGTCTGCAGAACGCGCCCTACCTTTCTTCAAAATCTTGAAGAAGGCAGGTCCCATGAAATGGACTCCGGAAGCGGAGGCAGCGCTGCAAGATTTGAAACGGTACCTGTCCTCCCCTCCGATACTTGTCGCACCTAGACCACAGGAAAAGTTGCTGCTGTACCTAGCGGCAACCAACCAGGTGGTTAGTGCTGCGTTGGTAGCGGAGAGGGAGGCTACATCACCGGCAAGCGAGCCCAGCGACAAGCAGGGGACTGCTCCGACAAGCTCTGGCTCCGACAAGGACAACTCTGCGCAGGAACAGGATGGAGTGCGGAAGAAGATGGTGCAGCGCCCAGTGTATTTTGTAAGTTCCCTTCTCCAGGGGGCTAGATCAAGATACTCTGGTGTGCAAAAGTTGCTTTTCGGCCTCCTCATGGCCTCGAGAAAGCTGCGCCATTACTTCCAGGCACATGAGATAACAGTGGTCACTCGCTTTCCGCTGAAGAGGATATTGCACAACCCAGAAGCAACAGGCAGGATCGTTGAGTGGGCACTGGAGCTGTCGAGCTTCGGACTCAAGTTTGAAAGTACTTCAACCATACAGAGCCGAACTTTGGCAGAATTCATAGCAGAGTGGACCCCAACGCCCGACGAAGAAGTCCAAGAAACAAGTGTACCCGTACAAGAAGTGACAAGTGAATGGGTAATATACTTTGATGGTGCCTTCTCGCTGCAAGGCGCCGGTGCCGGCGTGGTACTCATCGCGCCCACCGGAGAGCACCTCAAGTACGTTATCCAGATGCACTTCCCAAGGGAGCAAGCGACAAACAACACTGCAGAATATGAAGGCTTGCTCGCCGGCCTCAGGATTGCGGCCGAGCTTGGGATCAGGAAGCTGATTGTGCGAGGAGATTCTCAGTTGGTGGTCCGGCAAGTTAACAAGAGCTATCAGAGCCCTTTGATGGAAGCTTATGTCGATGAAGTGAGGAAGCTCGAGGAGCACTTTGAAGGTTTGCAGATGGAGCATGTCCCGAGAGCTCAGAATGAAATTGCAGATGGCCTTTCAAAATGTGCTGCGATGAAGTTACCTGTGGGACCAGGGACCTTCTTGCTAAAGCTGACTCAACCATCCGTTACACCATCAATTGGGCAGTCCAAGAAGAGAAAGTTGGTCTCCGGCGACTACTTGCCGGCGGATTTCCCTGAAGCCGCCGCCAAGGTCCCCAAGATCAGCAATCAGAACGCTGAGGAACAGTTTGCTCCTGCAGATCCTCGGGTCTGTACAGTTGAAGCAAGTGTTCCCGACAAGCCTCGCCCCGGCGAGCTTGCCGGGGGATCATCAGCTCCGGCAGGACCAGAGGTCCTTGCCGTAGAAGCTGAGGTTCCCGCAGCGGCCCTCATGCCTTTAGTCCTTGCCGTTGAGCCCCAAGCTCCGGCATGGGCGCAGCAAATCGTCCGTTTTCTGCAAACTGGAGAACTTCCCGACGACCCAGAAGAAATAGAGAAGATAACCAGGCAGTCAAGTATGTACCAGTTCGTGGATAACGAGCTATACAGAAGAAGGCTCAACGGTGTCAGATTGAAGTGCATCTCCAGGGAAGATGGACAGAAGCTGTTGGCAGAGATACACGGAGGCATATGTGGCCACCACATTGGCGCAAGGGCGCTTGCCGGGAAGGCTTTCCGGCAAGGGTTCTTTTGGCAAGAAGCCCTCCAAGATGCAACTACACTAGTAACCAAGTGTGAAGCGTGCCAGTTCCATGCAAAGCAGATTCATCAGCCAACTCAAGCTCTCCAAACAATCCCTTTATCCTGGCCCTTCTCGGTCTGGGGGCTCGATATCCTCGGCCCCTTCCCCCGTGCTGTCGGGGGCTTTGAGTACTTGTACATCGCAATCGACAAGTTCACAAAGTGGCCAGAAGTGGAGCCGGTGAGAAAGGTGACAGCACAGTCAGCGGTCAAGTTCTTCAGGTCGATTGTTTGCCGTTTCGGAATTCCTAACAGGATTATCACCGACAACGGTACGCAATTTACTAGTCGCACCTTCATGCCGTACGTCCAAGACCTTGGCGCCAAGGTCTGTTTCGCTTCTGTTGCTCACCCGAGGAGCAACGGTCAAGCGGAGAGGGCCAATGCTGAAGTGCTGCGCGGACTCAAGACAAGAACTTTCGACAGGCTGCGCAAGTGCGGAAGAAATTGGATAGACGAGCTACCGGCGGCTCTTTGGTCAATCAGAACAACACCAAGTCGAGCCACCGGACAGACACCTTTTGCTCTAGTCTATGGAGCAGAAGCAGTTCTCCCCACGGAACTCGTATACGGATCTCCTCGAGTACTCGCTTATGATGAGCTCGAGCAAGAGCAGCTGCGGCAAGATGATGCACTGCTCCTCGAGGAGGGACGTCTCCAGGCTGCTGTACGAGCTGCTCGATACCAGCAAGCCTTGCGTCGCTACCATAGCCGCAAGGTCAAGGCCAGGAGTCTCGAGGAAGGCGACCTTGTTCTTCGGCGCGTTCAGTCCGCCAAGAATTCCAACAAGTTGACGCCGAAGTGGGAAGGCCCTTATCGGGTGAGACAAGTCACGAGGCCCGGCGCTGTCCGCCTCGAGACCGAAGAAGGCTTACCGGTGAGCAACTCCTGGAACATAAAGCATCTTCGCAAGTTTCACCCATAAGGCGCGGCTGCCGTGATCCGCTCCGGCAACCACCTTTTGTACAAGCTTTGCCGCTGTTGCATGTAACCCTTTGTACAAAGCCGGGCGCAGAACCCGTGCATCAGTAAAGTTTCTGTGTTTTGCACTATTTGCCTTTTGCATGCCTTTCTTCGTTATTTGCATGTGTTATTTGGCATCTCTTGTGCAACACACATATCCGGTAAGCATAAGCACGCCAAAAGGCCATACACTTGTTTCCTTCTTCTCTTTCCTTTCCTCTTAAGCAGAAGGAACGTTCCTCACGCACAAGTTTGCCGGGGGGGAAGGAGATGGAGGATGAACCAAGTGCTGTTCAAGAAAGAGGAGCTTGCCGGAAGAACGCACAGATTATGAAAGCTAAGTTACCAGAATTTGACCAGTTCAAATTTTTAAATTTAAAGTTGTCTCCCTTGAACAATCACACTTTGTATGGAAAACCTGTGCGCGGAGGAACCTACCCGTGGCTACCCGCACCCTTGTCTTGTTTCCGAGTACGCTCAACGATTTAAGTGAGCTGCGACAAGTGTCGCGCCCTTGCTTCGTTTTCGAGTTCGCTCAGCAAGCTAAGTGCGTTGCGACTAGTCGCGGCGAGGTTGCTTGCCGGTGAAACCTTGGCCAGCGGGCTGCTTCGAGTCCAGCACTCAGCGCTCGCGGCAAAGGCCCCTTGCCGGCAAGCTCCCCGGGAGCGTAGGGTGAAAAGCATACAAAGTAAATGATCAAGACAAGGAAGATAACATTGCACTGATTGATCAAAATAAAGATAATATCTTACAAAGGATAACTTGTCGCAACGATTAATGAGTTCATAATGCCCTATGCAGCAACAAAAAAAAAGATAAAGATAAAGGAGGCCTAGTCTACGCGGTCGCCCTCCACCCTGGAGATCTTGTTCACTTTGGCGATGATGTGGGCGACCTGCTCCTTCAGAGCCTCCATATTCGCGTCGGCCGGCAGGCTGCGAAGAACGTTGGTGAGATTTATACCGGGGTTGCGGTATACAATCTTCGTCAGCACGCGCTCCATGGTTCCCGTGCAGAGCCGGCGAGTCTCCTCGGCGAGTTGCGCGGGGATCTTCTTCCGCAGATCTGCGAGGGCCGGCGCGATCCCCCTGAAGAAGAGGCTGAGCTTGGCGCTTGGAGGGAGGTTAGGATCCGGGGAGTAGATGAGGTGCTCCAGCTTCAGCGCCAACAACTCCTGGTCGATGGCGGACGCGCAGGATACCAAGTCTTCGGTCCATACCTCGACGGTACGGCGGAAGAGCTCGGCTGCTTGGTTGGCGCTGTCCACCAGGGTCCGCTCCTTGCGGAGCTCCTCCTTCAATTTGGTCTCCCGTCCCCGGGCGGCGTCAAGCGAGTCCTTCAGTGTTGAGACCTTCAGCTCCAAGTCCTCGATGGAGTCCTTGGCGGCCTTCAACTCGTCGCCCTTCTTCGAAAGACGCACCTGGAGTTCCGAGTTCGTGTGGGCATCCTTCTCGCGCTCCGTGATGAGCGCGGCGACCTTCTCCGCGCTCACCTTCAACGCCTTCTCCAGCTGCACAACCTTGGCGGCGAGCTCCTCCTTGGCGGTCTCCGCGGCAGCCGCGGCGTCCTTCGCCTTCTTTAGCTCTCCGCCAAGAGCCTGCTCCCGTGCGACAAGGTCCTTCTCGTGAGAATCGAGTTCGGCCTTACGCTGGTTGAGCTCCCCCTCGCGCCGGGACAAGTCCACCCCGGCGAGCCGTTGCTGTTCTTCGGCCTCAGCCTTCTCCAGCAACCACTCCTGGTATTTGCCGGCAAGACGCTCGCGCTCCTCCGCCACCTCACGGAGGCCAGCCTGGTTGGCGGCGCTGAGCTCCGCCGCGCGCTTCTCCATCTCCTCGGCGGCCTTGGCGGCGAGGGCTTCCCGGGAAGCGAGCTTCGCCTGCCTGGCCCGGTAAAGGGCCAGGAGCTGGTGGAGCAGCTTCTCCTCCTCGGGCCCGTCGCTCCCGCCGGGCGCCTCGACGACCTCCAAGCCTGCGGAAGCGAGGATCTCCCCATCGAAGGCCTCGCCCTCCGCAGGAGCCCGCGACGAAGAGCCCCACGGCACCTGGATGAAGACGCCGTTGGGGGCCTTCAAGTAGTAGCCGGACTGCTCTCCCCCGGCGGAGGAGTCGGCGGCCAGCGTAGCACCTGATGCTCCCGCGGCCTCCGGGCCAGCGGTGCAGCCGCCGTCCTCCTCCCCGGCCGCTGCGTCCGCAGCCGGAGCGGTCCCTTGCGCGGTTGGCTCGGCGGTATCCGCCGCGTCCTCGGCGACAGGGACGTCGCCGCCGCCGCCCTGCGCACCCTCCTCCTCGAGGTTGATGACCTCCGTCTCCATTTGCTCGGGGGGAGGAGGATCTAGAAGAAGAAGAAAAAGAAGTTCAAGCAAAAATCCAAAAAGAAACAACGCCAAGAAGACAAGTTATAGAGCCTACCTTGGTGGACGTCATCAGTGGCGGGCTCCCTCGCCGGGGAGCTCTGCCTTGGCGGAGTGGCCGCCCTCGCCGGGCTGCTCGCCCTTGGCGGAGTGCTCTCCCTTGTCGGGGAGTTCGGCCTTGGCGGGGACGGCGGGGCCTGCAGCTCCTCGGGGGCGACCTCGGGGCACTCCTGCTGCTGTGGCTCCACCTCTGCACAAATCAAGACAAAAACATCAAGACGATAGTACAAGACCAAAATCTTCAAGCACGCCCGGCGAGCGAACATGCAAAACCCAGACTTACGCTGGGGGCTGCGCTGGGGGCTGCTCCTCGGGGCAGCGCTCGGGTCCGGCTGGCTCGGCTCCGGCACGCTCCCAGTTGCCGCGGGGGGCGAGTCATCCGTGACCTCGACCACGGGCACCTTGGCCTTCTTCGCGCGCTGCTCCAAGGTCCTGAAATCAACGCAGGAAACAAGATTAGCATCGACAGTAGTCAAGACGAAATTTGAGAAGATGAAGATATAGGATACTTACTCCTGATCCTCCTCGTCGTCCTCGCTCAAGGCGGAGAAGTCGTACTCCACCTGGGGCTCGTCGGCGCGAGGAGCAGAAGACGAAGCTTCCCTCGGGCGCTTGGCGGTCCCCGGGGCTGGGGGCTGCGAAGACCCAGCCCCTGTGGTAGCCGGGGCCCGGGGAGCGGGCGGAGCCGCCGCTCCGCCCCGAGAAGACCCTTGTCCGCTTGGCGCCGACCTGCGAGGCGCCTCTGCCGTGGCCTGCGCGCGGGCTGCTTCCGCCGCGGCTGGTGCACCGGTCACCCTCGGCGCAGCTTGGCTTCCCCGGGAAGCTTGCGCTGCCCGGCGAGCTGGTTGTTGCCGGGGGGCCTGCGCCCTCGCTCCCGTCGCCGCCTTGCGGATACGCCTCAGTGGAGACCGCCTGGGGCTTGCCGGTGGCGGGGAGGTCTCCGACGAGGAGAGGTCGTCGGCGTAGAGTTCTGTGGACCCGCCGGAGTCCTCGGCGCCCTCGGCGTCCTCCTCCTCCTCCTCCCCGGCTGGCCTGCTGGACCCAGCGCCCTGCGCTGCGGGCTCTTTTCCTCTGGCGCCTATGCTCCCTCCGGCGCCTTCGCTCCCTGCGGCGCCCCTGTTCCCTCCGGCGGCGCCGCCCCTTGCCGCGGCCTCGGCCGCGATGCCGGGGATCCCGGAGTGCCTCAGTGAGGGGACCCCGGCAAGCGCGTCGGGCGGGAGTTGCAGTATTCTGCGTATCTCCGCCTCCTCCGCTTGGCAGGATGCGTCCTCATCCTCTGCCTCACTGGGTGTATACCCAAAATCTCCCGCCGCTGCGGCTGCAGCGGCCTCTTCAGCCCGAGAAGCTATATACGCAAGCTCCTGGTCGGTGGTGTCCCGCGTGTGCTCCTTGATGTCATCCTTGTTCTTCGCCACCTCCACAAGGTTGTTGAAGAAGCTAAGGACGTCTATTGGCTTGGGCGCGATCCACGTGCGGTCCACGCCGTGCGAATCGCACGCGGGCATCATGGCGCAGAGACGGTCCCGGACGGTGCTGTTGCAGAGAGGCACCACTCCCCGGGGAGGTCTGAACCACTCCGGATGGGCCGGGTCATATTTGAAGAGTTCCCGGACCATCCCCTTCAGCTCCAGCGTCGTCAGATTGAAGTTGAGCCCGGGGCGCAGCCTCATTATATCCGCCGGGCCGCCGTACTCCCAGGCCGGCCTTTTCTTGTCTTGGAGAGGGGCGATGCGGCGCCGGAGGAAGTCTGCGCCTACCTCTGCAACGGACAGCCTTGCTACCCGGAGATGAAGAATCCGGACGAGGGCGACGTCGAGCTTGATGTCGTCCGAATCTAGTTCGCTCCAGTCCCTGCCGCGCACGATGGGCGTTGTGCGCGGCGCGGTGAAGGACTGCGGCGCGTCCTCAACGATCCAGCACCATTCTGCGCGCCACTCCTCCCACTTGCCGCGGAGCTCCCCCGGCAAGTACGACTCCTTCTTATTCAGACGGAAGACCCAAGAAATTCCTCCGGAGAGGGGGGCGCCAGCCTCTGCTCTAGGAGTGAAGAAGTGCCTAAACAGCGCTACATTTGGGTGGATTCCTATGAAGTTTTCGCACATGTGTGCGAAAACCGCCATTGTGAGAATGGCGTTGGGGGTGAAGTCAAGGAGATGGAAGCCGTAGGTGTGCATGATGTCGCAGAAGAAATCAGAGAAAGGAGGGCAAAGACCGCAGTGAAAGAAGGCTGCGAAGAAAAAGTACCCGCCGGGGTAGCTGTCCTTGGCAGCGGCCGGATAAGCTCGCGTGCGGGGGTGCGCCTTGGTTTCCTTGGCCCAGAACAAGTAGTACTTGTTCCAGAGCTCCCGCGCGCCGAGCCTCGGCGGGAAGACGAGGTTCCGCTTCCGATACGCGGCAAGCTTCGCTGCTTGCTCCGACTTCTCCCTCTTGGCTTTCTCCGCCTTCGCCTTCTCGATCTTCGGGGCCATGGCGGAGGCGGCGGAGGAAAGGGGGACGGCGGCGGCGGAGGTGTGGAGGCGGAGCGCAAAGGGGATTTCTGGAGGAAGAGGAAGATGCAATGAAAGCGCAAGGAGGGGAACCGCTCCTGCTTCCTCTGCTTTTATGGGGAAGTGGGGGGGCGTTTCGCTTTTCCCATTAAAGAACGTGGGCACGTCCCATCCCACGATGCCGCAGTCGACGCGTGCCGTTACGAGAGGATGTGGCAGATGCGGAAGTGGATTCGGTGCGCCGTGGGCCTCGCGTGTGCCCGTGCACTGTTTTGGGCCTGGCCCAACAGCGCTCGGCACCGCGTATGGCCCAGGCCCGGGGGCTCCTGTCGGTGTACTAAGGTAGGGGTACCTCAGTACCCCAACTTGTGCACGGGCAGTCGCAGCTTCCCGCGGCAAGGTTTGCCACGTGCTCGCCGGAGACCTTCCTACTCCATATCAAGCCATTCAAAAACAAAGTATACAAGACAGAAGATAGAGACCCCGGCAAGAGGAGCTTGCCGGGAAGGCCGTTCCAGGCTCAAGATTATCTCATTCACGCAAGGCCCTGGCAAGAGGGGCTTGCCAGGAAGACTAGAAGATTACATCATAGAAGACACGCCTCGGCGCTATACGAGCCCCGGCGAGGCCCTGGGGAGCGGCAAGTTCCCGGGCCCGGCAAGATCAAGACCCCGGCAAGGTGCTTGCCGGGAGAGTTGCGCTGTGTGCCCGCGCTCCAGCTCATCAGCCCACGCGTCGCCCTGGGGCCCTTCCAGGGACGCGTGGCGGATGGCTGTGCAGCCTGGGGGACACGGTGGCATTCCACGACGGTGGATCCATCGCCGTGGCAGACGGAGACACAAGGGCGGGAGCTTTTGGGGTCGACGGCGACGGGCATTAAATGCCCTTGTCCCCCACTAACAAAGTAGGTAGCGATCACTGTTCACGCACTGTAGCTCCACTGTTCTTGCACTGTTCCAACTACCACCTCTTTTACATTTTTACCCCTTTCTCCTACGTTGACACCTGTCGGTGACCCCTTGCACTATAAAAGGAGGCCCATGCACAACGTGGCGGGGGTTCGAAACCTTTGCAACTCCCACGCTCGGTGTAGCTGCTACTGTAGATCTTCAAGCTCCCGAGCTCAATACAAACCAAGGCAGGAGTAGGGTTTTACGCGTCCGTCGCGGCCCGAACCTGGGTAAAACTGCCCGCGTGTTTGCTACGATCTGCTCTCTGTGCTCCCTCCGCCCTCGTACCGCATAGACAAGGGGCTCCGGTCCCATAGGTGTTCGTGGCGGACAGTTTCCCCCGACACCTTCCTATAAAAGTTTAAACCTGAGACACAAATTCACGTATGAGGTACATGGAAAGATGAATAGGATCAAACTCGTCTTTGAATTTGTTTTTTATCTATCTAATACAAATCCACTTATCGCTGTTGTACTTATCTTTTCCTTGATAAATTGTATTGCTAGGGAGGCCTTCCCTATAGTTTTCCGGTCAAAGTAATAATAATAAAGATGCATACTTTGGCACAATTATTCTCTAGCTAATCCGTTGGCCGTCTTATTCTACTGGTTGGTGACAAGGCATGAGTTTGGAAATATTTTAGAGCGTGCATCTCAGTCAACTGCAAGAAAGCCATACAGTCAACAGATCAATTGCTTTAAATTGACGATTGTATACTACATACCCTGCTATTATAGAGCAGCCACCATCAAATGAATCCTAACTCATGAGGAGCAGACTGAAAGATAATGTCTCAGTTGTTACACTTGAGCAACAAATAAATTAGAATGGTCTATTCAGAAGCAAAAACAACATTTTTAGATCAATATATCTGTGAGTGCAAGAGTGCAATGCAGAGGGAGACCTCTTGTCCAGTTAGAAAAACACATGATGTGTGCATACAATCGGTACATACACACACAATTTGCTCTAATTTGAGTCATCCAAAACTAAACCATAACATGATGCGCACACACAGAGTTTGCTATAGTTTTCTTCAAGCGTGATGAATCCAAACGTCATGTCATCCAAAAGGAAGGTACAGACTAAACCAACACAAGGTACAAAGTGTAGATGATGTTCAGATGTGGGGGTAGATGGGGGGAGAGGAAATTCACCATGTTGGTTCTGGGTTCCTGCTCCTCCACCTCCTCTGGCTGATTTGGTGCAGATGGGGTTGATTTGCTGGCTACGGTTGTACCCACAGCCTACAGAGACGAATCGAGCATTAGTGTCGGTGTATTTGGATCGACACCTATGGGATCACAATGATCCCTACTACGGTTGCGGGGCATGGGGTTGAGAGAAGAGCGGATCTAACAGTCAGGACACGCTTCCTTTACCCAGGTTCGGGCCGCAAAGATGCGTAAAACCCTACTCCTGCTTTTGGTCGATTATATGTTGGTGTTCTTCAGCTAGTGAGGACCTCCAAGAGAGTCGTGAGGAGTTCTAAAAAGCCGAATCCTTCTCCTGGTCACCTCGGGCCTCCTTTTATAGGAAAAGGGGTTGCCACAGTGGCACACAGGAGGTGGAAAGGGTACAGTGATGTGAGGTTATCCCTCGCATTATAGGATAAGGCGCATTTAATGTGCTTAGCTTAGGTGTCCTCACTTTATCGGGGACGGGGGGGAGACGTCCGTCTTGTCCGTCGCTACCCCTCCTCGTGTTGACACGCGCCCTGGCCAGCAGTGCCTGAGGCGCCATGTAGGCAGACAGGCAGCTGAGGTGGCGCAATGGCGGGTCTCCATGAAGATCTGTGGGTTGCCACGCAGGAGCCCGTCCAACTGGTCGGGTCGGCAGCTGCGTGGGTCGGTGGAAACCCAGTTGGTGTGGGCCTGACGGTGGCCCTGTGGGTGTCCTTGGTAAGGGCCTTGCCGGGGCTCCGGCAAGGGTTCTGCCGTGGTGCCTGCTGTCATCCCCGGCAAGGTGCTTGCCGGGGGCCTTGTGGTTCTCCTTGGCAGGAATCCCGCCAAGGGTCGTCTTCTTAACTTGTACCTAATCTTGGATGTCTTCACAAAGATCTGCATGCCACCACGGGGATATCTCCCGAATCCTCGCCCCATGGGGGCGGAGGACTCAAGGGTCATCCGCTCCGTAGGCGTGGGGTGAGCTGCCGCGGCAAGGGTCTTGCCGGGGCTGCCAGAGCTGGCCCCGACAAAGATCTTGCCGGGGAGAGCTGCTTCGTCCCTTTGCTCTTTGTGGTCTTGTTCTTGGTGTTGTTCCAGTCTCCATCAAGCTTCGATCTTACCCTGGCGCACCTCCCTCGCCATGCTTGGTGTGGTGGTGCCCGTGGCTCAGACTGCCTGTGCACAGTCATAGGGGTACAAAAAGTGTACCCCTCTTTTTATACACCGACAGGAGCCCCCAGGCTTGGGCCACACATAGGCGCGACACGTTGTTGGGCCAGGCCCAGAACGGTGCGCGGGTAGGCGGGGCGGTTTTCACCGTGGTAAAATTTTCCGCGCCCTGCGCCTCCCACGACCCGCGCGCGTGGCGCGGGTTGGAGTAGCGTGCGTGACATGGGCGGCATGCGTGGGGCAGTTTCCACAGGCATGCGTCACGTCGCAGTAAATGCAAAAGGAGGCGGCCCGTGTTTTCCCCCATAAAAAGGAATAACCGCGAGTGCGCTGCTCACTTCCTCCATTTTCCTCGCGCCTCATCCAATCCCAAAGCCGCTGTTCCCTTTCTTCCTTCCTTCCGAAGCCTTCGCCGTCACCTGTTGCCATTGCTTCGCCATCTCCTTCCTTCGGCTCTCCCACTCAGGCGCTTTGGCGTCCAAACCCACCAAGGGCAAAGGGGCGGCCAAGGGCGCCGGGCCTGGGGCACCGCCGGAGGGCGTGTTTACGGGGGATCGGACGAAGGCCGCTTTCTTCATCCCGTCGTCGGTTGATGTCTTCGAGCTCCGGGCCGCCTTCAAACCCCTTTGGGGGGCGGAGACGGGGGATCGGACGAACGACTTGGGCCATCCGGCGACGCGCGTCGTTCCGGCCGCTTGCGCCCCGCCCGGCTCAAACCGGTACCCTTTCTTTGTTGATTACTTCTCTTGCGGGTTGTGTCCTCTTTTCTCCGATTTCTTCTGCGACATCATGCACACCTTTGGCTTCCGCCTTTTGGATTTTACCCCAAATGCGGTGGCGTGCATGGCTTTATTCGCACATCTCTGCGAGGGCTTTGTCGGAGTGCAGCCCAACACGGCGCTCTTCCGCCACTATTTCACCCCTCGGATCCAGCCGGGAGGCGCAGTCTCCGGATGCATCACCTGGATTCCAACACCCAAGGTTGTGTACCCGGAGGGCGCCGTGAAGGAGAGTTGGGACGCATGGCGCGGGCGGTGGTGCTGGATTGAGGAAGACGAGCCGCCAACATTCTGCAGGGTCCGCCGGGTGCCGCCGGTCCGTGGCAGCGACTGGAGCGACATCGACGCCGCCGACGGGAGACTCACTGTTGCCTTCACCAGGATCAGTCGGCTCGTCCAGGCCGGACTCACCCTCGAGATGATCGGGGCGGATTTCATTCGCCGTCGGATCGCTCCGCTGCACAAAAAGGGGAGGCCAGCCTGGCTCTTCAGGAACCCGGCCGACGTCATGCGGCTCCGCCCTGGCCTCAACCACAACCTCACAGTGATGGGACACGGCCATTTCTGTCAGCGGCTCTTCCAACTGGTTGTGGGTCACGGTGGTGAGGTCGAGCGGACCGGCAAGGCTGCGAAGGCTGCCGCGAAGGCCGGCAAGGCCGTCAAGGGGCAGTTCTTCAGGCTACCAGCGGGAGTGGTCCCGCTGTGCAACAATTCGCGCCAGTCCGAGAACGTTGCCATGATGCCGGAGTGCAGCGCGCACGGCCCCGTCCCGAGGTGGCAGGAGTCGGAGGACGAGGTCGTGCAGCAGTTCTTCGATACTCTGGTCGAGGTGTGCGTCAATCCTGACGCCGAGCAGTGGCTCGTTGGGGACACCACCCCGGAGGAGCTGGACTACATTGCCGCCAGGGCGAGGGAGGCGCAGCTCATCAGGGAAGCTGGCAGCACCGGAGGTATGGAGGACCGGGACGCCGCGGCTGCGGAGGAGGAGGAGTTCGCCCAGTGGGCGGTGACTGCTGGAGAAGCTAGCAGCGCCAGCACCGGAGCTCCACTGGTTGAAGACGCGGCCGACGAGTCGTCGTCGGAGGAGGACGTGGCTGCTGATCGGGCGCCAGCCAGGGGAAGAGGGCGAGTCTTGCCGCGGGCCTGTTTCGGCGAGCCGGTCTGGCCCGGCAAGACTGCGCAACCTCAATTGGCCCTGGAGGGGTCCGGACGCCTCACGAGGGCCACGGCGGCGAGGAGGTTGATGAAGGCCGCCGAGAAGAAGAAAAAGGCAGCTCCCTCTTCGTCGAGGTGCGCACAAACTCCGCCTCCTTCTTCGCCTCCCCCGGCAGACGTCGATTCGGAGGGCGACGCGGAGCTCCCCTTCGACCTCGGGCCCCTCAGCCCGAAGAGGAAGAAGAAATCGGCGGAGGAGGAGGAGGAGATGGACGACGAGTAAGTATTCCATTCCTTATCATCATTTCCATCTCCTTAGACCATGCCACTCATCTTGATTTGTTTTTGCTTCTTTCAGGGACGCAGAGACGCTGGCCCAGAGAGTAGAGAGGGCCAAAGCTTCGGCGGGCAGCCAGCCCCCGGCTGGGGCTTCAGGGACACCACTGGTGGTGTTGAGCAGCTCCGACGGCAGCCCTCGGCACAGCCCCCAGCGTAAGTCCGCCATCCTCTTCTCGCTCGACATGCAGTAGGCGTTCGATGCTAAAGGTGCTGACCTTGCCGGTTCTGTAGGACCGGAGCAGCAGCAGGAGGAGCCGCAGGGGGCTACTCCCAACACACCACCCCCATCGACCACGCCGCCACGAGGGGCGTCTCCGGCAAGGGAACCAAGCATGGAGCCCGCACGCATGGAGGAGGAGGGGAACTTAGGCGCTGGTTGCCTAGCTCCGGCACCCGATGCCGGCGGGGAGGGAACTTCTGCTTCACAACCCGGCGCTGGTGAGTTGCCTGCCTTTTGTCTTTGCTTTTCCCTTGCGCTTTTTCTTGACTTCATCACCCCTATCACGGCCCAGGCCCACCTTCAACAGAGGCGAAGGACGTGGACGTCGTCATCAAGGAGGTCGCTGAGGAGGCCGCGGCGGAGGACGACAAGATCGCCGCCGAGGAGGCCGCCAAGGACGCCGCCGGGGCCGCTGCGGACAAGGCCGCTGAGGATGCCGCCAAGGGTTCCGCCGAGGGTGCCGGTGGTGGGCCTGCCGAGGAGGCCGGCAAGGCCACAGTCGAGGAAGGGGCGATTGATGATCAGCCTTCTTCCTCCGCGACCTCGGGCCCCGGAAGGTATCTGAAGGTCGGCGACAACCTCTTCGTCCATCTTGCCGGGGCGTCAAGCTCCCGGGCACCCGCCGGGGAGGAAGTCTTTGATGGCGAGGTGCTTGCCGCCACCGGGCTCGAGGTTGTTGATGAACCGAGCGCCGGCGGCGACGGCTCCCCAGAGGGGTAGCTCTTCCGGGCCATGGGCGCCAACTTCCGGAAGCTCCAGGCGCTCTACCGTGCCTGTCTGGACAAAGTTGAGTCCAGAACGATAGTAGTGGACGACGTGGAGGCGGACTTCCAGGCGCGCGTCGCTGAGGCGCAAACCTGGTTCCACCAGTCCCGCGAGGAGCAGAGGGCCTTCCAGGAAGAACTGGCCAAGCGTAATGCGGAGCTCATCATGAAGATGGCCGACATCGAGAAGGCCCAGGAAGAGGCAGCGATCTTGGCTGCCGCGGCGGAGGCCACCCGGAACCAGCACCAAGCCGCTCTCGATTCCCAGTAGGAAGACCTCTCCGCTCATGAAGCGAAGCTTGCCGCAATGCTCCGCGGCAAGGATGAGGAGCTCGAGGCTCTTGTCGAGCGGCGGACTCACGAGCTGGGGCAGAGGCGCAAAGAGGCACTCGATGCCCAAGCCCTGGCCCATGCCGGCAAGGTACAAGAGCTGGAGGTGGGACGGGATGGGCTGAAGGAGCAGGCCCTCAGGCTGTCCGATGAGAAGAACAGACTCAACTACGCCTTGACAGAGGCACAGGGAACGATCATCAGCAGGACTGGGGAGCTCTCCGAGGCGCAAAACTCCATCAGAGATCTCAGGCTGAGGCTGGAGAAACTCGAGAAGACGTTGGCGGAGAGCTCTGCTCGGGAGGGGGCCTTGGCCAAGAGCCTAGAGGAGGAGAAGCAGCTGCGGGCAGACGAGGGCGCCTCCCACCAAGAATACATGGTGGAGGAGAACAGGTGGATCAGCCGGCTGGAGGACATCGCCGGCAGGGTTTCCTCACAGTTGGCCCTCATGGGGATGCCAAACGTGAGGTATGCCCCTGAATGGAGCGAGTCCGTCAACGCCAAGCTGACCCTGTTCTTTGAGGGCGTCCTCAGTGCCTTGACTGATCTTCACTCCAACAGAACGGCCACGCTCGCCGGGGAGGCCCGGCGGCTCTGCCGGGGGGTCATGACCAAGGTCCTCACCAAGGTGGCGTTCTGGAACCCCGCCCTCGACTTCGAAGCCGTGATGGACAGCTTGCCGGAGGATGCCAACCTCACGGCGCTCAAGGAGCGCATCAAGCCCGTCATCAGCCGCATTGACGAAATCAAGAGGGTGGAGGGCTAGCGCCGGGATTAGGCATCCCGTTCTTCTTTGCCGCTGCAGGTTCATGACCAAGACAAATTTTATCTTTAGTTAGAACCGCAGCGATGGCGTGATGTAATATAACTTTGGAATATCTTCAGAATCATGCATGTTATCTTCCTGTTTGCTGCCTCTTTGTGTGTCCACCCTACGTTAACTGGGTAGGCTTGCCGGCGCAAAATACCCAAGGCGGCGTCTTGGGGACGGGTCCCCATTGCTGCCGGGTGAGCGTGCTGCCGGGTCTGCCACCTTGCCGGTCTAAACACAGCCACTCGAACTGTCGAGTTTGACTCGAGTCAGAGTCGAGAGCTTTGTCGATTGCGGAAGGCTACCCTACCGTTTCAAACGTAGCCGTCTGAACTGTTGAGCGGACTCGAAACAGAACAAAGGCGTTGCCGATCGGGAAGGGCCCCATCTGCGTGTAGGTTCCTTTTTGCACAAAGAATGACAGCTTCGAGGACAATAACTTTAAATAATAGGATAGGAATATCCAAGGTTCGATGTAACTTAGCTTTTATTTGCAGTCGCTCGAGTGCAGGTCTTCCGGCCTCCTCAAAGGGCCACGAAGACGAGGGAGCGTCGGGCCGGCCACTAGAGCCGATTCTCACAACTACGCCCCCTACCTGGCGCGCCAAAGATGTCGGTGTATTTGGATCGATACCTATGGGATCACAAGGATCCCTACTACGGTTGCGGGGCACGGGGTTGAGAGAAGAGCGGATCTAACAGTCAGGACACGGTTCCTTTACCTAGGTTCGGGCCGCAAAGATGCGTAAAACCCTACTCCTGCTTTTGGTGGATTATATGTTGGTGTTCTTCAGCTAGTGAGGAGCTCCAAGAGAGTCGTGAGGAGTTCTAAAAAGCTGAATCCTTCTCCTGGTCACCTCGGGCCTCCTTTTATAGGAAAAGGGGTTGCCACAGTGGCACACAGGAGGTGGAAATGGTACAGTGATGCGAGGTGATCCCTCGCATTACAGGACAAGGCGCATTTAATGCGCTTAGCTTAGGTGTCCTCGCTTTATTGGGGACCGGGGGGCGTCTGTCTTGTCTGTCGCCGCCCGTCCTCGCGTTGACACGCGCCCTGGCCAGCAGTGCCTGAGGCGCCATGTAGGCAGACAGGCAACTGAGGTGGCGCAACGGCGGGTCTCCACGAAGATCTGTGGGTTGCCACGCACGAGCCCGTCCAGCTGGTCGGGTCGGCAGCTGCGTGGGTCGGTGGAAACCCAGTTGGCGTGGGCCTGACGGTGGCCCTGCAGGTGTCCTTGGTAAGGGCCTTACCGGGGCTCGGGCAAGGGTTCTGCCATGGTACCTGCTGTCATCCCCGGCAAGGTGCTTGCCGGGGGGCTTGTGGTTCTCCTCGGCTGGAATCCCTCCAAGGGTCGTCTTCTTAACTTGTATCTGATCTTCGATGTCTTCACAAAGATCTGCATGCCACCACAGGGATATCTCCCGAATCCTCGCCCCATGGGGGCGGAGGACTCAAGAGTGGTCCGCTCCGTAGGCGTGGGGCGAGCTGCCGCGGCAAGGGTCTTGCCGGGGCTGCCAGAGCTGGCCCCCGCAAGGATCTTGTTGGGGAGAGCCGCTTCGTCCCTTTTCTCTTTGTGGTCTTGTTCTTGGCGTTGTTCAAGTCTCCATCAAGCTTCGATCTTACCCTGGCTCACCTCCCTCGCCATGCTTGGTGTGATGGTGCCCGTGGCTCAGACTGCCCGTGCACAGTCATAGGGGTACAAAAAGTGTACCCCTCTTTCTGTACACCGACAGTTAGAGAGAGAGAGCAGAATAGAGGAGAGGGGAGAGGAAACAGTGGCTTACCACCTACACCTGACCGACGCAGGAGAGGGGAGGTAGAAGAACCACAACAGCTTCTCCATGGCATGGCCCCCTTCCTTGACACAAGCAGATGAGATGAGATGGGCCTGCACACTGTCACGCATCAGAGGAAGAGGAAAACCAGTGGAAGTAGAAGAAAAGGTAAGGAAGGATGCATACCGGGCTCTTGAGGGGATCCTGCGGATCTGAGCTATGGGCTCGAGCTCGGCCACGACCGCCGCCACGCTCACCAACGCGCCTATAGGGGACGCGCCACTCCCGTCCGGCCCTAGAGACCCCGTCGGCTCGGAGGAATCGGTCCCGCCAGGGGCCTATCCACCGACCATGGGAGAGAAGGTGGGGCCGGCAGCGATGTGGAGAGGGTGGGGCACGGTGGTGGTGGTGTTGGATGACGGCGACGCGGCCGGGGAAGTGGGCGGCGGGGGTCCGCCGGGCAGGGCGACGGAGACGGCGGCGGCGTTAGGGTTTGGGTGGATGCGCGTAGAGGAGGAGGAGGAGGATGAGGGACGGGGCGCGAGTGCGGGGTGGGGCAGGAGAGGAGCCGGCTAGGGTTCACCACGGGAGCCTGCCCTTTTATACCCACATGGCCCGAAAAAACGAGAATGTGCTACTTCTCGAGCTTGCGTTGTATTCCCTCGAAGAGGAAATGGAGATGCAGCACAGTAGCATAAATATTTCCCTCAGTTTTTGAGAACCAAGGTATCAATCCAGTAGGAGACCACGCGCGAGTCCCTCGCACCTGCACAAATAAATAAGAACTTCGCAGACAACGCGTTAAGGGGTTGTCAATCCCTTTACGGTCACTTACGAAAGTGAGATCTGATAGAGATGATAGTTTATATTTTTGGTATTTTTTATTATAAGAACAAAAAGTAAAAGCGGAAAAGTAAAGTAGATTGTAGATTGATGTGTTGAGAATAGACCCGAGTGCCATAGTGTTCTCTAGTGTCTTCTCTCATGATAGGGATATTCTACGGCGGGTAAACAAATTACTGTCGAGCAATTGATAGAAAAGAGAATAATTATGAGACTATCTAGGCATGATCATTATATATAGGCATCACGTCCGAGACAAGTAGACCGAAACAATTCTGCATCTACTACTATTACTCCACACATCGACCGCTATCCAGCATGCATTTAGTGTATTAACTCATAAGAACGGAGTAACGCCTTAAGCATGATGACATGATGTAGAGGGATAAAATCAAACTTAGTGATATAAACCCCATCTTTTTATCCTCGATGTCAACAATACAATACTGGCCTTGCTGCCCCTACTGTCACTGGGAAAGGACACCACAAGATTGAACCCAAAGCCAAGCACTTCTCCCATTGCAAGAACTATAGATCTAGTAGGCCAAACCAAACCAATAAATCGAAGAGACTTGCAAGGATATTATAATCATACATAAAAAGTTCAGAGAAGAACCAAATATTTATCATAGATAATCTTGATCATAAAGCCACAATTCGTCGGATCTCGACAAACACACCGCAAAAAGATATTAGATCGAATAGATCTCCTCGAAGACCAAGGAGAACTTTGTATTGAGATCCGAAGAGAGAGAAGAAACCATCTAGATACTACCTATGGACCCGAAGGTCTGTGGTAAACTACTCACAACTCATGGTGAGGCGATGATGATGATGTAGAAGAACTCCGTGGAAGATCCCCCCTCCGACGGAGCTCCGAAACAGGCCCCAAGATGGGATCTCATGGGAACAGAAGGTTGCGGCGGTGGAATTAGGGTTTTCTCTGTTGTTCTGATTGTTTCAGGGTACGTAGGTATATATAGGAGGAAGAAGGGCGCCGGGGGCCAAACGTGGGGCCCACGAGGCAGGGGGCGCGCCCCCACCCTCGTGGGGACCACGTATGCCCTACTCTGTGGTTCTCAAGTCTCCCGTGCATGATTTTCTCCAAAAATATCTCTCCCGAAGGTTTCATTCCGTTTGGACTCCGTTTGATATTCATTTTCTGTAAAACCCTGAAACAGGCAAAAAACAACAATCTGGACTGGGCCTTTGGGTTAGTAGGTTAGTCCTAAAAATAATATAAAAGTGTATAACAAAGCCCATTAAACATCCAAAACATCATAAATAATAGCATGGAACAATCAAAAATTATATTTACGTTGGAGACGTATGAAGCATACCCAAGCTTAATTTCGGCTCGTCCTCGAGTAGGTAAATGATAAAAACAGAATTTTTGATGTGGAATGCTAACCAACATAGTTTTTCAATGTAATTCTCTTAATTGTGGCATGAATTTTCAGATCTGAAAGATTCAAGACAAAAGTCTATATTGACATCAGAAACAATAATACTTCAAGCATACTAATAAAGCAATCGTGTCTTCTCAAAATACTATGGCTAAAGAAAGTTATCCCTACAAAATCATATAGTCTGGCTATGCTCCCTCTTCATCACACAAAATATTCATATCATGCACAACCCCAATTTCAGCCAAGCACTTGTTTTCATACTCTATTCTTTCAAACCTTTCAACTTTCACGCAATACATGAGCGTGAGCCATGGACATAGCACTATGGGTGGAATAGAGAGGTGGTTGTGGAGAAGACAAAAAGGAGGGAGATAGTCTCACATCTACTAGGCGTATCAACGGGCTATGGAGATGCCCATCAATAGATATCAATGTGAGTGAGTAAGGATTGCCATGCAACAGATGCACTAGAGCTAAAAATGTATGAAAGCTCAACAAAAGAAACTAGTGGGTGTGCATCCAACTTGCTTGCTCATGAAGACCTAGGGCATTTGTGGAAGCCCATCGTACGAATATACAAGCCAAGTTCTATAATGAAAATTCCCACTAGTATATGAAAGTGACTAAACATGAGACTCTCTATCATGAAGAACATGGTGCTACTTTGAAGCACAAGTGTGGAAAAAGATAGTAGCAATTGTCCCTTTTTGTTTTCTTTTTTTCCTTTTTTCTTTTTTCGGGCCTTTCTTTTTTTCTTTGGCCTTTCCTATTTTTTCTTTTTTTTTTCTTGGAGGGGCTTTATTGATTTAGCCTTTCCTCACATGGGTCAATGCTCTAATAATGATGATCATCACACTTTCATTGAATTACAACTCGATGCTAGCACAAAGTATGACTCTATATGAATGCCTCCGGTGGTGTACCGGGATGTGCAATGAATCAAGAGTGACATGCATGAAAAATTATGCATGGTGGCTTTGCCACAAATACGATGTCAACTACATGATCATGCATGGCAATATGACAATATGATGCATGTCATATGAACGGAACGGTGGAAAGTTGCATGGCAATATATCTCGGAAGGGCTATGGAAATGCCAAGATAGGTAGGTATGGTGGCTGTTTTGAGGAATATATATATGGTGGGTGTCTTGAGGAAGGATATATAGTGGGTGTATGGTACCGGCGAAAGTTGCGCAGTACAAGAGAGGCTAGCAATGGTGGAAGGGTGAGAGTGCGTATGATCCATGGACTCAACATTAGTCATAAGAACTCATATACTTATTGCAAAAATCTACGAGTCATCAAAACAAAGCAATCAATGCATGCTCCTAGGGGGGAGGTTGGTAGGAGTTAACCATCGCGCGCCCCCGACCTCCACACAAAGGTTGACTCTTTACAAATACCTCATGCTCTAACTTCGTCACATAGTGGTTCACCATACGTGCATGCTATGGGAATCACTAACCTTAAAACATGCATTTCTCAATTTCATAATAACTCCATTAGCATGACTCTAATATCACTATCCTCATATCACAAAACAATTATCAAGTATCCAACTTCTCATCGTATTCAATGCACTTAATGTGAAAGTTTTTACTACATTGATATTGTATGCCTATCATGTGAAGACTAGTTTTAAAGCCTAAACACATCACCATGATGTTTTAATAGACTCTCAAAAGGACATAAGTGAAGCATGAGAGATCAACAATTTCTTCAAAATATTATCACCACCGTGCTCTAAAATATATAAGTGAAGCACTAGAGCAAAAACTATTCAACTCAAAAGATATAAGTGAAGCACATAGAGTGTTCTATCAATTCCTAGTCCATATTTAACTCTCTGAAATAGGTGTGTCCAGCAAGGATAATTGTGGCAAACTAACAAGCAAAGACTCAAATTATACAAGACGCTCCAAGTAAAACACATATCATGTGGTGAATAAAAATATAGCTCCGAGTATAGTTACAGATGGATGAAGACAAAAGAGGGGATGCCTTCCCGGGGCATCCCCAAGCTTAGCCTTTTGGTTGTCCTTGAATTTTAACTTGGGGTGCCTTGGGCGTCCCCAAGCTTAGGCTCTTGCCACTCTTTGTTCCATAGTCCATCAAAGCAATAGTCAAAACTTGAAAACTTCACAACACAAAACTTAGACAAAAATCTCGTGAGCTCCGTTCGTATAAGAAAACAAACTACTACTCAAAGGTACTGCCATGAATTCATTCTTTGTTTATACTGGTGTTAAACCTACTGTATTCCAACTTCTATATGGTTCATACTTCCCAATACTACTCATAGATGCATTGAAATAAGCAAACAACACACGAAAAACAAAATCTCTCAAAAACAGAACAGTCTGTAGTAATCTGCAGGTTTCGCATACTTCTATAACACCAAAAAATTCAAACTAAATTGGTAAACGTGAGGAATTTGTCTATTAATCATCTGCAAAAATAATCAACTAAATAGCACGCTCCAGTAAAATCTGGTGATCATTCTAGCGAGCGCTAACAATTCTGTTTTTCACAGCAAGATCATATAAACTTCACAAGTCTTCCCAAAGGTTCTACTTGGCACAAACACTAAACAAAACACAAAAACCACATCTAAACAGAAGCTAGATGCAATATTTATTCCTAAATAGAAGAAAAATGAAAAAGAAAAATATAAAATTAGGTTGCCTCCCTGAAGGAAATATGCCCTAGATGCAATAATAAAGATGTTATTTGTATTTCCTTATATCATGATAAATGTCTTTTATTCATGCTAGAATTGTATTAACCGGAAACTTGATACATGTGTGAATACATAGACAAAATAGTATATCCCTAGTATGCCTCTACTAGACTAGATCATTGATCAAAGATGGCTATGTTTCCTAGCCATAGACATGAGTTGTCATTTGATCAACGGGATCACATCATTAGGAGAATGATGTGATGGACTAGACCCATCCGTTAGCATAGCACTATGATCGTTTAGTTTTACTGCTATTGCTTTCTTCATGACTTATACATGTTCCTATGACTATGAGATTATGCAACTCCCGAATACCGTAGGAAGACCTTGTGTGCTATCAAACGTCACAACGTAACTGGGTGATCATAAAGATGCTCTACAGGTGTCTCCGAAAGTATTCGTGGTGTTGGCATAGATCAAGATTAGGATTTGTCACTCCAAATGTCGGAGAGGTATCTCTGGGCCCTCTCGGTAACACACATCACAATAAGCCTTGCAAGCAAAAGACTAATGAGTTAGTCACGAGATGATGTGTTACGGAACGAGTAAAGAGACTTGCCGGTAAGGAGATTGAACTAGGTATAGAGATACCGACGATCGAATCTCGGGCAAGTAACATACCGATGACAAAAGGAACAACGTATGTTGTTATGCTGTTTGACCGATAAAGATCTTCGTAGAATATGTAGGAGCCAATATGAGCATCCAGGTTCCGCTATTGGTTATTGACTGGAGATGAGTCTCGGTCATGTCTACATAGTTCTCGAACCCGTAGGGTCCGCACGCTTAACGTTTGATGACGATCGGTATTATGAGTTTGTGAGTTTTGATCTACCGAAGGTGGTTCGGAGTCCCGGATGAGATCACGGACATGACGAGGAGTCTCGGAATGTCCGAGACATAAAGATTGATATATTGGACGACTATATTCGGACACCGGAAGTGTTCCGGAAAAGTTTCGGATTTAACTGGATTGCCGGAAGGGGTTACCGGAACCCCCTACGATGGGGGATGGTCCATAGTGGGCCTTGAGGAAAGGAGAGAGGCAGCCCATAGAGGCTGGCCGGCGCCCCACCTAGGGATCCTCGTTGGACTAGGATTGAGGGGCGCCACCTCTCCCTCTTTTCCTTTCCCGCTCTTCCTTCTTGATGGACTCCTACTAGGAATAGGATTGCAATCCTATTCCTAGTAGGATTGCCCTAGCCGCAACATAGGAGGCCGGCCGGCCCTCCTCCCTTGCTCCTTTATATACGGGGGCAGGGGGCACCCAAAGACACACAAGTTGAATTGTTCTAGCCGTGTGCGGTGCCCCCCTCCACAGAAACACACCTCGGTCATACCGTTGCAATACTTAGGCGAAGCCCTGCGCCGGTAAATACATCATATCCGTCACCACGCCGTCGTGCTGACGAAACTCTCCCGTGAAGCTCAGCTGGATCAAGAGCTCGTGGGACGTCATCAAGCTGAACGTGTATTGAACGCGGAGGTGCCGTACGTTCGGTGCTTGATCGGTTGGATCGCGAAGAAGTTCGACTACATCAACCGCGTCACTTGACGCTTCCGCTTCCGGTCTACGAGGGTACGTAGACACACTCTTCCCTCTCGTTGCTATGCATCTGGTAGATAGATCTTGCGTGATCGTAGGAAAATTTTAAAATAGTACGTTCCCCAACACTCCCAACAAGCGTTATCGTTTTACGCCCCTAGCTAGGCACGATACATGGATAGATCTAGGTATTGCCATCTTTGGAAGGCAATCCATAAGTGTCTCTCATAATAGATTCATATGGTAATTTGATTTTCTTTCTAGGAAAGTGTTCCATGCCTTTCCTTAACGGAAATTGGAATCTAATATTTCCTTCCTTCATATCAATAATTGCACCAATCATTCTAAGGAAAGGTCTACCAAGAATAATAGGACATGAAGGATTGCAATCTATATCAAGAACAATGAAATATACAGGCAGATAATTCCTATTTGCAACAATAAGAACATCATTAATCCTTCCCATAGGTTTCTCAATAGTGGAATCCGCAAGATGCAAATTCAAAGAACAGTCATCAAGCTCATGGAATCCTAGCAAATCACACAAAGTTTTTGGGATAGTGGAGACACTTGCACCCAAATCACACAAAGCATAGCATTCATGATCTTTATTTTTTTTTTGATAGTAGGTTCCCACTCATCATAAAGCTTTCTAGGGATAGAAACTTCTAACTCAAGTTTTTCTTCATAAGATTGCATCAAAGCATCAACTATGTGTTTGGTAAAAGCTTTATTTTGACTATAAGCATGCGGAGAGTTTAGCACGGATTGCAACAAGGAAATACAATCAATCAAAGAGCAATTATCATAATTGAATCCCTTGAAATCCAAAGTTGTGGGTTCATCACTATGCAAAGTTTTAATCTCTTCACTCCCATTTTTAACAATTTTAGCATCAAGATCTAAAAACTCCGAATCATTGGGACACCTTAAAGTTGAATCATCTCCGCTCCTATCTTCATCAAGATTTATACTAGAAAACAAGGATCTAATAGGAGACTGGTCCCGAAAGCCTCCTTCTGATTTTTTCCAGGTCAAAACACCTCATATAGGAGAAGATGGGCATTGGGGGCCTTCCGGCTGGCCCACGAGGCAGGGGGGCATGCCATGGGAAGGGGGGCGCGCCCCCCACCATCGTGGACAGCCGGTGGCCCCCCTCGTGGACTTCTTTCACCATTTTTATATTTTCTGAAACGGAGTTCTATTGAGTTTCGGGGCTTTTGGAGTTGTGCATAATAGGTTTCCAGAATTTGCTCCTTTTCCAGCCCAGAATTCCAGCTGCCAGCATTCTCCCTCTTCTTGTAAACCTTGTAAAATAAGAGAGAAAAGGTATAATATTGTAACAAAGCATGAAATAACAGCCCAGAATGCAATAAATATAAACATATAAGCATGATGCAAAATGGACGTATCAACTCCCCCAAGCTTAGACCTCGCTTGTCCTCAAGCGAAAGCCGATATCGAAAAATATGTCCACATGTTTAGAGATAGAGGTGTCGATAAAAACAGAATACGGACATGAGGGCATCATGATCATTCTCATAACAGCAACATATATATATATATATATATATATATATATATATATATATATATATATATATATATATATATATATATTGTCATATGATTCTTATGCTAAGGTAACAATTCATCCACAATATCAAGTATGAATCATAAACTTCATTGAAAACTAACAAATTTGATCTCGGTCATTGAAGCAATTGCAATTTATCGTAACATCGGAAAGAGTCAATATAAGAGCTTTTCAGCAAGCCTACATACTCAACTATCATATAGTCTTTCACAATTGCTCAAACTCACGCAATACTTATGTTTATGGAGTTTTAATCGGACAAAGAGAAAGATAGGGGCTTATGGTGTTGCCTCCCAACCCTTTACCTCAAGGGTAATGTCAACAGTACTAGACCATGAAAACTTACATCCAAGTGGGTATATATGTCAGGATCCTTCCAACACAATGTGCTTGCCAAAGGATAAAATGTAAAAAGGAAAGGTGAAATTAACCTTGACACTTATAAGGAAAGAATAATAGATAGGCCCTTCACAGAGGGAAGCAGAGGTTGTCATGTGTTTTTATGGTTGGATGCACAAAGTCTTAGCATAGGAGAACTTCACTTTATATTGCCACTTGTGATAAGGACCTTTATTATGCAGTCCGTTGCTTTTATTATTTCCATATCACAAGATCGTATAAAGCTAATTTCTCCCAGACTAATAAATCATACATATTTTAGCGAGTTTGCAACATGACAACTTACTTGGAAGGATCTTTCTCAATCCATAGGTAGGTATGGTGGACTCTCATGGCGAAACTGGGTTTAAGGATGTATGGAAGCACAAGTAGTATCTCTACTTAGTGCGAGGATTTTTGGCTAGCATGAGGGGAAAAGGCAAGCTCATCATGTTGGATGATCAATGACAATATACTTTATTTTGGATATAAGAAGACATAACCCATTATGTTGTCTTCCTTGTCCAACGTCGACTCTTTAGCATGTCATAATTTAATGAGTGCTCACAATCATAAAAGATGTCCAAGATAGTATATTTGTATGTGAAGCCTCTCTTCTTTTATTACTTCCTATTAATTGCAACGATGACCACAACTATGTTTGTCAACTCCCAACAACTTTTATTTATCATACTCTTGTATGTGGAGTCATTACTTCCCACAAGATCGATATGATCTCTTTGATACTCTTTATGTTTTCTTTCTTTTTATCATGACCCAAGTGAGGAAATCAAGCCCTTGACTCAACACTAATCTTTATTATATACCTCATGGACTCGATTACAAAGGGTAAAGCTCACAAAGCAAAAGCTCACAACTAGATCATGCTAACTTTATTCTACTAGATAAAGATACTACCAAAAGGATCGAACTGAGTAAAATGGTAAAGATAGGAGTGATGGTGATACGATACCGGGGTCACTCCCCCAAGCTTGGCAGTTGCCAAGGGGAGTGCCCATACCCATAGGATTATGTCTCCTTCTTTGAGGGTGGTGATGATGGAGTTGAAAGTAGTGACGGCGGGTCCTCATATATCGAGCATAGGATGTAATGCCCCGGATGTAATACTTTCCCTTTTGGGTATATAATATATCTCCGGCTTCATCTATTCCCATTCCGGGTTCTTTGCCTTTCGGGTTTTCGTCGTTTTGTTGTGTGAGTGTGTGGCATTCACTCATATCATGTAGACTTGTGCATCGCATTGCATTTGTGTTGTCGGTTGCATCCGGTTCCGCGTGTTCCTTCCCGTTGTCCGTTTCGCGTTCCGGAGCTCCCTCACGTGTCCGTGACGTCCCGTAGGCCTACTTTGTTGTTTGGGCGTGTAACATTACCGGTGTGCCGCGAGGTTGTTGTGTGTGTTGTTGTTTTGTTGTGTGCAACCCGCCTCTCAAATCTCGTCGCGTTTGGACTCAGTTGCTATTCCATCCGTTGTTCGTGTGGGTCCAAAGTGCCTTCACTTTGTGTCCTAGAAACACCCCTACTATAGTCCTTTATCTTCTCCTAGGCCCTTTTAATCTACCCCCGCGATCGGATCCGTCGGATCGCGATCGGAGGGCTCCTAGCACCCCCAGATCTTCCCTAACCCTAAAAACTGCTATATAATAGACCCTAGTCTATTTGGGCATCTAGCTTCTCCTCCTCCTTCCCCTAAATTTCTGGTTCCAGCCACCCTAGGCCACTTGGCTTCTTCCTCGAGCCAGCCGCCGCAAAAGTCTCACTGGACCGATCGGGGGATCAAATCCCGATCGGATCCTTCGATCTGCGCCAAGTCAACGCCGCATCGCCTTCCCTCCGCACCGATTCCTCTCGATCGATCCATCCCGCGTCGCCTGGCCAGATCGATCCGCCGACCGGGGCCCAGCCCAAGCGCGAGGGCGCTAGACCACTTGGCCGGGTGCCTCGCTCCCCGTTCGATCGCCTCCCGCAGGCCGATCCCCACTTCAGCCGCACAGCGCCAGCGCGCCGGGCCCCCCTTCGCCCCGGCCCAGCAGCCACCGGGCCGCTCCGCGCTCGCCACCGCATCGCCCGCCAGCCGCGGTGGGCCGCTCCTCCGCAGGCAGCCCGTCGCTCCAGCCTGCCGGTGGCCTCCGCTAGGGCTAGGAGCTCCACCGGCCCGAGGCTCCTCCACCGCACCAGGCCACCGGCCTCCTCCCGTGGGCCGCGCCGCACCAGGCCACCGCGGGCGCCGCTCGCCAGCGCCAGCGCCGGGCCTCCAGTTCCAGGCCGCCGCCTCTGCGGGCCTTCTCCACCGCACCGGCCCACTCCGTCTTTTTTCCCCAGATCCAGATCTGTCTCAGGTTGAACTCCCCACTTTTTTCCCACTAAGTCCCTGTTATTTCTGTTCTGAGATGCAATGTTTGACCTGCCTTAACTTTTTGTCTGTTGCTCCGATTCGCGCGTATAATATGTCCAGACGTTCGTGGAGACTTGCTCTACGTTTTATCTGTTGTTGTCATGCATGTTAGAGATCATCTAGGTGCTTGTTTTGCTGTTGCAAGAGTGCATCATGATATAAACTGCTGCTATGTGATGTTTTTATGTCATCTTTGTCATGTGATATCTTTTAGCTCGTTTGTCCGAATGATGCAAATGACATGTGCACGTGTTCGTCTTGCCATGCTCTACGTGTTGCTTGTGATAGGTTGCATGTTAGATTTATTATTGCCTTGTTATCATCGTTGCAAAGTGCCATGTGGCTGTGATGTTGTTTCACTTGTTATGAAATGCCATCTTGTTGAGCTCGTTGCAATCGTTGTGTTCACCTCAATGATGCATGCTTGTGTGTTTCGGGATCACCTTCATGTGTACTTTGATGAGGTGCTTACCTCTTGCCATGTTTAGTTACGACGTGACTTAAACATGCTCTTTTATATGCCATGATGATATTGCTGTTTTAGGACTTAGTGGTTTTTCACTAAGTCTGAAATCTGTAACGTTCCGATGCCATGTTCGTGTGCTGCTCTAGGACAAAGCATGATAGTTTTGGAGTGGATTTTGATTGTTCCTTGTAGTATATATTGTTGTCTTTCCATTCATGTCCTCACATGTCCATTTAAGTGGCTGTTGCATGTTTATCTTTTGCTCCAAAGTTTCAATAAAATTCTGCTGCCAGAATTTTATTGTCAAGTTCAATATGTCCAAGATCATTGCTATTGATCCGTGGCTCCGTTGGGGGTGCACCTTTGGACTTAGTTGCTGTAGTATATGTCTAGTTTGTGTTCATGTCCTTTGTCATGTTATTTGAGTGCTGTAGCTTAATTATTTTGTGCTCCGAAGTTGCTATGATGCTGTAATTTTCAGCTTTCGCTCATTTCTTGTTTCGGGCATAACTTTTAGCCCGTAACTCCGATTTCAGCGAATCCTATATCAAACTTGATTGATTTTCTGTGTAGAATCTTAATATTTTATTGTTATCAAGTTTTGAGGTGTTTTGCTTGAGTGATATTTTCCGTGCTCCGTGTGCATCCTTAGTGCATCCATCATGCATTCATCTTTTTCGAGTACGCATTGCATCTTGTTGATTGGTGCTTGGTGTGATTGTTTTGTTTAGAGCCGGAAGCAGAGTCTGAGTTCGAGTACGTGCACGAGGTTTCCAACGAGGTTGAGCACGAGGACCCTTCTTACGATCCGAACGACTTCACTTCAGGCAAGATGACCGAACCCCGATAACATTACTATCTTTGCCTATTGCTAGTAGTCTCGATCTATAGTTTTGCCTCGATGCCCATGATCTTCTTGTCAGCCTCCTACTTGTAACCAATTGCCATGTTTAACCAACCTACCTATGCAAACCGTTGCTTGGCTAAGTACGCTTCGCTCAGCCCTTCTTATAGCATTGCCAGTTGCAGGTGAAGATCGAAGATGCTTGCTTCATGTTGAAGTTTGGTTGGGTTATATCACACTATATAAATGCTTAAAATGAAATCATCTATATATTGGCAAGGGTGGAAGGCTAAGCCTTTTGCTTGGTGATTTGTTCCACTCATGCCGTTAGGAACCGTATAAACCGGTGTTATGTTCCTTGATTATGCGTTCCTAACACGGTTGGGGTGTATGGGACCCCCTCGATAAACCGCTAAGTGCTAAGTCTTTTCCAGCAAGTCCCAACCTTGGTACTATTTGCCTAAACAACTAAAAACTTTCCGAGGGAGTAATTAACCCGAGGCTTAATTAATTCAACCCCCCTGGGCCAGTGCTCGACTTGAGTGTTGGTCCAAACCAGAGTCACTTGCGGATACTACCCAGTTCGCTGGGGTCTTCGGTATCTATACGTAGCGCTCATCCGGACGTGTCCTGAGACCTAGATACGCGCGGCTACTATCAGGGTGTCGACACGCCGGGAGGATTTGCTGGATTAGCCTTACCTTAGTTCGGTATATCTTGAGCACGGGATTCCGAGGATACTCGGGTCTTCCCACTTTGGAGTTGCGACTCCGCGGATCGTGGGCTTGTAATGGGTCAAGTTGGAACACCCCTGCAGGGTTTTGAACTTTCGAAAGCCGTGCCCGCGGTTATGTGGCAGATGGGAGCTTGTTAATTCCGGTTGTAGATAACTTGACACAATGTTTCTAATACACTACCAGCGTGTGTTCCGTGACTGTCAATTTCCGAATAGGGATTCGGGAGTTGAACACGGAGGGGTTATGTTTGTTGAGCTTGTAGCTAGGATCACTTCGTGATCACTTCTCGCCGAGGCTTTCTCTTCTCGCTCTCACTCACGTAAGCTAGTTGCTAGTTGCTGCTGCAGACACTTATTCTTTTCTTCAGCTTTATCCTCTCCCAAAGGCTTAGATAGTCTTGTTACCCGGAAACGGGATTGCTGAGTCCTCTGTGGCTCACAGTTACTTCACACACCAGATGCAGGTCCAGCTGTGAGTTATCCAGGTGATGGCGCCCGAGCTACACTGGGAGTACGACGAGGAGCGTAGTCGGTACTATGTGCGATACCCGGATGATCAGTAGTGGAGACTCTTACTAGGATTCGATCTGCCTGTGGTTTATTTATCTAAGTTTGGTATCTTGACATTTGGTTTTGCCCTTAGAGGGTTGTGATGTTCTTAATGTATGATGTTTGAGACTTGTACTGTAATTCTGTGACGTGGCGAGTGTAAGCCAACTATTTTCTGGTTACAATCCCCTCTTTTACATGAGACGTGCAAAGATTACCGAACTTGAGATCATTCTAGGATGGATTTATGCCTTTAAGTCGTGCCTCGACATGTAGGAGGAATAACTCCATCCTGGGCATTACAAGTTGGTATTCAGAGCCTTCTCCGACCTAGGAGCCCCCACTGTTTGATCGAATCGTTGACGGTCGAGTCTAGGCACACACTGAAAACTTTTTGAGTCCTATATTATATCGGAGAGTACGATTTCTTTGCTTCTCATCCCCCTTTCTCTCTGGTGAGGACTCCTGACGACTACTCTTGTCTCTCCTATCTTCAAAAATTGCACAAATTTTTTTTTAGGAATCCCGCGAGTATTCTGGGATTGTTTCGATGTTCTTGTGACAAGGATATTGTTCTCGATGCCTCCTGTTACCGAGGAGTTGAGCTTCGGGGTATTGTTGTCACAAGCATATCGCGGCAGTACTAAATACTTAAGACGGCCGACATCGAAAATCTCTCCTATACGGCCAGTAGCAAGATAACCCCGACATCACCCAGTACTGGGGAGGTAGTTCGGGAGTATTGCCATAGCTTGTTATAGTGGATGCTTTTCGAAGGTCCGAGGTACACAGTTTCCGAGAAAGACTGGTTATGTGTTGAAGGATGGATACACCTGGATGTAGGTTTAGAGTTGATTGCGCGGTGCTTCCCGTGTATCCCCAACACCTGATTGCATAACTGGAATCTTTCGGAAATCTATAGGTGGGTTTATCCAGTAGATCGTAGGCATTCTTCCAGCGAATGCAGGTTAGTGAGTTCGGGGTTCTACATTGAGTGAAGGGGTTATATGACCGATGTTACTATCAGGAGTTGCATCTTAAAGGGTCCTTGGCTATGCTGATCCGGGGATTGCAAAACCTTTTCGTAACGCGTTCATATGCTTTCAGCACAAAGATGTTAGAACGAAACTCCTCTCTTGTGTTTGTTCCCGTCTGTACCTTGTTGTTTTTCTTATTTTTTCCTTTTGTCCCCTATGTGGCTTCTCGTGAAGACTGATGTTATCATTTAACTGAGAATTTCATTCGTTCCTCTTGTTCGAATGATTTCATTCGTTCTATTGTTCAAATGATTATTGTGAAGACTTGTTGCAATTCATTCCATTGATTCAGCTTATACCTTTTGTCAATCAATTGCTGATTCGTGGTCATCTCTTATAGGATGGCTCCGAAAAGGGTTTCGAACGCTAACCCAGAGGTGGAAGAGGTTCCAGAACATCCTCCTTCCCCTCCTCCTCCGCCTGAGGCTTGGAGAGCAATTATGCAGACTACTGCTCAGAACACTCAGTTGATGATGCAGATGATGCAGTAGATGCAAGCTATGCAAGTTAATCAGGGTGTTCCAGGGAACCAAGGCAACTTCTTCAACCAGCAGCACCATGCTACTCTCAACCAGTTCTTGGCCAACAATCCTAAAGCTTTCAGTAACTGTGTCGACCCTCTTGATGCTGAGGATTGGTTAACCGACATAAAGAAGCATTTTGAGTGCAGTAACGTGAAGGAAGATGATTATGTGAAGTTTGCAGCCTTCCAACTGAAAGATCAAGTAGGTGACTGGTGGCAGCAGTACAAAGACTCCAGGCGAGGTCAAGTGATCTCTTGGGAGAATTTCTGCAAGGATTTCCGCTCGCACCACATTCCTACAAGTGTCATCGAGGGTATGCGTGAGCAATTCCGCAACCTGAAGCAGGGCTCCATGACAGTCTATCAGTGTAATGTCAAGTTCCAAAACCTCGCTCGTTATGCTAAGCAAGACATTCCTGATGCCAAGAGTAAAATCTATCAGTTCCGTGGAGGTCTCAAAGATGAACTTCAGCTTGCTCTCACCTTGTTCGAGCCGGATGAATTCGACAAGTTCTATAACATGGCTTTGAAACAAGAAGCAGCTCAGCTTAAGATGGAGGCTTCTAAGAAGAGAATTCGAGACGCCGTTCACTCTTCCTCATCGTCTCAGATGGTCTCAAAGCATCAGAAATTCTGGCTTCCTCCTCTTCCAGTGTTTCGAGCTCCATACAACAACTCCAACAACCCCAACAGCAAGAACTCTAGTGGTCGTGGTTTCTCCCACCCACCCAACCCGAGCAACCAGTCGAAGAAGCAGTTTCAGTCTCAAGGCTCCAAGTCAAGTGGCTCTCATTTCCGTCCTCTCTCTGAAGTGGTGTGCAACAAGTGTGGCCAGAAGGGTCATTATGCAAACCGTTGTCCGAATCAGAAGCGTCTTCCACCTCCTCCACCTATGAGTTCAGCTATTGTCAAGCATGATCCAAAGGCAGCAAGGGTCAATCTGATGAGTGCAGCTGAAGCGGAGAACTCTTCTGATGTCATTTTGGGTAACCTCTCAGTTAACTCTTTTCCAGCTAAAGTATTGTTTGATTCGGGTGCATCTTTGTCCTTCATTTCAAGACCTTTTGTTGCTAAGCATGAATTGGTTTCGGAGAGGATTCCTAGACCTTTGAAGATTATTTCTCCGGGTTTGCAAATGACTTCCAACACAGTTGCTCCGAATGTTTCTATTCGCATGGGTGATTATCGATTTCTGGCTAATCCGGTGGTTCTTGGTAATTCTGACATTGACCTCATCCTCGGAATGGATTGGCTTTCTCAGCACGATGCTCATATTGATTGTGCACAGAAGGAAGTCAAGTTGACTCATTTTGATGAAGATGTGATTATCTTCGCCTCCAGGGATAACACTATCAGGCTTTTCTCTCTCAATGATAAGGGCGAAATTAATGCCATATCTCAAATTCCGGTGGTGAACGAATATCAAGACGTCTTTCCTGAAGAACTTCTAGGCATGCCTCCACACCGTCAGGTGGAATTTGTCATTGAAATCGAGCCGGGTACTGAGCCAGCATGCCGGTGTCCGTACAAGCTCTCTCCGGATGAATTGAATGAATTGAAGAAGCAGCTTGATAAGCAGGAGAGTATGGGTTTCATCAGGCCTAGTACATCTCCGTGGGGCTGTGGTGTCTTGTTTGTCAAGAAGAAAGATGGCACGGAGCGTCTCTGTGTCGACTACCGGCCATTGAACAAGAAGACGATTAAGAACAAGTATCCGCTCCCCAACATCAACGAACTCTTTGAGCAGCTCAAAGGAGCTAAAGTGTTCTCTAAGCTTGACCTCCGAATGGGCTATCATCAAATTCGCATTCGCGAGGAAGACATTCCCAAGACGGCCTTCAGAACGAGCTACGGTTCATACGAGTATACCGTCATGTCCTTCGGTCTCGCCAATGCTCCTCCTACCTTTTCGAGGATGATGCATTACATCTTCAACCCCTATACTGGCGAGTTTGTGCTTGTGTATCTGGATGATATTCTGGTGTTTTCCAATAATGAAGAAGATCACGAAAAGCACTTACGTCTGGTTCTTGATCGACTTCGAGAGCATAAATTCTATGCCAAGTTCTCCAAGTGCGAGTTCTGGCTTGATAAGGTTTTGTACCTGGGCCACATCATCTCAGCTGACGGCATTGCGGTTAATCCCGAGAAAGTTGAAGCAATTGTCAACTGGGAAGCTCCTCAGAACGTCAAGCAGCTTCGCAGTTTTCTGGGTCTTGCCAGCTATTGAAGAAGGTTTGTGGAGAACTTCTCCAAGATTGCCAAGCCTCTTTCCAACCTGCTTCAGAAGAATGTCAAATACTTTTGGTCTCCAGAGTGTGAAGTGGCATTCAAAACCCTCAAAGAGAAGCTTGTTTCTGCTCCAGTTCTGACTCCTCCGGATGAATCCAAGCCCTATGAAGTATTCTGTGATGCTTCTCTTCAAGGTCTTGGTGGTGTGCTTATGCAAGATAAGAGAATTGTGGCATACACTTCTCGTCAGCTAAAGCCAAGTGAGAAGAACTATCCCACACATGATCTCGAGCTAGCAGCTGTGGTACATGCTCTGATTACGTGGAGACATCTGTTGTTGGGCAGAAAGGTCGACATCTTCACTGATCACAAGAGCTTGAAGTACATCTTCACACAGCCGCATCTGAACCTCCGTCAGACTCGTTGGGTTGAAATGATCCAAGAGTACAATCCCAGCATTGAATACACTCCTGGCAAGGTGAATGTGATTGCAGATGCTTTGAGCAGAAAGGCATATTGCAACAGCCTTCTTATCAAGCCGCACCAGCCTGAGCTTTGTGAAGCATTCAGGAAACTCAACCTCCAAGTTGTTCCGCAGGGTTTTCTTGCAAATCTCCAAATTGCTCCTACCTTGGAAGATCAAGTCCGTGAGGCCCAGCTCAGTGATACCATGGTGAAGAAAGTGAAACATGGGATTGCAAAGGGCACTCCAAAATACAAGTGCTTCCGTGTTGATGAGAGAGATACCTTGTTCTTCGAGGACAGACTCGTTGTTCCCAAAGGTGATCTCAGGAAGCTCATAATGGAAGAAGCTCATGATTCTCTCCTTTCCATTCATCCTGGCAGTTCCAAGATGTATCAAGACCTCAAGCAGTCTTACTGGTGGACACGCATGAAAAGGGAGATTGCCCAATTCGTGAATGAATGTGATGTATGCAGAAGAGTGAAAGCAGAACATCAACGTCCAGCCGGTCTTCTCCAACCTCTTCCTATTCCCGAGTGGAAGTTCGACCACAATGAAATGGACTTCGTCACTGGCTTTCCTAAATCCAAGCGAGGAAATGATGCTATCTTTGTGGTGATTGACAAGCTTACCAAAGTCGCTCACTTTCTTCCAGTCAAGGAATCAATCAATGCAGCTCAACTTGCAGAGCTGTACACTTCCAGAATTGTGTCCCTACATGGCATTCCTCAAGTTATATCCTCAGACCGTGGAAGTTTGTTCACATCAAGGTTCTGGGACTACTTTCAGTCCGCCATGGGCACTAAGATCAGGTTCAGCACTGCTTTTCACCCTCAGACTAGTGGTCAAGTCGAGCGCGTGAATCAGATTCTAGAAGACATGCTCAGAGCCTGTGTCATCTCCTTTGGCATGAAATGGGAAGACTGCCTTCCATTTGCCGAGTTCTCTTACAACAACAGCTTTCAAGCAAGTGCAGGCAAAGCACCGTTTGAAATACTCTATGGCAGAAAGTGCCGTACCCCTCTCAACTGGTCTGAAACAGGCGAACGTCAACTTCTTGGCAATGACTTGATATCAGAAGTCGAAGAGATGTGCAAAGTCATACGTGAGAATCTCAAGGCCGCTCAGTCGCGTCAGAAGAGCTACTATGACGGCAAGCATCGTGATTTGGCATTCAACATTGATGATCATGTCTATCTCCGAGTTTCTCCGATGAAAGGCACCCAAAGATTCGGTATCAAAGGAAAACTTGCTCCTAGATACGTCGGGCCTTTCAAGATTCTTGGCAAAAGAGGCGATCTAGCCAATCAACTTGAGCTCCCTTCAAACTTCGCCAATGTTCATGATGTCTTCCATGTGTCTCAACTTCGCAAATGCTTCAAGGCACCTGAGCGCATGATTCCGTTTGAAGAGATTGATCTTCAACAAGACCTGTCCTACCGAGAGCACCCAGTTGCCATTCTCGAAGAAACCGAACGCAAGACCCGCAACAAGTCCATCAAATTTCTGAAAGTCAAGTGGTCACATCACACCGACCGAGAAGCTACCTGGGAACGAGAAAATCATCTTCGTTCCGAGTACCCTTCCTTTTTCCAGTCCTAGATCTCGGGACGAGATCTTTTTGTAGTAGAGGAGAGTTTGTAATGCCCCGGATGTAATACTTTCCCTTTTGGGTATATAATATATCGCCGGCTTCATCTATTCCCATTCCGGGTTCTTTGTCTTTCAGGTTTTCGTCGTTTTGTTTTGTGAGTGTGTGGCATTCATTCATATCATATAGACTTGTGCATCGCATTGCATTTGTGTTGTCGGTTGCATCCGGTTCCGCGTGTTCCTTCCCGTTGTCCGTTTCGCGTTCCGGAGCTCCCTCACGTGTCCGTGACGTCCCGTAGGCCTACTTTGTTGTTTGGGCGTGTAACGTTACCGGTGTGCCGCGAGGTTGTTGTGTGTGTTGTTGTTTTGTTGTGTGCAACCCGCCTCTCAAATCTCGTCGCGTTTGGACTCCGTTGCTATTCCATCCGTTGTTCGTGTGGGTCCAAAGTGCCTTCACTTTGTGTCTCGGAAACACCCCTACTGTAGTCCTTTATCTTCTCCTAGGCCCTTTTAATCTACCCCCGCGATCGGATCCGTCGGATCGCGATCGGAGGGCTCCTAGCACCCCCAGATCTTCCCTAACCCTAAAAACTGCTATATAATAGACCCTAGTCTATTTGGGCATCTAGCTTCTCCTCCTCCTTCCCCTAAATTTCTGGTTCCAGCCACCCTAGGCCACTTGGCTTCTTCCTCGAGCCAGCCGCCGCAAAAGTCTCACTGGACCGATCGGGGGATCAAATCCCAATCGGATCCTTCGATCTGCGCCAAGTCAACGCCGCATCGCCTTCCCTCCGCACCGATTCCTCTCGATCGATCCATCCCGCGTCGCCTGGCCAGATCGATCCACCGACCGGGGCCGAGCCCAAGCGCGAGGGCGCTGGACCACTTGGCCGGGTGCCTCGATCCCCGTTCGATCGCCTCCCGCAGGCCGATCCCCACTTCAGCCGCACAGCGCCAGCGCGCCGGGCCCCCCTTCGCCCCGGCCCAGCAGCCACCGGGCCGCTCCGCGCTCGCCACCGCATCGCCCGCCAGCCGCGGTGGGCCGCTCCTCCGCAGGCAGCCCGTCGCTCCAGCCTGCCGGTGGCCTCCGCTCGGGCCAGGAGCTCCACCGGCCCGAGGCTCTTCCACCGCACCAGGCCACCGGCCTCCTCCCGTGGGCCGCGCCGCACCAGGCCACCGCGGGCGCCGCTCGCCAGCGCCAGCGCCGGGCCTCCAGTTCCAGGCCGCCGCCTCCGCGGGCCTTCTCCACCGCACCGGCCCACTCCGTCTTTTTTCCCCAGAACCAGATCTGTCTCAGGTTGAACTCCCCCCTTTTTTCCCACTAAGTCCCTGTTATTTCTGTTCTGAGATGCAATGTTTGACCTGCCTTAACTTTTTGTCTGTTGCTCCGATTCGCGCGTATAATATGTCCAGACGTTCGTCGAGACTTGATCTACGTTTTATCTGTTGTTGTCATGCATGTTAGAGATCATCTAGGTGCTTGTTTTGCTGTTGCAAGAGTGCATCATGATATAAACTGCTGCTATGTGATGTTTTTATGTCATATTTGTCATGTGATATCTTTTAGCTCGTTTGTCCGAATGATGCAAATGACATGTCCACATGTTCGTCTTGCCATGCTCTACGTGTTGCTTGTGATAGGTTGCATGTTAGATTTATTATTGCCTTGTTATCATCGTTGCAAAGTGCCATGTGGCTGTGATGTTGTTTCACTTGTTATGAAATGCCATCTTGTTGAGCTCGTTGCAATCGTTGCGTTCACCTCAATGATGCATGCTTGTGTGTTTCGGGATCACCTTCATGTGTACTTTGATGAGGTGCTTACCTCTTGCCATGTTTAGTTACGAGGTGACTTAAACATGCTCTTTTATATGCCATGATGATATTGCTGTTTTAGGACTTAGTGGTTTTTCACTAAGTCTGAAATCTGTAACGTTCCGATGCCATGTTCGTGTGCTGCTCTAGGACAAAGCATGATAGTTTTGGAGCGGATTTTGATTGTTCCTTGTAGTATATATTGTTGTCTTTCCATTCATGTCCTCACATTTCCATTTAAGTGGCTGTTGCATGTTTATCTTTTGCTCCAAAGTTTCAATAAAATTCTGCTGCCAAAATTTTATTGTCAAGTTCAATATGTCCAAGATCATTGCTATTGATCCGTGGCTCCGTTGGGGGTGCACCTTTGGACTTAGTTGCTGTAGTATATGTCTAGTTTGTGTTCATGTCCTTTGTCATGTTATTTGAGTGCTGTAGCTTAATTATTTTGTGCTCCGAAGTTGCTATGATGCTGTAATTTTCAGCTTTCGCTCATTTCTTGTTTCGGGCATAACTTTTAGCCCGTAACTCCGATTTCAGCGAATCCTATATCAAACTTGATTGATTTTCTGTGTAGAATCTTAATATGTTATTGTTATCATGTTTTGAGGTGTTTTGCTTGAGTGATATTTTCCGTGCTCCGTGTGCATCCTTAGTGCATCCATCATGCATTCATCTTTTTCGAGTGCGCATTGCATCTTGTTGATTGGTGCTTGGTGTGATTGTTTTGTTTAGAGCCGGAAGTAGAGTCTGAGTTTGAGTACGTGCACGAGGTTTCCAACGAGGTTGAGCACGAGGACCCTTCTTACCATCCGAACGACTTCACTTCAGGCAAGATGACCGAACCCCGATAACATTACTATCTTTGCCTATTGCTAGTAGTCTCGATCTATAGTTTTGCCTCGATGCCCATGATCTTCTTGTCAGCCTCCTACTTGTAACCAATTGCCATGTTTAACCAACCTACCTATGCAAACCGTTGCTTGGCTAAGTACGCTTCGCTCAGCCCTTCTTATAGCATTGCTAGTTGCAGGTGAAGATCGAAGATGCTTGCTTCATGTTGAAGTTTGGTTGGGTTATATCACACTATATAAATGCTTAAAATGAAATCATCTATATATTGGCAAGGGTGGAAGGCTAAGCCTTTTGCTTGGTGATTTGTTCCACTCATGCCGTTAGGAACCGTATAAACCGGTGTTATGTTCCTTGATTATGCGTTCCTAACACGGTTGGGGTGTATGGGACCCCCTCGATAAACCGCTAAGTGCTAAGTCTTTTCCAGCAAGTCCCAACCTTGGTACTATTTGCCTAAACAACTAAAAACTTTCCGAGGGAGTAATTAACCCGAGGCTTAATTAATTCAACCCCCCTGGGCCAGTGCTCGACTTGAGTGTTGGTCCAAACCAAAGTCACTTGCGGATACTACCCAGTTCGCTGGGGTCTTCGGTATCTATACGTAGCGCTCATCCGGACGTGTCCTGAGACCTAGATACGCGCGGCTACTATCAGGGTGTCGACACGCCGGGACGATTTGCTGGATTAGCCTTACCTTAGTTCGGTATATCTTGAGCACGGGATTCCGAGGATACTCGGGTCTTCCCACTTTGGAGTTGCGACTCCGCGGATTGTGGGCTTGTAATGGGTCAAGTTGGAACACCCCTGCAGGGTTTTGAACTTTCGAAAGCCGTGCCCGCGGTTATGTGGCAGATGGGAGCTTGTTAATTCCGGTTGTAGATAACTTGACACAATGTTTCTAATACACTACCAGCGTGTGTTCCGTGACTGTCAATTTCCGAATAGGGATTCGGGAGTTGAACACGGAGGGGTTATGTTTGTTGAGCTTGTAGCTAGGATCACTTCGTGATCACTTCTCGCCGAGGCTTTCTCTTCTCGCTCTCACTCACGTAAGCTAGTTGCTAGTTGCTGCTGCAGACACTTATTCTTTTCTTCAGCTTTATCCTCTCCCAAAGGCTTAGATAGTCTTGTTACCCGGAAACGGGATTGCTGAGTCCTCTGTGGCTCACAGTTACTTCACACACCAGATGCAGGTCCAGCTGTGAGTTATCCAGGTGATGGCACCGAGCTAGACTGGGAGTACGACGAGGAGCGTAGTCGGTACTATGTGCGATACCCGGATGATCAGTAGTGGAGACTCTTACTAGGATTCGATCCGCCTGTGGTTTATTTATCTAAGTTTGGTATCTTGACATTTGGTTTTGCCCTTAGAGGGTTCTGATGTTCTTAATGTATGATGTTTGAGACTTGTACTGTAATTCTGTGATGTGGCGAGTGTAAGCCAACTATTTTCTAGTTACAATCCCCTCTTTTACATGAGACGTGCAAAGATTACCGAACTTGAGATCATTCTAGGATGGATTTATGCCTTTAAGTCGTGCCTCGACACGTAGGAGGTATAACTCCATCCTGGGCATTACATAGGAGATCCTCCAGCTTGCGGATAATACCTTTGAGAGCAGCTATGTTCAATAAAATATTTTCACTTGTGAGATGCTTGTTCCGAATTTGAGCCAACTCAATCATCCTGAAAGCTTTAATCTCATTTGAGGTAAACAGGTTAGGGAGAGATTTAGGGGTGTCTTCTTCTCCTTGTGCCGGATCTGAATCTTCCACCTCCATCTTGATCTTCTTCTTCTTGTGGATCTCCTCGGGTCCTTCCCTCTTCAGATCTATCTTCATTATCCAAGCATTGTTACCTTCGTTGTTGGAGGAGGGAGACGACATGATTCCTGGCTTAGGAAACCCTAACAGATAACAGCTCGAAATAGATACAGAGGATTTTTGCGTGATACAGAGGTCAAAACCTTCGGGGGTACATATAATGAAGTTTTACCGACCAAAAGGAGTAAGCCACAAGAAAACAGAGTCCGGGAGACACACGGGGTGCCCACGAGGCAGGGGGCACGCCCTGGGAAGGGGGGCGCGCCCTCCACCCTCGTGGACGCCTCGTGTCTCTTCCGGACTGCGGTTTATTTTTCTATTTTTCTAAATATTCCAAAACAGAGAAATATTGCCTTTAGAACTGTTTTTGAGTCGGTTTACTTACCATATCACATAACTCTTCCTTTTCGGAGGCTGAATCATTTTGGAAAGTGTCCCTTATGTATTCCTCCGGGGTAACGGTTTCAATAACATTAGTTTCAACATTTATAGGATTACCTGAGATATAATGTTTGATTCTTTGACCGTTAACAACCTTCGGATTTGTGCCTTTGAAGTTATTGATTTTTATGGCACCGGAATGATAGACCTCCTCGATAATGTAAGGTCCTTCCCACTTGGAGAGAAGTTTTCCTGCAAAAAATCTTAAACGAGAGTTGTATAGCAAGACATAATCACCTAAGTTAAACTCACGCTTTTGTATCCTTTTGTCATGCCATCTTTTAACTTTTTCTTTAAACAGCTTGGCATTCTCATAAGCCTGGGTTCTCCATTCATCGAGACAGCTAATATCAAATAGCCTCTTCTCACCAGCAAGTTTGAAATCATAACTGAACTCTTTAATAGCTCAATATGCCTTATGTTCTAGTTCAAGAGGTGAGTGACAAGCTTTTCCATAAACCATCTTATATGGAGACATACCCATAGGATTTTTGTATGCAGTTCTATAGGCCCATAATGCATCATCTAGTTTCTTGGACCAATTCTTCCTAGACCTATTAACTGTCTTTTGCAAGATTAGTTTCAACTCCCTATTACTTAATTCTACTTGACCACTAGTTTGTGGGTGATAAGGGGATGCAATTATATGGTTAACATCATACTTAGCAAGCATCTTACGGAAAGCACCATGAATAAAGTGTGAACCACCGTCAGTCATTAAATATCTAGGGACTCCAAACCTCGGAAAAATAACTTCTTTAAGCATCTTAATATAGGTGTTATGATCAGCACTACTAGTTGGAATAGCTTCTACCCACTTAGTAACGTAATCAATAGCAACTAAAATATGTGTGTACCCATTAGATGCAGGAAACGGTCCCATATAGTCAAAGCCCCAAACATCAAATGGTTCAATAACAAGTGAGTAATTCATAGGCATTTCTTGACGTTTACTGATATTACCAATTCTTTGACATTCATCACAAGATAAGACAAACTTATGGGCATCCTTGAAGAGAGTAGGCCAATAAAAACTGGATTGCAATACCTTGTGTGCAGTTCTATGTCCCGCATGATGTCCTCCATAAGTTTCGGAGTGGCACTTGCGTAGGATCTGTTCCTGTTCATGCTCAGGTACACAATATCTAATAATACCATCTACTCCTTTATAAAGATGTGGGTCATCCCAGAAGTAATGTCTCAAATCATAGAAGAATTTTTTATTTTGCTGGTATGTGAAGCTAGGAGGTATAAACTTAGCAACAATATAATTAGCATAATCAGCATACCATGGAGCAGTACGAGAAGTATTTATGACAGCTTGTTGTTCATCAGGAAAGCTATCATCAATAGGTTGTGGGTCATCAAGTATATTCTCTAACCTAGACAAGTTATCTGCAACGGGGTTCTCAGCTCCCTTTCTATCAATAATATGCAAGTCAAATTCTTGCAGCAAGAGAACCCATCTAATAAGTCTAGGTTTAGCATCTTTCTTTTCCATAAGGTATTTGATTGCAGCATGATCAGTGTGAATAGTTACTTTCGAATCAAGGATATATGGTCTAAACTTATCACAAGCAAATACAACTGCTAAAAATTCTTTCTCAGTAGTAGCATCATTTCTCTGGGCAATATCTAGTGTTTTACTAGCATACTGGATAACATTCAATTTCTTATCAACTCTTCGCCCTAGAACAGCTCCTACAACATAGTCACTAGCATCGCACATAATCTCAAAAGGTAAATTCCAGTCAGGAGGCTGGACAATAGGTGTAGAGATCAACGCTTTCTTAAGTATTTTAAATGCTTCTAAACAATCATCATCAAAGACAAAAGGAATATCTTTTTGTAAGAGATTAGTCAGAGGCCTGGAGATTTTGGAGAAGTCCTTTATGAACCTCCTATAAAACCCGGCATGACCAAGGAAACTGCGTATACCTTTGACGTCTTTGGGGCACGACATCTTTTCAATAGCATCCACTTTAGCTTTCTCAACCTCAATACCTCTTTCAGAAATTTTATGTCCCAAGACAATGCCTTCATTAACCATAAAGCAGCACTTCTCCCAATTCAAGACAAGATTAGTGTCTTCACATCTTTGCAAAACTCTATCAAGGTTGATTAAGCAATCATCAAAAGAACACTACTAGCAAAAGGGCTATAGATGGGATTTACACTAATGGCGCACCAGACAAGCGGTGCGCCATTAGTATATACTAATGGCGCACCACCTTCTGGTACGCCATTAGAGTTGAATACACTAATGGCGCACCTGGCTCAGGGTGCGCCATTAGTATCAATTTTTTTCCTTTTCCAAACATACTAATGGCGCATCTAGACGCAGTGCGCCATTACTAGTTGTAACTAGTAATGGCGCACCAGTCACAGAGTGCGCCACTACTGTTGTTTTTTTATTATATTTTTTATTCTTTTTTTTGCAAAACTACTAATGGTGCATTGTTCCATAGTGCGCCATTACTAGTTTAAACTAGTAATGCCGCACTTTGGGACAGTGCGCCATTAGTATGTTTTTTTTGCAAAACTACTAATGGAGCACCACCAGAAGGTGCGCCATTAGTAACCTGGGTTACTAATGGAGCATTTTGAGGTGGTGCGCCATTAGTAAGTGGGCACCAACAAGATATTTTGGACAGCCACTCCTACCCACTCACTTTCTCCCCACTTCATTCTCTCCACCTCCTCCTTGTCTCGGGTGCCTCCTCTTTGTCACCTCATTTCCACCATAGATTCATTCAAATTAAGTGGTTAAATTACCTTGTTTTGATAGGTAAGTAAGGGGGGAAGCTATATTTATGTTGTTCTCCCTACAACAATGTGCAGATGCACTTTTTATGGCCTAGCTAGATCTATGTATGTTCGTGGTGTTGCATATGTTTGTGGTGTTGCAAATGTGTTTGTGTTTGGAGGTGTACCGGTATTTGAAATGCGATAGTTGCCAATATTTTGCCGGAATGTTGATTCATTTCCGTTTTGGCGAGAATTTTGGCATTAAGCATTCTTTTTCGTCCTATTTTTGGGGAAAGTCATGCCAAAAAAATTCTTGGTTCTAAAATATTGTTTTGCTCTACCCCGCAGGCGACCATGGTCCGCACGATGACCGAAGGCATCATGAATAGGTTTTTAAGCTCCGCGAAGGCCGAGATGCTTCAAAAGAACGAGACGGAGATAAGATGTCCGAGTCGAAGATGCAAGCTGAAGAGCCTTATTACGGACCCGGATTCCGGGCAGGTGCGGGACCACCTGCTCTTGCGTGGTTTCATGGATGGCTATCGGTGGCAAGGTGATGAAGATGACTATGAAGTCGTCCATGGGTGCCGGGCAAGAAATGAGGAAGGGCAGCAAGACAACCACCGCGGCTCGGGTGGGCGAGAAGGCGAAGAATCCCCAGGAGATGATCACGGCGGTGATGCTGTACACAGTCATCATGTAGAAGATGCAGGACATGATGATGAGGAAGATGCCGGAGCAGACGACGGGCATGATCATGAAGATGATGATGCCGGCGGAGCAGACGACGCTGGACCATCGATGGGCTGGGTGCAGGACCCTCATATTCAAGAGCTGCTTCTCAAGCAGACGGATAACGCAAGAGCTGCCGCCCGAGAGAAAGCCAAGATGGATCAACTGGAGTTAGACGCGGTTACTCCATTGTATGAAGGATGCAGGCCCGAGGATACCCGCCTGAAAGTAATGCTCATGGCTCTAGAGATGAAGGTAAAACACAAAATGACCGACGCATGTTTCGACGAGAACATGTCATTCTGGCACGAACGTCTTCCCAAGGGGAACAAGTGCCCGACCAGTTTCGAGGAGGCGAAGAAAATCGTGTGTCCTTTGGATTTACCGCACGTGAAATACCATGTGTGCATGAATAATTTCATCATTTATCGGGACGAGCACGCGGAGTCTACCATATGTGCGTTGTGCGGCGTCACTCGATACAAGAAGAGGAAGAAAGCTCCTCGAAAAGTGGTGTGGTACTTTCCGATCACTCCTTGTCTGTAGCAGTATTTCGCGGACCCTAAGGTAGCAAAGCTCCTGCGTTGGCACGTGGATAGGGAGGAGAAGAAGCGCGAAGATGACGCAAATGATCCGGAGATAGATAAAAAGACAAGATGATGAGTCACCCTAAGGATGCAAGCCAGTGGCAAGCGTTGAACTTCGAAGACCTAGAATTTGGGAACGATCCAAGGAACATCGTGCTGGGCGCGAGCACCGATGGAGTCAATCCGTTTGGCAGCCAGAGAAGCACACATAGCACCTGACCTGTGTTTGTGTGGATGTACAACCTTCCCCCCTCGTTGTTCATGAAGAGGAAGTACATTCACATGAATATGCTAATTGAAGGACCGAAACAACCAGGGAACGACATCAATCTGTATCTGGGGCTGCTGAAAGAGGAGCTTGACACGCTGTGGAAAACGTCAGCCTTTACGTGGGATGCTGCAGAGAAAGAATATTTCCCTATGAGAGCCGCGCTGCTCACGACGGTGCACGACTATCTCGGTTACGGATATGTCGCGGGGCAGGTGGTCCACGGATTTTCTGGATGCGTCAGGTGCATGGATGACACAACGTATCGCCAGCTAGATAGAGATCCCGGGTCTTCGAAAACCGTGTTCATGGGACACCGAAGGTGGCTTCGCGACGATGACCTGTGGAGAAAACGCAAGGATCTGTTCGATGGTGAAACCGAACCCCGAAGATGCCCGCGTACGAGGAGCGGCGAGGAAATAGACGAGCTGTTGAAAAATTGGAAAGATTGCCCACTGCCAGGAAAGAAGCAAAAGGCGCCAGAGCCGGGAAAGAAGCGAAAGGCACCAGAGCCGCTGCTGAAGGTATGGAAAACGAGGTCTGTTTTCTGGGACTTGCCGTACTAGAAGATCCACCGTGTGCTTCACAGCCTTGATGTCATGCATATCACGAAGGACGTGTGCGAGAGTCCGCTTGTTACCCTGCTCAACATGCCAGAGAGGACCAAAGATGGGCTGAAAGCAAGGGTAGACTTGAAATCAATGGGCATCAGGCAGGAGCTTCACGCTATATATGATGATGATGATGATGATGATGATGATGATGATGATGATGATGAGGCGAAGCAGGACACGGAAAGTCGTCGCAAAGGCAAAAAGGCCAAGAAGACCGGAAATGACTACCCTCCCGCGTGCTTCACTCTAAGTCAGGAGGAGATCGAGCAGTTTTTCACCTGCCTCGTAGGAGTAAAACTTCCTTACGGTTACGCGGGGAAGATAAGCAGATACCTAGACCCAGCGAAGCTGAAGTTCAGCGGGATAAAATCTCACGACTGTCACGTGCTGATGACGCAGATACTTCCAGTTGCAATCCGTGGGATCATGGACGCGCACGTCCGTGAAACGCTATTTGGCCTATGCAACTTTTTCGACGTCATCTCTCGGAAGTCGGTTGGCGTGAGGCAACTCGGAAGGCTACAGGAAGAGATCATGGTGATACTATGCGAGCTTGAGATGTACTTCCCGCCCGCATTCTTCGATGTTATGGTGCATCTGCTGGTCCATATCGTGGACGATATCATCCAACTCAGGCCAACGTTCCTGCATAGCATGATGTCGTTCGAAAGGATGAATGGTGTCATCAAAGGATACGTTCGCAACATATCACGTCCAGAGGGAAGCATAGCCAGGGGATTTCTGACCGAAGAGTGCATCTCCTACTGCACGAATTATCTAGGCATCGAGAACCCCATTGGTCTTCCCGTCAACAAGCACCTCGGCAGGCTCGTTGGATGGGGTCACCGTGAGGGTCGCCGCGAAATGCATGTCGACTTCGAGGGTCGACTCGCCGACTTTGAAAGAGCAAACCTAGTCGTGCTACAACACATAGACGTGGTCGATCCTTGGGTGGTAGAGCACAATTTTTTTTTGAGAAGACGTACAATGACCGAGGCCAACAGAGCACGGACGGAGATATAATCAAAGAGCACAACTCATGTTTCACGCGTTGGTTCAAGCAGAAGCTTCTGTCGTACCCTTTACATGAGGATTCTTCCACGGAAGAACAACTCATATTCGCCTTGTCACAGGGCGCCGAGCACAACCTGATGACCTATGAGGCGTACGATATCAACGGCTACACATTCTACACCAAGGCCAAGGACATGAAGAGCGATGGTTATCAGAACTCCGGGGTAACGATGGAATCCTACACCGGTAACGACAAGGACAGATACTACGAAAGGATCGAGGAGATCTGGGAGCTGAGCTACGCTGGAGAGAAGGTCCCAATGTTCCGTGTCAGATGGGACAAGAGCGTCCTAGAAGAAGACCGGTATTTCACCACCGTGGTTATACCCGAAGCCAAATCCAAGACCGCGGGCGCAAACGTCACCGCAAAAAATGAGCCATGGGTACTGGCTTCCCAAGTTGACCAATGCTTCTTCATTACCGACCCGTCAAAGCCCAGTCGTGTTGTCGTGAGCAGAGGCAAAAGGAAGATCATCGGAATGGATGGAGTAGCCAATGAGCAAGACTTCGACAAGTACGGTGACTCGAGGATCGAACATGACGACCATGATGAAGTAGAAGCATACACCACGAGAAGAAGCAGGACCACCCTACCTAAAGGACGTCCGTTCCACAGAAGAACTCCATTTGCGAAAAAGAAGGGCAAGAAGATTGTGAACAGATAGCTAGCTAAGATCGATTGTATTTAAATCGTAGCCTTCATTTCTCGATTGTATTTCATGGGCACTTTTTGAACTCTTGAATGTTTTTAAATTTCATGGACACTCGATCTCGATCCCCCTCCATCTCGATCGCTATCCCACCTCGCCAGATCCGGTCCCCCTCGCCGCCGAGCACCCCCCGCTCCACCGGCCGCCGCCGCCGACCCCCCGCACCCTCCC
>LR738709.1:348433507-348513614 GCA_902687465.1 Secale cereale
CCACCGCACCCTCCCCCGCTCCATCGGCCGCCGCCGCCGACCCATGAACTAATGATATATTCAAAATAATAAATTTGATGATATTTTTTCCTATTCATAAATATTTTCAAATAACAAATTTGATGATATTTTTTTAAAAAATATTATTGTTTTATAAAAAATATTACTATTATGATTTAAACAAGTTTGAACATATTTAAACACAAATAAGTGTCAAACAACATTTTAAATGCATAAAAAAATATGGGGAGCCTGGGAATCGAACCCAGGACCTCCTGGTGGGTGTGTTGCGTGCTGACCAGTCGGGCTAGTGGGTGCGTTCTGATGGGGAGTGGGTTAGGTGGGATATAACCTGACCAGTCGGGCTAGTAACTAAAAAACAATACTAATTGCGCACCAGGGGGAGGTGCGCCATTAGAATCTCCTTACTTATGGCGCACTAGGGGGAGGTGCGCCATTAGTAATCTCCCCCATCCATATCGTCCCCCACCGCACCCTCCCTCTCTCCCTCGCCACCAGATCAATCCCCTTCCCTCTCCCTCCCTCCAGCGCCCCGACGCCGCCGCCCCCGACGCCCTCGACGCCCTCGATGTCCGCGCCCCCGACGCCCTCGACGCCGCGCCCCCGACGCCCTCGACGCCCGCGCCCCCGACGTCCTCCCCCGACGCCCGCGCGCAAGTGAGGCAGCAAGCAGGATTTGGGGCACGCTCGACGGAGAAGAGGAGGAGGAGAAGGTATCGTTGACGAGGAGCGGAGTTGGGGAATTGGACGGTGAGGCACACCGACGGCTTTGACACAAGAGGTTAGTCACACACACCTTACTCCCGATTAGGTCCCTCTCCCCATGTATTCGCAAACAGACGGTGAGGCGTTTGCTGATGCTACGACGCCATGGATCTTAGGTACATGTTTTCGATGGGCCAAAATCGGGGGAGGGGAGGGCTTTCGGGGAGGTAAAGTGGGGAAACTCCTAACTAATCCCATGAGAATTACATGGGTTCTAATAAGTTTTCGTTCCTAAAATTCCACTCCATCCCGCTAGATCTCCTATGTCTGCCATGGCATCGCTTTTGATTTCGAGCACGAGGCAAGCAACAGCTAAAGCTACAAGCTACTATGCATTTTGGGGGAAATAGGGGTAGGTCCAGGTTTTGGGGGTTGGCAACATCATTACCTTTTTGGAAAAAACCTCAGCATGTAGGAGTGCTATGGTAGAGAAACTTCAGGATGTAGGCAATTTTTCAGTTCAGACTACTGAATATTTTGAGCAACTCTTCCCAATTCAACTCGAGATGTAGGCAAGTTTTTTAAACAATTGACCTTGGATTTTTAAGAAAATCTTTCCAACTCAAGCTGCAAGTTTATTATTGCTTGTGCTGAGAAACTACTACTATTTTGATATTTTTCAGATTCTCTGAAGTAACTACTGTGCTCTTTTGAAATAAATTTTGGCAATATGGTTTGGAATCATCACCAGCCAAGTTGGTCTCCATCTGTGCTTGCTAGTCCCACCCCCATCTTCCCATTTTTTTCTTACACTCTGTTTCAAATGCAGTGTAGACCTACCTTGTTTCAAATATTGTCTGGTCAATTCAAACTAAACCTCAATGGAATGTCCTACCATACACTGCCCAATGTCGTAAATTGTTTTTCTGAAGTTATTGATTTGTCAGATTACTTGTGCTATTCATGATGATGCAAAGAACATGCTCTGGATGCCGCAGCTTATATTAACTGAATATAGAAGGGAAAAACATTCTTTTTATTGCTGTGACAGTGGATATGATGCACACGTAGGGCTGCAAGAAAAGCTCGAGCATGACAGCAGAAGCATCATTATTGTAGTGGTAAATAGAAAGACCTGTAGTTTATAATCATGGAGTATATTGATGGAGTATTATTTAGATTATAAATGCAGCATAGTTTGTTAACTAAATTTGTTACTACTCCATGCAGTCTAGTTTTTTCTGTTTTCTAGTTTGTTAATTAAATTCAGTTAACTACTGGGTCAAAATTCAGTTAACCACTGTGTCAAAATTCAGTTAACTAATGTGTCAAATAAAATGGAACAACATGACATTTACCAAAACATTAGTGTACAGTAAAAACATTCGGTCTAAATTATCAGTAGTACACTTCTCAGTTTCAAAATGAAAATGATTCGATGGTTTAGGCCAAACCATTGCGTCTGAGTGTTAGTGGTCTGCGCAAAGTGTCTTGTTGATCGCGGTTACCATTGGTCATTGCCTGGTAGTTAATTAGTTTCCGAATGCCTAGTACCCTATTGTTTAGTATAGTGAGTGTTCAATTTGTCAGCTTGTCCCCTTTGCATTGGCCTATCCGAGAGCAGTTGCAAGGCTAGTGTAGGAGCCTGGAATTGTGTCGCTTCAACAAGTTGAAAGGGCTACATATTTGGCTTCTGTCTTATTGCATCAAGTTACTTTAGCCGCCCCTATGATTGTGTCATTAGTGGCGCCTAGTGTCAACCCAAACCCTGTTTATTTGTCATGGAATGAGATCTGGAAGAATATGCAAAGTCAAGCTTCCATCAGTATTGTGATAAGAGCAATTTTTTTACTTTCGAGTTTATTGGTTGATTCATACAACAACAACGGGAACGATGCAATTTGTCCCAGGCAAGTTGGGGTAGGCTCATTGGTTGATTCATCTATACCCCTTTTTTTGCACAAGATTGACAGATGTGTGCCAAGAACTCCTTTGGCTTTGCATTAATAACTTAATATACCAGTACGTATTCTGGTTAAGTTGTCGGAATACTCCGACCTGTCCTTTCATCCCCATAAAGGATAATATACATACTCTGTGCCAGTCTAGTCTCGGGTGAGGAAACCCTGGCATTATCCAGATTTTTGCTGGGTTTTGTCTCCGACCATCGTGTCGTGATGATTTTGCAGGTAGCCCGAGAGGCCCTTGACTTTGCTGGAATGTTGATTAAGTTCCGTTCCGGCAAATTCGGGTACTCCATATGTCCTATTTTCAGCAAAGGTCATGCTGAAATTTTCCGTGAATTTTAGCATGACTTTGCTAAAAATAGGACATATGAGGTACTTGTGACTACTGCATGGGCCGGGGTATCATAGTAGTTAATTAAGTAGGATCAACTGCCCCTTTATTCTTGCTGCATTAAACCATAGGCGGCAATAGAGCCAAGTGATTAGGCCCAACTTAGAATTCTCCTTCCCAGCTTAGCTTTTAGGATGCCTCGGTGTCGACAAACCATAAATTATAAAACCTTGGCTTTTAGGGTGCCTCGGTGTCGATAAAAACCTAAATGATGAAAGCTTAGGCTTTTAGGGTGCCTCGGCGTCAAAAAACCCTAAATGATAAAAGCTTAGCTTTTAGGATGCCTCGGTGTTGACAAACCCTAAATGATGAGACCATGATCTTGTTCCTTGACAATAACCAACTTTTGACCAAACTTTTTTCCTATTTAGAGAGAAACATGGCTAACAACGATGAGGCCGGGGGTTCGGGCGGGAAGGCATTCTGGGAGCTGTCCCATGAGATGGAGGAACAACCTCACTTGTATGAGGACGCCGCCTTCCCCACCTATCCGGAGACCACTGATGGTACCGCCGAGGATGACCCCACTGATGGTGCCACTGAGGATGCCACCACTGATGGTGCCGCCGAGGATGCCACCACTGATGATTGCGGCGCACGCACAGATGGCAGCCAATCGAAGAGGCAACAGAAGGACCGGCGCCCGACCGTGCTCCGCACCGTCAAGGAGGAATTTACTGAAGTGGACTCCGACAGGAATCCAACGGCGCCCGAACAAATAGTCAAGGGGTACTCGCTTCAGCTCGGGTGCATTCTCCGGAGCACCGTCTCGATCAACACCGAGAACCTGAGGCATCCTGACCGAGGGAATTTGCGCAACCTCCTCTTCACGAAGCTGCACGAACGATACAAGTTCCCCGCTGAATTTGAAAACACAAGCCTCAAAGGGAATAAAGTGAACAATGTCGCCCTCACAAAGATGAGTACGGCCCTGTCTACTTGGAAAAACACGGTGAAGAGAATGATCGAGAAAGGTGAGAGTTATGAGAAGATCAAGGAGAAAAATCCTTCGATCACCGAAGATGACTACAACGACTTCAAGATCAAGTGCTCGAGCACCGCAACCTTCGAATCAAGTCAGTGGGGGAAAGAAATGCGGGAGCTGAACTTAGGGGAACACACACTCGGTCCCGGCGGTTATAGAGTGGTGGGGCCTATATGGGACAAGGAGGAGGCGGACCATGCCGAGCAAGGCCTACCGCCCCTCTTCGATAAATACGGTGACAAGAAGACCAGGAACTTTGTTAGGGCCCGGTACAAGAAGGACCCGAAAACAAAGGAGCTTACCACGGATCCGAAGACCAGGGCGCTTGAGCTTGTTCTGGTAAGGAATACACCCCCGCGTAATTAGCTCCATATGGTTGCATTCTAATTAATGAAGCCAAATTTCTAAATGGTTCACATTCCTTCCGCAGGCGACTGAAAGCGGTAGCGCGGGGTCGACTAAGAGCAACCCTTGGGACACCACTCTAAATAGGGCGTTGAATGTAACAAAGAAAAAGGATAAGCTCAGTAAGCCGTCGTCAGCTAATCGTGTGGCCGGCAAAGGCTTGTCCACAAAATGGTCGTCATACTATAACGCTGGTGGGCGAAAGGAGAAAAAGACCAGCTTGGAACGCCAGTCGCACGAGGTTCAAGAACTCAAGGCACAGGTGGCGCGGATTCCGGAGATTGTCCAAGAGCAAGTCCAACAACAACTGGGAGCGACGATCACCGCCATTGTGCCTAGCTTGATCGAGGGGTTGCAGGCGTGGATTGCGGGCAGCCAATAGGGGCCGCCCCCGATTCCCAGCTTCACGGCCAGCAACTCGCAGAATGCGATGGCGGGGCCATTGGTGTCTCCGGCGGAGGCGCCATTGGTGTCTCCGGCGGAGGCGCCATTGGTGTCTCCGACGCCGGCACACGAGTTTAATGCACCCGGGTGTACGCCGACCGGCACCTCTGCAGCAAGCGGCCCCTCCGTCAACTGCACGCCCGCCGTTGGCGGTGCCTCGACATTAGCCGAGCTCGACGCCATCATCACGGTAACTAATTAAGCCTCTCTCGACCGAGGACTTCATCTCCTTGCCTTTGATTGGGCATCCCTGACGCCCTACATGTTTTCACAGGGCGCCGCCGACGTTCCGTGCACTCTCCTGCACTCCGTGAACAACGAGTTGGTCGATGTCGCCAAGGGCAAAATTGTTCAACCGGGCAACCCCGTGTTCCACGGTACTAGGATGCCACCCAACTTGTATAGGGTTCAACTGGTTCGGGTGCTGCCAGGCTATGACGAGTTGTTACCTCCGATTCGACCTGTCGGGGCTGACGAAGATGACGTGATGACCCTCAGCGCCTGCCTGAGCTGGCCCCTGCTTTGGCCGAAGAGCCAGATTCGTTTGGGGGCGGGGGACACCACCCCAAAGACAACACCGCCAGTCGTGCCGGTGCCAAGTCGGCCCCATGGCAAGACCGCCGCAACGGTGCCGGACATCCCTATGCCACTGGATCCAAACATGCATATGGCACAGGATCCAAACGACGACGACGACAACGACGACGATACATTTGCCAACGTCGATCAGTACTTTACCGACCATGGGTACGGTGGCGACTTCATGAGGCCTCCTTCTCAAGAACCAAACCCTACAAAAGACGTGCGCGATCTAGCTGGTACCGCGGAGAAACCAAGTTGCAACAGGCGTCATCTGTCATTCAGTTCTCAGGAGACGCCTCCAGCTCCCGACTTCACCGAGCCTCAGATAGGCGAGGTGCGAAATATTATCAGCCCCAACACACTCAAGAAGGCGGTCTGTGAGCAGAACTCGGTCCCATTACAGGAGAAGAAGAAGGCATGCAAAAGAAAGACTAACAAGGGTGCGAACCAGCCGGCACCGAGTACGATCCGTGCTCAGGACGGGCCACCTTCACCTGAGGATGTAATGAGGAGGGTGCATGTGGCGGGTAGGCCGATGCTACCGAGAAATATGCTCGATGCTGCAACCGGTGCAATGTGAAGTCTGCATGACAGTGTTCTTTCTTTGGAGAAGCGGCGTCTCAGAGAGAAGGATGTGGCATACCTGGTTTTCGCGGCCAAGCTGCCAGATGGCAAGGGCTTTGTGGATAACTCCATCGGGGGTACGATCGTCCTGCGGTTTGATGACATCTACGCTATGTTGAACCTTCATCCGCTGCACTACACCTTCGTTCGGCTAATTTCGCTGAGTATGGAGATGCGGATCATTCGCGACAAGACCCCGGACATCGTGATAGTCGACCCCTTCTACATGTGTGCCAAGATCTTGGGCAGCGCTGGGGATCGGCAAGTCGCGAGTTCTTACCTCGAAGGCGTCATTCCGGCAAACCGAGATAAGGATAACTTCCTCGTGCCTTACTTTCCCGAGTAAGTCCTCCCCTCAACCGCCCCATAACATATGAATTCTTAGATTTCAATCGTTTTTCTTTTAACATTCCGTGTTTTCTGCAGTGACAGACATTGCACGCTCATCCTCCTAAGCCCCAAATATTCCATGGCCACGTATTTCGGCTCGGACCGTCATTCGAACGTAGACTACACAAATGTCAAGAAGGTCCTTGATGATGTTCTCCCCGGCTATGCCAAATCTAGAGGCACCTTCACCAGGCCTATTCGTAAGACCGGCAAGCATGTGTTCTCCCACAATACGATGTTCTGCTGCGTCAAGCAGCCGCTTGGCGGTCAGAAGGGTGCCTACTACGCCTTCCATCACATGCGGGCGATCGTACGGGACCATCATCAACTTCTGCTACCGAGTAAACTCAAAGATTGGGCCGCGAGTGTGTCGGCAATCCAGGACGCGGACATCAGACAAGAATTCTTTCGCATCCAGTCGGAGTTTGCGGAAATCATCCATCAAGATGTCCTTCGTACCTCGGGGCAGTTCTACCTTAGAAATCAATCGTCCAACAGTGACATCGACACAATGCTACAAATGCAGGCTGACAACACCCGCAATTTCATGACTCCCACGATAGACGGCGGCTTCATCCACGCTCCGGTCCCTTGAGTCGAGTCGAAATAAGTGATGCTGTGTCTAGTTCTGAAACATCGATTGGCTCATGTTGTAATTAAACTTTAATGAACTTGTAGTATGTCTCTTTGGTTTCGACTATCGTTCAACTTAGATGTAATCGATGCTATTAATGTCTTGCTTTTCTTTTCCGATCGTTCTGTTGCATACTTATATATTGCTTATGTATTGTCTGTGAATTGGTACTAACGTTTCGTTTGGCTAGTGCATAGCAATGCCGTCGTATGTCGTGTACAAGGGTAAGGTTCCCGGAGTCTACGACGACTGGGAGGAGTGTCGGAGACAGGTTCACCGATTCAGCGGTAACAGTTACAAAGGGTACACCACTAGGGCTGAGGCAGAATCTAGATACGCCCGCTATCTAGCGGGAGAGGGGAGGGAGCGTTGGAGGAACCGGATGAAGACGAGTTTCATCGTGATGATGCTCATCGTGATGACCACAGCTCTCTTATATGTGATGGTAGTTTAGATGATCGATATCGACTTGTAATGTGAAGACAAACTCGCTACTCGCGGTCTCGAGACTTGTAATATAATGTTCTATCTTTGTTTTGTCTTTTCAATTCGGAGACTAATATGATGAATTGTATTCGGAGACTAATATGATGAATTGTATTCAGAGACTAATCTTCTATTGTATTCGATATATCTGTTGTTGATGTGTGCTGGTGCTGTCTATATTCTGTCCAATAATACATTTTGTAACCTGTGCAAAAAACAGAAAACTAAAAAATAAATAAAAAAACCTAATATTCATACTAATGGCGCATCACATCACAGTGCGCCATTAGTATGCCAAAGGATACTAATGGTGCATCATCCAACAGTGCGCCATTAGTATGCCAAAGTTACTAATGGCGCATCTGGCAGTAATGCGCCATTAGTATGCCAAAGCACCTGGGTATATATGCCCCCCTGGGAGGCATACTAATGGCGCACCGTGGTATATACTAATGGCGCATCTGCGGTGCGCCATTAGTATACCAGATACTAATGGTGTGGCACTAATGGCACACCCCTAATGCGCCATTAATGGCCAAAATAGGTGCGCCATTAGTAGGCCTTTTCCTAGTAGTGGAAGTTCCGTAAACGGAGAAATCATCCATGAAAACCTCAACAATCTTTTCACAAAAATCAGAGAATATAGCCATCATGCATCTTTGAAAGGTAGTAGGTGCATTACATAAACCAAAAGGCATACGTCTATAAGCAAAGGTACCGAAAGGACAAGTAAAGGTGGTCTTTTCTTGATCCCCCTTTGACACAGGTATTTGAGAGAAACCATAATAACCATCTAGAAAGCAGAAATAAGTATGTTTGGATAACCTTTCTAGCATTTGATCAATAAATGGCAAGGGGTGATGATCTTTCTTAGTAGCTTTATTTAACTTACGGAAATCAATTACCATCCTATAACCTGTTACTATTCTTTGCGGGATCAATTCATCTTTATCATTAGGAACGACAGTCATACCTTCTTTCTTAGGGACACAATGGATAGGACTTACCCACTGGCTATCAGCAACTGGATAGATAGTACCTGCCTCTAGAAGCTTTAGTATATCTTTCCTTACCACTTCCTTCATCATAAGATTTAACCGTCGTTGATGATCGATAACCGGTTTAACATTTTCTTCCAATTTTATCTTGTGTTGGCATATAGTGGGACTAATGACCTTAAGATCATCCAGAGTATATCCAATAGAAGCTCGGTGCTTCTTCACAGTTTTCAATAGTTTTTCTTCTTCCTACTCTGAAAGGTTAGCACTAATAATAACATGATATATCTTCTATTCATCAAGATAAACATACTTAAGATTATCAGGTAAAGGTTTAAGTTCAAAAACGGGATCACCCTTGGGTGGAGGAGGATCCCCTAGGATTTCAATAGGCAACTTGTTTTTCAATACGGGTCCCTGTTTAAGGAATATTTCATCTATCTCCCTTCTCTCATTCATATGCATATCATTTTCGTGGTCTAGCAAGTATTGTTCTAAAGTATCATTAGGTGGCACGGCAATAGAAGCAAGACCAATAATTTCATCCTTACTGCGTGGTGCCTTTTCAAGGGGTTGTCTACGGAATTTAGCAAAGTTAAAATCATGAGACATATCCCCTAACCCCACAGTGACAATATCTTTCACGCAGTCTATCTTGGTATTAACAGTACTCAAGAAGGGTCTACCAAATATAATGGGACATAATTCATCTTGTGGGGAACTAAGAACAAGAAAATCAGCAGGGTATTTAACCTTCCCACACAAGACTTCAACCTCTCTAACAATCCCAACTGGAGAAATAGTGTCTCTATTAGCAAGCTTAATAGTAACATCAATCCCTTCTAACTCAACAGGTGCAATATTATGCATAATTTCATTATACAAATCAAGAGGGATAATACTCGCACTAGCACCTATGTCACATAAACCATGATAACAATGATCTCCTATCTTAACAGAGATAACAGGCAAGCCCACAACAGGTCTATGTCTATTCCTAACATTGGGTTTGGCTATTCTAGTAGACTCTTCTTGGAGGTAAATAACATGTCCATCTAAATCTTCTAACAAGAGATCTTTAACCATAGCAACACTAGGTTCAACTTTAATTTTCTCAGAGGGTGTAGGTGTTCTAGTATTACTCTTACGAACTACAGTTGAAGCTTGATCATGATCCTTTATCCTAATAGGGAAAGGTGGTTTCTCAATATAAGCAGTAGGAATAACTGGATCAACATTATAAGTGATAGTCTTTTCTTCAACTTTGACAGGTTCAACTACTTTTACTTCAATAGGGGGATGGTATTTAAACCACTTCTCCTTGGGGAGATCAACATGAGTAGCAAAAGATTCACAGAAAGAAGCTACTATCTCAGAGTCAAGTCCATATTTAGTGCTAAACTCACGGAAAACATCGGTATCCATAAAAGCTTTAACACAATCAAAATTAGGGGTCATACCTGAATCCTTATCTTCGTTGAGATGCCAATCTTCGGAGTTGCGTTTAATTCTTTCCAATAAATCCCATTTGAATTCAATAGTCTTCATCATATAAGAGCCAGAACAAGAAGTATCGAGCATGCAGCGATTATTAAGAGAAAGCCGAGCATAAAAATTTTGAATGATCATTTCTCTAGAGAGCTCATGATTGGGGCATGAATATAACATTGACTTAGGCCTCCCCCAAGCTTGAGCGATGCTTTCTCCTTCGCGAGGCCAGAAATTATAAATATAATTACGATCGCGATGAACCTGGTGCATAGGGTAGAACTTCTGATGAAATTCCAACTTCAGACGATTATAGTTCCATGATCCCATATCATCGCATAGCCTAAACCATGTCAATGCATCTCCCTTCAAAGATAAAGGGAAGACCTTCTTCTTGATAACATCCTCGGGCACACCTGCAAGCTTAAATAATCCACAAACTTCATCCACATAGATTAGATGTAAATCGGGATGCAACGTTCCGTCTCCTATAAAAGGATTTTCAAGCAGTTACTCTATCATACCTGAAGGAATTTCAAAGCAAACATTTTCAGTAGGTGTTGTAGGTTGAGGAGAAACTCTTTGCTCTTATGTTCAGGGTGAAGATACCCCGAACAAGCCCCTCAATGGATTTTGAGCCATAGTAACAAGTGACAATAAATTTCAGCACACTATATAAATTTTTCCTTGCCAAATTCCACTTACCAGAGGAGCTTCACTCCCCGGCAACTGTGCCAGAAAAGAGTCTTGATGACCCACAAGTGTAGGGGATCTATCATAGTCCTTTCGATAAGTAAGAGGGTCGAACCCAAGGAGGAGCAGAAGGAAATGATAGGCAGTTTTCAGTAAGGGATTTTCTGCAAGCACTGAAATTATAGGTAATAGATAGTTTTGTGATAAGGTAATTGGTAGCAAGTGACAAAAGGTAAAAGTAAATAAGGTGCAGCAAGGTGTCCCAATCCTTTTTGTAGCAAAGGACAAGCTTGACAAACTCTTATATAGAGGAAAGCGCTACCGAGGACACATGGGAATTATCGTCAAGCTAGTTTTCATCACGATCATCTGATTCGCGTTCGGTACTTTGATAATTTGGTATGTGGGTGGACTGGTGCTTGGCTGCTGCCCTTACTTGGTCAAGCCTCCCACTTACGATAAACCTCTAATGCAAGCATCCGCAACTACAAAAGAAGTATTAAGGTAAACCTAACCATAGCCTGAAACATATGGATCCAAATCAGCCCCTTACGAAGCAATGCATAAACTAGGGCTTAAGCTTCTGTCACTCTAGCAACCCATCATCTACTTATTACTTCCCAATGCCTTCCTCTAGGCCCAAATAATGGTGAAGTGTCATGTAGTCGACGTTCACATGACACCACTAAAGGAGAGACAACATACATCTCATCAAAATATCGAACGAAGACCAAATTCACATGACTACTAATAGCAAGACTTCTCCCATGTCCTCAGGAACAAAAGTAACTGCTCACAAGACATAATATTGTTCATGATCAGAGGGGTATTAATATGCATAATGCATCTGAACATATGATCTTCCACCAAATAAACCAACTAGCATCAACTACAAGGAGTAATCAACACTACTAGCAACCCACAGGTACCAATCTGAGGTTTGGGTACAAAGATTGGATACAAGACATGAACTAGGGTTTGAGAGGAGATGGTGATGGTGAAGATGTTGATGAAAATAGCCCTCCCCAATATGGGAGAGTTGTTGGTGATGACGGCGGTGACGATTTCCCCCTCCCGGAGGGAAGTATCCCTGGCAGAACAGCTCTGCCGGAGCCCTAGATTGGTTTCCGCCTCAAGACGGCAGCGTCTGGTCCCGAAAGCCTCCTTCTGATTTTTTCCAAGTCAAAACACCTCATATAGGAGAGGATGGGCATCGGGAGCCTTCCGGCTGGCCCACGAGGCAGGGGGCGCGCCCTGGGAAGGGGGCGCGCCCCCACCCTCGTGGACAGCCGGTGGCCCCCCCTCATAGACTTCTTTCGCCAGATATTTTTATATTTTCTGAAATAGAGTTCTGTTGAGTTTCGGGGCTTTTGGAGTTGTGCAGAATAGGTTTCCAGAGTTTGCTCCTTTTCCAGCCCAGAATTCCAGCTACCGGCATTCTCCCTCTTCTTGTAAACCTTGTAAAATAAGAGAGAATAGGCATAAGTATTGTGACAAAACATGTAATAACAGCCCATAATGCAATAAATATAAACATATAAGCATGAAGCAAAATGGACGTATCAGAGACACATCAATAACTTTCAGATCTTCATCTTTATTTTCCTGATAACTAGAAGAACATGCTTTTATATAATTCTCTCTTTTTGCACGCATCCTAGCGGTTCTTTCTTTGCATTCATCAATGGAAATTCTCATGGCTTTGAGAGACTTATTGACATCCTGCTTCGGTGGGATAGATCTAAGTTTCAAAGAATCAAAATCAAGAGTAATTCTATCCACACTTCTAGCCAATTCATCAATCTTAAGCAATTTTTCTTAAGCAAAGCATTAAAATTCTTTTGCGATATCATAAACTCCTTAACACTAGTTTCAAATTCAGAAGGCATCTTTCCATTAGAGTTGTTGTAGGAATTACCATAATTATTAGAGGAGTTACTAGGAAAAGGCCTAGGATTAAAGTTCCCTCTATAAGCATTGTTACCAAAATTATTCCTACCAACAAAATTAACATCCAAAGATTCATTGTTATTTTCAATCAAAGTGGATAAAGGCATATCATTAGGATCAGAAGAAGCACTCTTAGCAGCAAATAATTTCATAAGTTCATCCATCTTTCCACTCAAAACACTAATTTCTTCAATAGCATGCACTTTTTTGAAGGAAATATGCCCTAGAGGCAATAATAAAGATGTTATTTGTATTTCCTTATATCATGATAAATGTCTTTTATTCATGCTAGAATTGTATTAACCGGAAACTTAGTACATGTGTGGATACATAGACAAAACAGTATGTCCCTAGTATGCCTCTACTAGACTAGCTCATTGATCAAAGATGGTTATGTTTCCTAACCATAGACATGAGTTGTCATTTGATCAACGGGATCACATCATTAGGAGAATGATGTGATGGACAAGACCCATCCGTTAGCATAGCACTACGATCGTTTAGTTTTACTGCTATTGCTTTCTTCATGACTTATACATGTTCCTATGACTATGAGATTATGCAATTCCCGAATACCGTAGGAACACCTTGTGTGCTATCAAAAGTCACAACATAACTGGGTGATCATAAAGATGCTCTACAGGTGTCTCCGAAAGTATTCGTGGTGTTGGCATAGATCAAGATTAGGATTTGTCACTCCGAGTGTCGAAGAGGTATCTCTGGGCCCTCTCGGTAACACACATCACAATAAGCCTTGCAAGCAAAAGACTAATGAGTTAGTCATGAGATGATGTGTTACGGAACGAGTAAAGAGACTTGCCGGTAACGAGATTGAACTAGGTATGGAGATACCGACGATCGAATCTCGGGCAAGTAACATACCGATGACAAAAGGAACAACGTATGTTGTTATGCGGTTTTGACCGATAAAAGATCTTCGTAGAATATGTAGGAGCCAATATGAACATCCAGGTTCCGCTATTGGTTATTTACCAGAGATGAGTCTCGGTCATGTCTACATAGTTCTCGAACCCGTAGGTTGCGCACGCTTAACGTTTGATGACGATCAGTATTATGAGTTTATGAGTTTTGATGTACCGAAGGTAGTTCGGAGTCCCGGATGAGATCACGGACATGACGAGGAGTCTCGGAATGTCTGAGACATAAAGATTGATATATTGGACGACTATATTCGGACACCGGAAGTGTTCCGGAAAAGTTTCGGATTTAACGGGATTGCTGGAGGGGGTTACCGGAACCCCCTACGAGGGGGGATGGTCCATAGTGGGCCTTAAGGGAAAGACAGAGGCAGCCCATAGGGCTGTCCGGCGCCCCACCTAGGGTTCCTAGTTGGACTAGGATTGGGGGTGCCACCTCTCCCTCTTTTCCTTTCCCTCTCTTCCTTCTTTGGTGATTCCTACTAGGAATAGGATTGCAATCCTATTCCTAGTAGGATTGCACCCCTAGCCGCACCAGAGAAGGGCCGGCCGGCCTCCCCCCTTGCTCCTTTATATACGGGGGTAGGGGGGCACCGAAAGACACACAAGTTGAATTGTTCCAGCCGTGTGCGGTGCCCCCCTCCACAGAATCACACCTCGGTCATACCGTCGCGGAGCTTAGGCGAAGCCCTGCGCCGGTGAATACATCATATCCGTCACCACGCCGTCGTGCTGACGAAACTCTCCCGTGAAGCTCAACTGGATCAAGAGCTCGTGGGACGTCATCAAGTTGAACGTGTGCTGAACGCGGAGGTGCCGTACGTTCGGTGCTTGATCGGTTGAATCGTGAAGAAGTTCGACTACATCAACCGCGTCACTTGACGCTTCCGCTCCCGGTCTACGAGGGTACGTAGACACACTCTTCCCTCTCGTTGCTATGCATCTGGTAGATAGATCTTGCGTGATCGTAGGAAAATTTTAAAATACTACGTTCCCCAACAGTGGCATCATGAGCCAAGTTTATGCGTAGAAGATATGCACGAGTAAAACACAATGAGTTGTGGGCGATACTAGTGATACTGCTTACCAGCATGTCATACTTTGCTTCGGCGGTATTGTGAGATGAAGCAGCCCGAACCGACATTACGCGTACGCTTACGCGAGACTGGTTTCACCGTTACGAGCACTCGTTGCTTAAAGGTGACTGGCGGGTGTCTGTCTCTCTCACTTTAGCTGAATCAAGTGTGGCTACGCCCGGTCCTTGAGAAGGTTAAAACAGCACATACGTGATGAAACATCGTTGTGGTTTTGTATGCGTAGGTAAGAACGGTTCTTGCTAAAGCCTGTAGCAGCCACGTAAAACTTGCAACAACAAAGTAGAGGACGTCTAACTTGTTTTTGCAGGGCATGTTGTGATGTGATATGGTCAAGACATGATGAGTTATACCGTTTTTGTATGAGATGATCATGTTTTGTAAAGTTATCGGCAACTGGCAGGAGCCATATGGTTGTCGCTTTATTGTATGAAATGCAATCGCCATGTAATTGCTTTACTTTATCACTAAGCGGTAGCGATAGTCGTAGAAGCAATAGTTGGCGAGACGACAACGATACTACGATGGAGATCAAGGTGTCACGCCGGTGACAAAGGTGATCATGAAGGTGCTTTGGAGATGGAGATCAAAAGCACAAGATGATGAAGGCCATATCATGTCACATATTTTGATTGCATGTGATGTTCATCTTATTATGCTTCTTATTTTGCTTAGTTCGACGGTAGCATTATAAGATGATCCCTTACTAAATTTCATGGTATAAGTGTTCTCCCTGAGTATGCACCGTTGCGAAAGTTCGTCGTGCCGAGACACCACGTGATGATCGGGTGTGATAAGCTCTACGTTCAAATACAACGGGTGTAAGCCAATTTTGCACACGCAGAATACTCGGCTTAAACTTGACGAGCCTAGCATATGCAGATATGGCCTCGGAACACTGGAGACCGAAAGGTCGAGCGTGAATCACATAGTAGATATGATCAACATAAGATGTTCACCATTGAAACTACTCCATCTCACGTGATGATTGGACATGGTTTAGTTGATTTGGATCACGTGATCATTTAGATGACCGGAGGGATGTCTATCTAAGTGGGAGTTCTTTAATTAATATGATTAAATTGAACTTTAACTTATCATGAAACTTAGTCCTGATAGTTTTTGCATATCTATGTTGTTGTAGATCAATGGCCCATGCTACCGTTCCTTTGAATTTTAATGCATTCCTAGAGAAAGCTAAGTTGAAAGATGATGGTAGCAATTACACGGACTGGGTCCGTAACCTGAGGATTATCCTCATTGCTGCACAGAAGAATTATGTCCTTGAAGCACCGCTAGGTGACAAGCCCCCTCCCGCTAATGTAGACGCTTTGAACGTCTGGCAGTCGCGGTCTGATGACTACACGATAGTTCAGTGTGCCATTCTTTACGGCTTAGAACCGGGACTTCAATGACGTTTTGAACGTCATGGACCATATGAGATGTTCCAGGAGTTGAAGTTAATATTTCAAGCAAATGCCCGGATTGAGAAATATGAGATTTCCAATAAATTTTACAGCTGCAAAATGGAGGAGAATAGTTCTATCAGTGAACACTTGCTCAGAATGTCTGGGTACTACAATCATATGACTCAACTTGGTTGCAAAGTTGACGAGGATAGTGTTATTGATAGAGTTCTTCAATCACTGCCACCAAGCTATAAAGGCTTTGTGATGAACTATAATATGCGAGGGATGCAAAAGACAATTCCCGAGCTCTTCGCCATGCTCAAGGCTGCGGAGGTAGAAATCAAGAAGGAGCATCAAGTGTTGATGGTTAACAAGACCACTAGTTTCAAGAAAAAGGGCAAGGGAAAGAAGGGGAACTTCAAGAAGAATAGCAAGACAGTTGCTGCTTCCATGAAGAAACCCAAGTCTGGAGCCAAGCCTGAAACTGAGTGCTTCTACTGCAAGGGGACTGGACACTGGAAGCGGAACTGCCCCAAGTATTTGGCGGATAAGGATGGCAAGGTGAATAAAGGTATATGTGATATACATGTTATTGATGTGTACCTTACTAATGCTCGTAGTAGTACCTGGGTATTTGATACCGGTTCGGTTGCTAATATTTGTAACTCGAAACAGGGACTACGGATTAAACGAAGATTGGCTAAGGACGAGGTGACGATGCGCGCGGGAAACGGTTCCAAAGTCGATGTGATCGCCGTCGGCACGCTACCTCTACATCTACCTTCGGGATTAGTTTTAGACCTAAATAATTGTTATTTGGTGCCAGCGTTGAGCATGAACATTATATCTAGATCTTGTTTGTTGCGAGACGGTTATTCATTTAAATCAGAGAATAATGGTTGTTCTATTTTTATGAATGATATCTTTTATGGTCATGCACCCTTAAAGAGTGGTCTATTCTTATTGGATCTCGATTGTAGTGATACACATATTCATAATATTGAAACCAAAAGATGCAAGGTTAATAATGATAGTGCAACTTATTTGTGGCACTGCCGTTTAAGTCATATTGGTGTAAAACGCATGAAGAAACTCCATAGTGATGGACTTTTGGAATCACTTGATTATGAATCACTTGGTGCTTGCGAACCATGCCTCATGGGCAAGATGACTAAAACTCCGTTCTCCGGAACCATGGAGCGAGCAACAGATTTGTTGGAAATCATACATACTGATGTATGTGGACCAATGAGTGTTGAAGCACGCGGCGGGTATCGTTATTTTCTGACCTTCACTGATGATTTGAGCAGATATGGGTATATCTACTTAATGAAGCACAAGTCTGAAACATTTGAAAAGTTCAAAGAATTTCAGAGTGAAGTAGAGAATCATCGTAACAAGAAAATAAAGTTTCTATGATCTGATCGTGGAGGAGAATATTTGAGTTACGAGTTTGGTCTTCATTTGAAACAATGTGGAATAGTTTCACAACTCACGCCACCTGGAACACCACAGCGTAATGGTGTGTCCGAACGTCGTAACCGTACTTTATTGGATATGGTACGATCTATGATGTCTCTTACCGATTTACCACTATCGTTTTGGGGTTATGCTTTAGAGACAGCTGCATTCACGTTAAATAGGACATCATCTAAATCCGTTGATACGACACCATATGAACTATGGTTTGGCAAGAAACCAAAGTTGTCGTTTCTTAAAGTTTGGGGCTGCGATGCTTATGTGAAAAAGCTTCAACCTGATAAGCTCGAACCCAAGTCGGAGAAATGTGTCTTCATAGGATACCCAAAAGAGACTGTTGGGTACACCTTCTATCACAGATCCGAAGGCAAGATATTCGTTGCTAAGAATGGATCCTTTCTAGAGAAGGAGTTTCTCTCAAAAGAAGTGAGTGGGAGGAAAGTAGAACTTGATGAGGTAATTGTACCTTCTCCCGGATTGGAAAGTAGTACATCACAGAAAATTGTTCCAGTGATTCCTACACCAATCAGTGAGGAAGTTAATGATGATGATCATGAAACTTCGGATCAAGTTCCTGCTGAACGTTGTAGATCAACCAGAGTACATTCCGCACCAGAGTGGTACGGCAACCCAGTTCTGGAAATCATGTTACTAGACCATGATGAACCTACGAACTATGAGGAAGCGATGATGAGCCTAGATTCCGCAAAATGGCTTGAAGCCATGAAATCTGAGATGGGATCCATGTATGAGAACAAAGTGTGGACTTTGGTTGACTTGCCCGATGATCGGCAGGCCATCGAAAATAAATGGATCTTCAAGAGGAAGACCGACGCAGACGGTAATGTTACTGTTTACAAAGCTCGACTTGTTGCGAAAGGTTTTCGACAAGTTCAAGGAGTTGACTACGATGAGACTTTCTCACCTGTAGCGATGCTTAAGTCTGTCCGAATCATGTTAACAATTGCCGCATTTTATGATTATGAAATCTGGCAAATAGATGTCAAAACTGCATTCCTGAATGGATATCTCAAAGAAGAGTTGTATATGATGCAACCAGAAGGTTTTGTCGATCCAAAAGGTGCTAACAAAGTATGCAAGCTCCAGCGATCCATCTATGGACTGGTGCAAGCATCTCGGAGTTGGAATATACGCTTTGATGAGGTGATCAAAGCATATGGTTTTATACAGACTTTTGGAGAAGCCTGTATTTACAAGAAAGTGAGTGGGAGCTCTGTAGCATTTCTAATATTATATGTGGATGACATATTGTTGATTGGAAATGATATAGAATTTCTGGACAGCATAAAAGGATACTTGAATAAGAGTTTTTCAATGAAAGACCTCGGTGAAGCTGCTTATATATTATGCATCAAGATCTATAGAGATAGATCAAGACGCTTAATTGGACTTTCACAAAGCACATACCTTGATAAGATTTTGAAGAAGTTCAAAATGGATCAGTCAAAGAAAGGGTTCTTGCCTGTATTACAAGGTATGAAGTTGAGTAAGACTCAATGCCCGACCACTGCAGAAGATAGAGAGAAAATGAAAGTCATTCCCTATGCCTCAGCCATAGGATCTATCATGTATGCGATGCTGTGTACCAGACCTGATGTGTGCCTTGCTATAAGTTTAGCAGGGAGGTACCAAAGTAATCCAGGAGTGGATCACTGGACAGCGGTCAAGAACATCCTAAAGTATCTGAAAAGGACAAAGGATATGTTTCTCGTGTATGGAGGTGACAAAGAGCTCGTCGTAAACGGTTACGTCGATTCTAGCTTTGACACCGATCCGGATGACTCTAAGTCACAAACCGGATATGTATTTTTATTTAACGGTGGAGCTGTCAGTTGGTGCACTTCCAAGCAGAGCGTCGTGGCGGGATCTACGTGTGAAGCGGAATACATAGCTTCTTCAGAAGCAGCAAATGAAGGAGTCTGGATGAAGGAGTTCATATCCGATCTAGGTGTAATACCTAGTGCATCGGGTCCAATGAAAATCTTTTGTGGCAACACTGGAGCAATAGCCTTGGTGAAGGAATCCAGGTTTCACAAGAGAACAAAGCACATCAAAAGACGCTTCAATTCCACCCGCGATCTAGTCAAGGAGGGAGACATAGAGATTTGCAAAATACATACAGATCTGAATGTTGCAGACCCGTTGACTAAGCCTCTCCCACGGGCAAAACATGATTAGCACCAGGACTCCATGGGAGTGAGGATCATCACTTTGTAATCTAGATTATTGACTCTAGTTCAAGTGGGAGACTGAAGGAAATATGCCCTAGAGGCAATAATAAAGATGTTATTTGTATTTCCTTATATCATGATAAATGTCTTTTATTCATGCTAGAATTGTATTAACCGGAAACTTAGTACATGTGTGGATACATAGACAAAACAGTATGTCCCTAGTATGCATCTACTAGACTAGCTCATTGATCAAAGATGGTTATGTTTCCTAACCATAGACATGAGTTGTCATTTGATCAACGGGATCACATCATTAGGAGAATGATGTGATGGACAAGACCCATCCGTTAGCATAGCACTATGATCGTTTAGTTTTACTGCTATTGCTTTCTTCATGACTTATACATGTTCCTATGACTATGAGATTATGCAATTCCCGAATACCGTAGGAACACCTTGTGTGCTATCAAACGTCACAACGTAACTGGGTGATCATAAAGATGCTCTACAGGTGTCTCCGAAAGTATTCGTGGTGTTGGCATAGATCAAGATTAGGATTTGTCACTCCGAGTGTCGAAGAGGTATCTCTGGGCCCTCTCGGTAACACACATCACAATAAGCCTTGCAAGCAAAAGACTAATGAGTTAGTCACGAGATGATGTGTTACGGAATGAGTAAAGAGACTTGCCGGTAACGAGATTGAACTAGGTTCCGGAAAAGTTTCGGATTTAACGGGGTTGCCGGAGGGGGTTATGGGAACCCCCTACGAGGGGGGATGGTCCATAGTGGGCCTTAAGGGAAAGAGAGAGGCAGCCCATAGGGCTGGCCGGCGCCCCACCTAGGGTTCCTAGTTGGACTAGGATTGGGGGGCGCCACCTCTCCCTCTTTTCCTTTCCCTCTCTTCCTTCTTTGGTGATTCCTACTAGGAATAGGATTGCAATCATATTCCTAGTAGGATTGCACCCCTAGCCGCACCAGAGAAGGGCCGGCCGGCCTCCCCCTTGCTCCTTTATATACGGGGGCAGGGGGGCACCCAAAGACACACAAGTTGAATTGTTCCAGCCGTGTGCGGTGCCCCCCTCCACAGAATCACACCTCGGTCATACCGTCGCGGAGCTTAGGCGAAGCCCTGCGCCGGTGAATACATCATATCCGTCACAACGCCGTCGTGCTGATGAAACTCTCCCGTGAAGCTCAACTGGATCAAGAGCTCGTGGGACGTCATCAAGCTGAACGTGTGCTGAACGCGGAGGTGCCGTACGTTCGGTGTTTGATCGGTTGAATCGTGAAGAAGTTCGACTACATCAACCGCGTCACTTGACACTTCCGCTCCCGGTCTACGAGGGTACGTAGACACACTCTTCCCTCTCGTTGTTATGCATCTGGTAGATAGATCTTGCGTGATCGTAGGAAAATTTTAAAATACTACGTTCCCCAACATTTTTTACTAGTAGACCTTTTTGTGTGCCATTGAGAATAATTAACCATAATATTATCTAGGAGTTTGGTAGCTTCTCCTAAGGTAGTTTCCATGAAAGTGCCTCCTGCGGCCGAATCAAAAAGATTTCTGTAAGCAAAATTCAAACCAGCATAAAAGTTTTGAATAATCATCCATAAGTTCAAACCATGTGTAGGGCAATTACGTATCATTAATTTCATTCTCCCAAGCTTGTGCAACATGCTCATGATATAGTTGCTTACACTTCATAATATCGTTTCTAAGAGAGATCATCTTAGCAGGAGGGAAATACTAAGAGATAAAAACATCTTTGCACTTATTCCACGAATCAATACTATTTCTAGGCAAAGAGAAAAACCAAGTTTTAGCACGATCTCTAAGTGAAAACGGAAATAACTTCAATTTAACAATATCGTTATCCGTATCCCTTTTCTTTTGCATATCACACAAATCAACAAAGTTGTATAGATGGGTAGCGGCATCTTCACTAGGAAGGCCGAAAAATTGATGTTTCATGACAAGATTCAACAAAGCAGCATTGATCTCACAAGATTCAGCATCGGTAATAGGAGCAATTGGAGTGCTAATAAAATCATTATTGTTGGTATTGGAGTAGTCACACAATTTGGTATTGTTCTGAGCCATAGTGACAAGCAAGCAATCCAACACACAAGCAAACAAGAAGCAAGCGAACGATAAACACACGGCAGAAGAAGGGCAAATAAAACGGCAAGGGTGAAGTGGGGGAGAGGAAAATGAGAGGCAAATAAATGTAATGTGAAGGATAAGGGTTTGTGATAGGTACTTGGTATATGACTTTTGCGTAAGCCTCCCGGCAACGGCACCACAAATTGTTCTTGCCACTTCTCGAGCTTGCGTTGTATTCCCTCGAAGAGGAAAGGGAGATGCAGCATAGTAGCATACGTATTTCCCTCAGTTTTCTTAGAACCAAGGTATCAATCCAGTAGGAGACCACGCGCGAGTCCCTCGCACCTGCACAAACAAATAAGAGCTTCGCAGCCAATGCGATAAGGGGTTGTCAATCCCTTTACGGTCACTTACGAAAGTGAGATCTGATAGAGATGATAGTTTATATTTTGGTATTTTTTATTATAAGAACAAAAAGTAAAAGCGGAAAAGAAAAGTAGATTGTAGATTGATATGTTGAGAATAGACCCGAGGGCCATAGTGTTCTCTAGTGGCTTCTCTCATGATAGCGATATTCTACGGCGGGTAAACAAATTACTATCGAGCAATTGATAGAAAAGCGAATAATTATGAGACTATCTAGGCATGATCATTATATATAGGCATCACGTTCGAGACAAGTAGACCGAAACAATTCTGCATCTACTACAATTACTCCACACATCGACCGCTATCCAGCATGCATCTAGTGTATTAAGCTCATTAGAACGGAGTAACACCTTAAGCAAGATGACATGATGTAGAGGGATAAACTCAAACTTAGTGATATAAACCCCATCTTTTTATCCTCGATGGCCACAATACAATACGTGCCTTGCTGCCCCTACTGTCATTGGGAAAGGACACCGCAAGATTGAACCCAAAGCCAAGCACTTCTCCCATTGCAGGAACTATAGATCTTGTAGGCGAAACCAAACCAATAATTCGAAGAGACTTGCAAGGATATTATAATCATACATAAAATGTTCAGAGAAGAACCAAATATTTCTCATAGATAATCTTGATCATAAACCCACAATTCATCGGATCTCGACAAACACACCGCAAAAAGAGATTACATCGAATAGATCTCCTCGAAGACCGAGGAGAACTTTGTATTGAGATCCAAAGAGAGAGAAGAATCCATCTAGATGCTAGCTATGGACCCGATGGTCTGTGGTAAACTACTCACAACTCATGGTGAGGCGATGATGATGATGATGTAGAAGAACTCCGTGGAAGATCCCCCCTCCGACGGAGCTCCAGAACAGGCCCCAAGATGGGATCTCATGGGAACAGAAGGTTACGGCGGTGGAACAAGGGTTTTCTCTGTTGTTCTGATGGTTTCAGGGTACGTAGGTATATATAGGAGGAAGGAGGGCACCGGGGGCCAAATGTGGGGCCCACGAGGTAGGGGGCGCGCCCTATAGGGGTGGGGCACCCTCGTGGGAACCACGTATGCCCTACTTCGTGGTTCTCAAGTCTCCGGTGCGTTATTTTCTCCAAAAATATCTCTCCCGAAGGTTTCATTCCGTTTGGACTCCGTTTGATACTCATTTTCTGTAAATCCCTAAAACACGCACAAAACAACAATCTGGATTGGGCCTTTGGGTTAGTAGGTTACTCCCAAAAATAATATAGAAGTGTATAACAAAGCCTATTAAACATCCAAAACATCATAAATAATAGCATGGAACAATAAAAAATTATAGATACGTTGGAGACGTATCAGAATGCTCCAGGCGGGGCAGGCTATTTATGCGCGGTGGCACGATCGGGCGCACACTGTTCATTCCATCGGCCTTATTTTTTATCCGACGGACGAGATCAGCCGAGGGCACGATCCAACGGCCTAAAATGTATCAGGAACGAGATTCGACAGCCGAGGGTGCATGAGCTCTGAGGAGGGTCGGGGCTCCCCTCTATTCTTGTTTTAGGATACTACTCCAAGTAGACAGATATACATCGATTCATGCATGCATGCTAGTTCTCTCTTTCCACATGCTAGCAAGCAAACACAAAGCTACAACGTACAATCATGCTCCATGCATGATTGATGCCCGGAGTTTGAACTAGCAATTATATATAGTATAGTACTAGTACTACCACTAGCTAAACTAGAGCAAAGGTTACCATGCTTTTGGGCGGTAGGGTTGTACAACCTATTGCCAAGGAGCCTGACGGTAGAGTATTTTTCATGTCAAATAGACGTGATGGTGCAGTCAAGTTCCACCACCAGGGATCCTGATGGTGGTCAGTTATACCCTAGCGCCAACCATCTGACGGTAGGAAAAGGGTCGAATCCCGATTTTTTGAGACTAGGGTCAAATCTTGCTTAACTTCTGCAAAAGGGTCAAAACACCAAATTTGACTGCAATGAACACATGTATGAAATCATCCGCGTCCCCATCTCTATCCCATGTCATGGTTCGTAGCTCATCGAGGCCGGATTTGATGTTTTTATCTTTTTTAAAAAGTTCAGCGGGATTTGACCCTGGTTTCAAAAAAAATCAGGATATGACCCCTTTTCCTACCATCGGGGAGGCTGGCGGTTGGGTTGTTCAACCTATCGCCAAAAGCATATGCGGTAGCCCACCGTTTCGTGCCGTCCACCCTACCACCACGGTCCTAGCGGTAGCCTATGCAACCCTACCGCCAGAGACCCCAACGGTAGGTGTTGAGCAGTTATAAACCCACAGTGTCCGGATCGCGGGGCTCACCCACGAACCCAACCCCCATCTTCTCCACTGTACCACGCCGCAACAATAAAGAAGAACTCCTCTCTCATTCCCTCCACTCCCCCGTTCTACCTCCTTCGTTTCTCCACCATTTTTGCGGATCGAGATGGCTCCGAAACGATAGAAGTGAGCTCTCTCAATCCTTCCAATTAGTTTTAGTCAAAAAGCTTTCGATTTGATGCATTATTTGGTACAAGATGAACCATATTTCATCTATTAGGTTTTAATTTTTGTTGATTCTAGTTTTGTTTTGTTTTAATTTTTGTTGAAGATGAACCTTAGTTCATTTGGTATTTACTAGTTTCTGATTCTATTAAAAATTTAGTTTGAAGATGTACCCTAGTTCATGTTCATACATTTTTTAACTGTTTATTGATGTTTGATAATTTGATTGATGTGGTTGGATATGATTGAGGCTGAATATGTTATGATGGATAAATATGATTGATTCTTGATATGGTGGATAAATATGATTTATTATAGATATCATGGCTAAATATGATCGTTGATTCTATATCATTTTTGAGTTTGATTCAATGTGATTCATTTGCACATGATTCTGGCCGCCTCTATGGTGGTGGCTAGGTCTTATTTATAGTGGCCTTGGTCCTTTTCCCAAATATTGGCGGGAAGGGATCCCACAACGGCCAAATTTGAAGGGGAACATCTAGTACAAGTTATCCTGACAAAAGTGGTCTTCTCCGGCGAAAGGCTCTGGTGGTGGCGTCGCGCCAGGCTCCACGATGACCTCCGTTCTGCATCCTTGACGGTCCTTGGTCTTGTTGCACCTATATGGAAACCTTTGCCTGGTCCCTTGGGACTCCGCGCCTGCGCTTGCCCTGTTAGCACCAAATAGGAAACTGGTACGCTCCGCCCGCTGGCGCCCGCCTGGCCTTGGTCGTCATGGCTCACGTCGCGTGAAACTCGCGAGGTGCTCCTTGCGCTGATGTCTCTGCTCCACGGGAGCCGGCCTAGAGAGACAACCCCTAGGGAGGTCTTGCTGTCGCCTGCCTCTCGAGGCTTGGCCCCTTGCGAGGGTCTTGAGTTGCGGTTTCTGAAGTTGGGACATACCAGGTCGCTGATGGAGCAACGCCACGGGCCGCAGGCAGGAAAGTTTGGGTACCCCCATTCCCAGGATGCTGACAGTAGCCCCCGGGCCCAAGGCGCGCATGGACTTGGCTTCGAGGCGAAGCCAAAGGGCAGGGCAAAGCGCCGTGGGCTCCAAACGCATGCAGCCTTTGTCGACGTGTGGCGAGTTGATTGGACATGGGCGTCTTCGCTTCCCCACGCTGCCTCAGCAACTGCCCGAATTGATGTGACCCTGCTGCATGCATAGAGAAACATCAGTACGTGAGATTGTGGAGGCCGACAGTTGGCCTCCTCCAGGTTATAAATGGGGAGGGTGTCAGGACCCCGATCCTAAGTCACACCGATCTAGCTGTAACACGTCATATCACTTTGCGGCCTCACGCACGGTAACCCCACGGGTGCCACCTTACCTGGCCCGGGACCGTTTGCGCATTTTGGCACACGTATATGATAGTGTCGCTAGCATCCATATGACAGAGAACCCGGGCCGACATGGCTAGTTATAAACCAAAAGTGGCACTAAATTACAGAGACAGGCATCCATGACCCAGCAACGAACGTGTCGGTCATCAACGTATGAACCCAAGTCGTAGCAAGCTACATGGACTTAAAGGAACAACACGTGACATTTCCCCTAAGGGACAGACACAGGAACGAAGAAGGACACATGCCGGCCAGCCTACGTGTTCCGAGCAGTAGCAAGCTACCAAGGCTCATTGGAATCACTAGGAGGCATTTCCCTGTAAGATAGGCTACCAAAGGAAAACAACTAGGTGTCGGATCCCACACATACCAAGCATTTCAATCATACACGCAATATGCTCAATATGTGCAAATACAACATTGCATCACAACAGAACTCTATGACTCAAAGTACTTTATTTAAAAGGCTCCAAGAGCCATACATAACATAGTCATACAGGTAGGGGTCACATGACCCAACACTCAAGTCATACAGTCATACAAGCACAAGCGGAAGCTACATGTCTGAGTACAGACATCTTAGAAAATAAAACAGGCTTGGTGTAGCCTGACTATCTACAAGGCCCTTCACAAGCTCCAGATCACCGTCTGGGTGTCAAGCTACTCGTCGACGTCAACGTCTATGTAGAACCCATCAGCGGGGGCAGGGTTCTCCTCTGCAATAGTTATTAAGCAAACATGAGTACAAAGGTACTCAGCAAGTCTTACCACAGAACCTATCATACATGCAACATTATCAAAGGGGGTAGTGGAGTTTATAGCAGAATGCCAGCTTTGACCTTGGCTAACCTATACTACAACTCTCAACAGATTGCAAGATGTTATTACGAGCACGAGTCCTCTAATCACCACATCAATACACTACCGAGGATCCTCTTCCGTCATCCTACGGAAGGGCCATCCACGGCACTCACGCTTATCTTGAGGCTTTTAGTAGTATCCATCAACTTGTCTATGAACTGTAAGAGTAACCAAGTAGTTCGTACCGCGAACAACGGCTATTCGAATAGTTTGATAACCCTGCAGGGGTGTACCTCTTCACACACGCTTCCACCACTTATCGCCGTTTACTCGGCGTGTACTCGGCAACCTTCAAGCGGAAGCCCAGCGAGGGTGTCGGCCACGACCTGACTAACTACTCAAGACTCTCGTCCAGATTTATCGCCTATTTGGGTTCCATCCGTGGGGAGATCCGGCCGGGGTGTCGCTCACGGCCCCAAACAATGTGTACAAGGTTCCTGAGTCACCAAACGGGCAACCGGTACACCGTGCCACGTACCTGTCGCATCACAACCCACCCCGAGGTCAGCGTTGTGCACGACCTCCAGTAAGCTATAAACACCAGAAACTAGTTGCAACTCCTGGACAGAGATCAAGGGTAATTAATAAGCCGAGAGGGTCCATTGGTTTCGGGCCCAATGCATGGTAGTAACTGCAACTTGAACCACACATACAGATCTCAGGTCCTATGTACGGTTCCAATGAAACAACCCACCACGTACTCCTACATGGCCTTTCATCGATACCTTTACCAAGCGTAATCCACACTTCCCTCTCTTTATCGGTAAGATCATTTCACTCTGATCCATCACCCAGATGAATCAGACCAGACACAACTCTAAGCATAGCAGGCAACATAAGTAAATAGCATGGTGGATCACACATCACATGGCTCAATCAACTCCTACACATGCTAGTGGGTTTCAACTATTTACTGTGGCAATGACAGGTCATGCAAGGGAATAGGGTTCAACTACCGCGGCAAGTAGCAGTTCACGCACTGTTGCCTTAATGCAGTAAAAGAGAGCAGGAGCGAGAAGATTGGGTTTGTATCGGAATGATCAATGATTGCTTGCCTGACAAGGTAGTTGTCGGGTACTGCTCTTCAACTGGATACGGAGCTGTATCCTCGGGAGCAGGACCTAACACAGGGAATACCGACGATACAATCATTAACAAACAAATGCAACAATATGATGCATGTTTATGACAGGGCAAGATGCATGTGTGTTGGCTAATGCAACTAAAACCAGAAGGGTTTGAACCTATTTGAATCAAGGATTCAAATTGAAGTTCAAACTATTATTTAAATAAGTGCATTATCATGTTTTTGATATAAACAGCAAGTTAACTTGTTCAAACATGCATGAAACCAGTGCCATTAGATAGATTGGATTTTCTGATCATTTTTCATATATAAATCTTTTCCATCTGAGCTATGGTTGATTTTATATGATTTTTAGAAGTTTTGGGTATTTTCTGGAATTTCCTGAATTATTATTAAATCTAAAAATCCCAAAAAACCTTTACTGCGTCAGCATGACATCATGCTGACGTCAGCCAGTCAACAGGGCCGGTCCAGGTCAAACCTGACCAGTGGGTCCCTCATGTTAGTGTCACAGCTAATTAACTGAGTTAATTAGAGTTTAGTTAAAACTAATTAGCTGTCAGTGGGGCCAGGGCCCACGTGTCAGTGACTAAACTAATTAACTAATTAATATTAAATTAACACCTAAACTAAGTTTGACTTGCGGGCAGGGCCCACATGTCATTGACCCAGGGGGTCAAAACTGTGGTCAAACAGGTCAATCCCGCCGGCGACGTGACGCCGGCGAGGCAGAACACGGCGGCGTGCTTCGGAAAACGGCTGTGGGGCACGGCTCGAGCTGCGGCTGGGTGCGTTGGAGAGCTCTTGCTCTTCCGCATCGGATGATGGTGGTCGCCGGACCTGGGGTGGCCGGAGACGACGACAACGAGCTCGACGGCGGCGACCGGCATCGGGCGTGTGTGGAGATGCGGCTGCAGGTGCCTAGGCGATGCGTGCGTAGCACCGTTCGCATCTACGTGCTGTGGTGAGTGCGATGGACGGGCGCCGGTGACCAAATGGTCACCGGAGCATCACCGGCGACGAGCACGGCGGCGGTGCGTGCGGTGGAGCTACGTGCAATGTGTTACAGGGCAAGAGGGAGCCAACGGAGAGGGGGAGGAGGTAGCTAGGCTCACAGCGGTTGAAGCAAGCACCGAAGCGAGCTCGGGGGTGGTCGGAGCTGAGCAGCACGGTGAGGGGGATCTCCGTGGCTGGAGTTGGGGAAGAGGAGGTCGGGGCGTCTCCAGGGCGGGCGAGCGCTCGGGGCTCGGCCTGTTCGAAGCAGTCGAGGACGGCGGAGACGATGGACAACACAGCGGAGCTCGGGGACGACGGTGGACGTGGTTTCTACGACGGCGCGATCACGGCGGCGTCGGCCATGGCGCGGGGAGAGCGGAGGAGAGGAGCTGGGGAGGAACGGAGGTGTCTGAGGGGTCGAGGAGGTCGTGGACGTTCGATCCATCCTTCCAGGACGGCGAGGGGGCGAAGCAGGGCGGCGGGCAGCTGCATGGCGCGCGGCGCGGTCGCCGTCGAGCACCTGCCTGCCTGCCTGGCCGAGCCAAGCAGCTCGCTGGAGCGGCAGCTGGGCTGGGCCGGCAGGTGGGCCGGGTGGGCGCCAGTTTCCTATTTTCTTTTCCTATTTTCTTTTCTATTTCATTTCTTTTGCAACTTTGTTCATTTAATAAAAATGCCTAAACATTTTTATAAATCATAACACTTGTCATACCTGCTGTATATATTATAAACAGTAGGAAACATTACAGTTTATGATTATTTGAGCATTTAAAATATTTTATAGCATTTAAATGCCCAAATTCAAATACCATATGATTTAATCCAAAACCCTAGATTGTCCTAGAAAATTGTGCACCATTTTTGGCAGAGGTTTAAGACCAAGGCAGAAATGATGAACATTTTGAAGGGCATTTTGGGTACATTGGAAAATATTTTAGCAAACCCTAGTTGTTAGGGGAGGGGTGCTGGGGTTTCTGTTAATCCCATTTCAAGTTTCTTTGAAAGTAAACATGATGCACACTCTAATCAGGTCCTAATGCAAGTGCTAGCTAGGGATGTGACAACTCACCCCCACTTAAAAGAATCGCGTCCCGAGATTCGGGTTCCTCCGGAAAGAGGGTGGGGTACTCAAGTCGAAGATGATCCTCCCTTTCCCAAGTAGCTTCACTCTCGGAATGATGTGACCATTGAACCTTGAGAAACTTGATATTGTGGCGTCGAGTGGTACGCTCAGTTTGATCAAGAATACGAACGGGGTATTCTCGATATGTGAGATTGTCTTGGAGATCAAGCGTTTCGTGGTCCACTCCGCGGATAGGATCCGAGAAGCAACGCCTGAGTTGGGAAACGTGGAAAACATCATGAACTCTGGAGAGGTGCGGAGGTAGTTCCAATTGGTAGGCAACTTCTCCTCGTTTGGCAAGAATGCGAAAAGGACCGATGTAACGAGGGGCCAATTTGCCTTTGATACCGAATCGATGGGTTCCCTTAAGAGGAGTAACCCGAAGGTAAGCCTTATCGCTGACTTCAAAAGTCACAGCCTTATGATGACTATCATATTGGCTCTTTTGGCGAGACTGGGCCGTTTTCAATCTCTCACGAACGATGCGAACTTGTTCCTCTGCTTCCTGAATCATATCCGGGCCAAAGAATTTTCTTTCGCCGGTTTCTGACCAGTTAAGAGGTGTTCGACACCTTCGTCCATATAGAACTTCGAAGGGAGCTTTACCCAGGCTGGCCTGATAACTATTGTTATAAGCGAATTCGGCAAATGGAAGACATTTTTCCCATTCCATACCGAAAGAAATGACAGAGGCTCGAAGCATGTCTTCCAGAATTTGATTGACTCGTTCCACTTGACCACTTGATTGCGGATGGAAGGCAGTACTGAAAGAGAGATGAGTTCCCATAGCATTCTGGAAACTTTCCCAAAATCGTGAAGTGAAAAGACTTCCACGGTCTGAGTTAATCTCCAACGGTACACCATGAAGTGATACTATTCGAGAGATATATAAGTCTGCTAGCTGGCTAGCGGTAATACTCTCCCGAACAGGCAGGAAATGAGCTACTTTAGAGAGGCGGTCTATAACGACGAAGATAGCATTATTCCCTTTCCTGGACCTGGGAAAACCGGTAATGAAGTCCATACCGACTTTGTCCCATTTCCATTCAGGAATAGCTAAAGGTTGAAGGGTGCCAGCAGGCCGTTGATGCTCTGCTTTAACTCGACGACAAACGTCGCAGTTAGCAATGAACTGAGCGATTTCTCTCTTCATCCTAGTCCACCAGAATCTTTGACGTAGGTCTTGATACATTTTGGTACTACCGGGATGAATCGTGAGAGGAGATTCATGAGCCTCCTTGAGGATCAAACGTCTTAGGTTTCGCACTTTAGGAACCACTAAACGGTTGCTAAAGAATACGACTCCTTGATCATCAATTGAGAAACATCCTGCAACTCCTTTCTTGATGTTCCTCTTAATACGGGAAATTCCGGGATCAACCTTCTGTGCTTTGATGACTTGATCCAAAAGGGTAGGTTTCGCCACCAAGGTGGAAAGGAATCCTCGAGGAACAATGTGAAGGTTAAGCTTACGAAATTCCTCGTGGAGAAGTGGTTGACTTTGTTGTAACATTAAATTGTTACAATATGACTTACGACTTAGTGCATCAGCCATGACATTGGCCTTTCCAGGAGTGTAAGTGATTCCTAAGTCGTAGTCGGTGAGCAACTCAACCCAACGTCTTTGCCTGAGATTTAGATCCGGTTGGGTGAAGATGTACTTCAAACTTTGGTGATCAGTGAAGATTTCACAGCGATTACCAAGGAGGTAATGTCGCCATGTTTTGAGTGCATGGACTACAGCTGCAAGCTCTAGATCATGAGTAGGATAGTTATCCTCATGTGGACGCAACTGTCGGGATGCGTATGCAATCACTTGACGATCTTGCATAAGAATGCAACCTAGTCCTTGTCGCGAGGCGTCGCAATAAATTATAAAATCCTTGGAAAAATCTGGTGGTACCAGTACAGGTGCAGATGTCAGGCGTCTTTTCAGTTCCTGAAAACTGGACTCGCACTGTGGGGTCCACTCAAACTTTTTATCTTTCTTGAGGAGTTCGGTTAGAGGTTTAGCAACTTTGGAGAAGTTCTCGACGAAACGTCGGCAATAGCTCGCTAAGCCAAGAAAACTCCTAACTTGCTTGACCGATTCAGGGGGAGTCCAATCGAGGACGGCTTGAACTTGCTCGGGATTGACAGCAATACCCTTGCCAGAGATCACATGACCTAGATAGGTTACTTCTGGCAACCAAAATTCACATTTAGAGAATTTGGCATAAAGGCGGTGCTCTCGAAGTTTCGTCAATACCAGCCTTAAATGCTCGGCATGATCTTCCTTGTTCTTGGAGAAAATGAGTATATCATCGAGGTATACCACGACGAATTTATCCAAATACTCCATGAATATAGAATTCATTAACCGAGAAAAGGTAGCTGGGGCATTGGTTAATCCGAAGGACATGACGGTGTACTCATATTGGCCATAACGAGTAACGAAAGCCGTTTTAGGAATGTCCCCGTTCTTGATTTTGATTTGATGGTAGCCCAACCTCAAATCCATCTTAGAGAAGACTGAGGATCCAGCGAGCTGATCATACAGGTCATTGATCCTGGGAAGCGGATACTTATTCTTTATGGTGACCAGATTGACAGGTCGGTAATCTACAACCATCCGCTCCGTTCCATCCTTCTTCTTGACGAAGAGGACGGGGCAAGCCCAAGGGGAAGAACTAGGACGGATGAAACCTTTTTGCAAAGACTCATCGAGTTGTTTCTTTAGCTCAGCTAATTCTAGTGGTGCCATCTTATAAGGTCTCCTAGAGATTGGGACAGTTCCAGGAATAAGATCTATCACGAACTCGACATCTCTGTCAGGTGGAACTCCTGGCAGTTCTTCTGGAAAAACATCCGGAAAGTCACGGACTACCGGGATATCTTCGAGTTCTGGTAAAGGGCTGGCATTAAGAGAGTAGAGCTGACGTTCAGCCATTCGAGTCAAGACATTGACTATCTTGCCGGATGGATGTGTAAGTTGAACGGTCCTAGTAAAGCAATCAATCTTGGCATAATGAGTTGTCATCCAATCCATACCCAAGATGATGTTTATGTCCGAGGACTTGAGAGCGATTAGAGATGCAAGGAAAACAAGTCTATCGACAAGGATTTCATTTCCATGGCTTACCCTAGAGGTTTGCCACTTTGAACCAGGAGTTTGAATAACCATGGAAGTAGGCATGTCACAAAAAGTCATGTTGTGCAATCGAGCATAGCTTTCAGATATGAACGAATGGGATGCTCCAGTATCGAAAAGAACAGATGCCAGATGGCAGTTTACGAGAAGCGTACCAAGGACGACGTTAGGATCCTCATAGGCTTCTTCAGCAGAAACATAGTTGACATGACCACGTGCAGTGGGGATTGGCTTGACATAGTTCACCTTGCCGGTTGGCTTACCACGGCCAACGGGTTTTCCTGGCTGGTTCTGGGGACAATCACACATGTAGTGTCCCGGTTCTCCACGCTTGAAACATGTCACAGTGGTGGTGCGTGGAGCAAGGTTGGAGGGTGGACCTCCATAGGTCTTAACAGGTGCAAACTGTTGAGTTGGACGAGGCGCCTCATAGGATGGCCTCGGTGTATACTTGGGTGGCAGAGCAGTGTTAGGAACCCATACACTGCGCTTGTGAGAACCAGAGCCGGATGAGGAACCAAGGTCTCGAGTATGCTTGCGGGTGGCCTCAAAGTCGGTCTGGCCTGTCTCAGCACTGATAGCCTTGTTAACCAACTTCTGGAAGGAGGTGCACTCGTGCAGACGTAGATCTCGACGAAGTTCAGGGCTGAGTCCCTTGCGGAACCTCGCCTGTTTCTTGGCATCGGTGGATACTTCTTCAGGTGCATAGCGTGCCAGATTACCAAACTCACGACTGTAGCCATCCATAGTCAGGCGGCCCTGGGTGAAATTGCAGAATTCCTCCCGCTTGCGATCCATGAGACCTTCCGGAATGTGATGTTCACGGAATGCCTCACTGAACTCAGCCCAGGTAGTGACTTGGCCAGCAGGACGCATAGCTTCAAAGTTTTCCCACCAAAGACTGGCAGGGCCCTCAAGATGGTAGGCGGCGTAGATAACCTTGTCAGCTTCGGCCACACGGGCAGAGTGTAGCTTGTGGGTGATGCTACGTAGCCAGTCATCAGCATCCAAAGGTTCAGTGGAGTGATGGAACTTCGGTGGACACATCTTGATAAAATCGTAGATTGACACCACGTCATTCCTCTGACGGAACCCAGTGTTTTGCTCTATGCGTTCCAGCAGACGGTTGGTCTCTCTCTTGTTCCGTTCTGCTTCAAGCATAACTTCCGCCAAGGAGGGTGGCTGGGGCAGATTTCCATCTCTAGCCCCACTAGCCTCACCCTGCTCCTGAGCAGCAGGAGTGTTGCGAGTGTTGACCATCCTAGGAAAACAAAACAACGGTTTAGACAAGGATGGCAAAAATTTGACATAGAAGTGCAGAATGTAAGGGATGACACAGAATGCAGAGATGTTCATCCGTACGACATGGTAATATAGGAACTGCTATATATACACCATTGGTCATACACACCATACAAAGTTTAGTACAAGCCAAGGCTAAAGTACAACTGCGGTGAAAGACGATACATCCCATCAGAGGCACTCCAAGCTCCTATACATTATTTAACTACACCTCCGGAATTCAGTACACACTAAGTCATATTCCACAAGACGCGCAGGACAGTGGAAATACAACTACTACAATACTACTACAACCACGGATTAGCTCAGACATTCGCGTAGTAATCCTCGTAAAGATTACCACCGTAGCCTGGAAGTGGTACAGACGGATCTTGGAACTCGCGAGCACTCGATGGCTGAGGACCATAAGGGCATGGGTGTGGTCTCGGTCCCGATGCTGGTGGTAACCGACGCCCACGTGGAGGTGTAATACCCCCAACGTCACGCCAATCCATGCGATCAGGCAGACGAGTCCGCACAGGGTACAGATCCCGCATGTCCAGATATCCGGCGTGCACAGCAGGTGCAAGCCGTGTCAAAGTAGTCCAGTGAGCGGCTCGAGTGTTATACAGCTCCATTCGGAGGGCACGGACCTCACGGTCCCTATCCTCCAACATCTGAACAGTAGTCTGAAGCAGTGGCTCTTCATGAGCAGCATCAGTATACAGACCAGTGTAGTAGCCTTCTTCTCCGGGGAGTGAAGCTGGCATGTAACAGAACTCAGTGTTCAGCAACAGGGCATGCCTAGCACGGAGAATGGTCATCATCGAATAAGCGGCATCCTGCACTGCCATCTCGATGGTAATCCCGAGTCCATAAGACCAATGGATGGGATCATTAGCTCCGGGATATGAGGGGTATATCCGGACTGTGCAGAAATACTGACTTTGATTGAAATCCCGGTACTGTTCCTCCACAGTGTATTCAGGATACCAGCGATAACCGGTCTCAGTCATCACACGGACTAGCATGGTCGTATGACCGGGCACATTAATGCACCGAGTCAAACGAACCACTTGGTGAGGGATGCGGCCAGACATCTGAAACACGAAATAATGCAAAGGCATTAGTGTTTCTGGAAGAAATCGGGCAGCATAAAACCTGTAAATGCTCAAACAAAGATTTGAGACATCATACAAATGATAGCATAGCCACTCAACAATTCCATATCAAGGTTCCGGTTCAACAATCATCATACTCAAAAGGATAGAAACTGAACTGAGGCTTGAAACCAACAATCCTAAGAGTCTACGGATTAGTAACACGTGAACCTAGTAAGGATAAGAGGCCTAGTCCTAAATCCCCGTAGAAAGAATAGACAGACTCAGATCAGAAGGGCATAAGGTAAAGGAGTAAAAAGATCCTTACGTTCCCTTCCACAATCAATTCCCCTACATATAACTAAGAATTTTTCTAGACTCAACATCGACCAGTTTGGCTTGAGAAACCTACAGGCAGTCCAGCTCTGATGCCAACGCTGTCAGGACCCCGATCCTAAGTCACACCGATCTAGCTGTAACACGTCATATCACTTTGCGGCCTCACGCATGGTAACCCCACAGGTGCCACCTTACCTGGCCCGGGACCGTTTGCGCATTTTGGCACACGTATATGATAGTGTCGCTAGCATCCATATGACAGAGAACCCGGGCCGACATGGCTAGTTATAAACCAAAAGTGGCACTAAATTACAGAGACAGGCATCCATGACCCAGCAACGAACGTGTCGGTCATCAACGTATGAACCCAAGTCGTAGCAAGCTACATGGACTTAAAGGAACAACGCGTGACATTTCCCCTAAGGGACAGACACAGGAACGAAGAAGGACACATGCCGGCCAGCCTACGTGTTCCGAGCAGTAGCAAGCTACCAAGGCTCATTGGAATCACTAGGAGGCATTTCCCTGTAAGATAGGCTACCAAAGGAAAACAACTAGGTGTCGGATCCCACACATACCAAGCATTTCAATCATACACGCAATATGCTCAATATGTGCAAATACAACATTGCATCACAACAGAACTCTATGACTCAAAGTACTTTATTTAAAAGGCTCCAAGAGCCATACATAACATAGTCATACAGGTAGGGGTCACATGACCCAACACTCAAGTCATACAGTCATACAAGCACAAGCGGAAGCTACATGTCTGAGTACAGACATCTTAGAAAATAAAACAGGCTTGGTGTAGCCTGACTATCTACAAGGCCCTTCACAAGCTCCAGATCACCGTCTGGGTGTCAAGCTACTCGTCGACGTCAACGTCTATGTAGAACCCATCAGCGAGGGCAGGGTTCTCCTCTGCAACAGTTATTAAGCAAACATGAGTACAAAGGTACTCAGCAAGTCTTACCACAGAACCTATCATACATGCAACATTATCAAAGGGGGTAGTGGAGTTTATAGCAGAATGCCAGCTTTGACCTTGGCTAACCTATACTACAACTCTCAACAGATTGCAAGATGTTATTACGAACACGAGTCCTCTAATCACCACATCAATACACTACCGAGGATCCTCTTCCGTCATCCTACGGAAGGGCCATCCACGGCACTCACGCTTATCTTGAGGCTTTTAGTAGTATCCATCAACTTGTCTATGAACTGTAAGAGTAACCAAGTAGTTCGTACCGCGAACAACGGCTATTCGAATAGTTTGATAACCCTGCAGGGGTGTACCTCTTCACACACGCTTCCACCACTTATCGCCGTTTACTCGGCGCGTACTCGGCAACCTTCAAGCGGAAGCCCAGCGAGGGTGTCGGCCACGACCTGACTAACTACTCAAGACTCTCATCCAGGTTTATCGCCTATTTGGGTTCCATCCGTGGGGAGATCCGGCCGGGGTGTCGCTCACGGCCCCAAACGATGTGTACAGGGTTCTCGAGTCACCAAACGGGCAACCGGTACACCGTGCCACGTACCTGTCGCATCACAACCCACCCCGAGGTCAGCGTTGTGCACGACCTCCAGTAAGCTATAAACACCAGAAACTAGTTGCAACTCCTGGACAGAGATCAAGGGTAATTAATAAGCCGAGAGGGTCCATTGGTTTCGGGCCCAATGCATGGTAGTAACTGCAACTTGAACCACACATACAGATCTCAGGTCCTATGTACGGTTCCAATGAAACAACCCACCACGTACTCCTACATGGCCTTTCATCGATACCTTTACCAAGCGTAATCCACACTTCCCTCTCTTTATCGGTAAGATCATTTCACTCTGATCCATCACCCAGATGAATCAGACCAGACACAACTCTAAGCATAGCAGGCAACATAAGTAAATAGCATGGTGGATCACACATCACATGGCTCAATCAACTCCTACACATGCTAGTGGGTTTCAACTATTTACTGTGGCAATGACAGGTCATGCAAGGGAATAGGGTTCAACTACCGCAGCAAGTAGCAGTTCACGCACTGTTGCCTTAATGCAGTAAAAGAGAGCAGGAGCGAGAAGATTGGGTTTATATCGGAATGATCAATGATTGCTTGCCTGACAAGGTAGTTGTCGGGTACTGCTCTTCAACTGGATACGCAGCTGTATCCTCGGGAGCAGGACCTAACACAGGGAATACCGACGATACAATCATTAACAAACAAATGCAACAATATGATGCATGTTTATGACAGGGCAAGATGCATGTGTGTTGGCTAATGCAACTAAAACCAGAAGGGTTTGAACCTATTTGAATCAAGGATTCAAATTGAAGTTCAAACTATTATTTAAATAAGTGCATTATCATGTTTTTGATATAAACAGCAAGTTAACTTGTTCAAACATGCATGATACCAGTGCCATTAGATAGATTGGATTTTTCTGATCATTTTTCATATATAAATCTTTTCCATCTGAGCTATGGTTGATTTTATATGATTTTTAGAAGTTTTGGGTATTTTCTGGAATTTCCTGAATTATTATTAAATCTAAAAATCCCAGAAAACCTTTACTGCGTCAGCATGACATCATGCTGACGTCAGCCAGTCAACAGGGACGGTCCAGGTCAAACCTGACCAGTGGGTCCCTCATGTCAGTGTCACAGCTAATTAACTGAGTTAATTAGAGTTTAGTTAAAACTAATTAGCTGTCAGTGCGGCCAGGGCCCACGTGTCAGTGACTAAACTAATTAACTAATTAATATTAAATTAACACCTAAACTAAGTTTGACTTGCGGGCAGGGCCCACATGTCATTGACCCAGGGGGTCAAACCCATGGTCAAACAGGTCAATCCCGCCGGCGACGTGACGCCGGCGAGGCAGAACGCGGCGGCGTGCTTCGGAAAATGGCTGTGGGGCACGGCTCGAGCTGCGGCTGGGTGCGTTGGAGAGCTCTTGCTCTTCCGCATCGGACGACGGCAACGAGCTCGACGGCGGCGACCGGCGTCGGGCGTGTGTGGAGATGCGGCTGCAGGTGCCTAGGCGATGCGTGCGTAGCACCGTTCGCATCTACGTGCTGTGGTGAGTGCGATGGACGGGCGCCGGTGACCAAATGGTCACCGGAGCATCACCGGCGACGAGCACGGCGGCGGTGCGTGCGGTGGAGCTACGTCCAGTGTGTTACAGGGCAAGAGGGAGCCAACGGAGAGGGGGAGGAGGTAGCTAGGCTCACAGCGGTTGCAGCAAGCACCGAAGCGAGCTCGGGGGTGGTCGGAGCTGAGCAGCACGACGAGGGGGATCTCCGCGGCCGGAGTTGGGGAAGAGGTGGTCGGGGGCGTCTCCAGGGCGGGCGAGCGCTCGGGGCTCGGCCTGTTCGAAGCAGTCGAGGACGGCGGAGACGATGGACAACACGGCGGAGCTCGGGGACGACGGTGGACGTGGTTTCTACGACGGCGCGATCACGGCGGCGTCGGCCATGGCGCGGGGAGAGCAGAGGAGAGGAGCTGGGGAGGAACGGAGGTGTCTGAGGGGTCGAGGAGGTCGTGGACGTTCGATCCATCCTTCCAGGACGGCGAGGGGGCGAAGCAGGGCGGCGGGCAGCTGCGTGGCGCGCGGCGCGGTCGCCGTCGAGCACCTGCCTGCCTGCCTAGCCGAGCCAAGCAGCTCGCTGGAGCGGCAGCTGGGCTGGGCCGGCAGGTGGGCCGGGTGGGCGCCAGGTAAGTGTTTTCCTATTTTCTTTTCTATTTCATTTCTTTTGCAACTTTGTTCATTTAATAAAAATGCCTAAACATTTTTATAAATCATAACACTTGTCATACCTGCTGTATATATTATGAACAGTAGGAAATATTATAGTTTATGATTATTTGAGCATTTAAAATATTTTATAGCATTTAAATGCCCAAATTCAAATACCATATGATTTAATCCAAAACCCTAGATTGTCCTAGAAAATTGTGCACCATTTTTGGCAGAGGTTTAAGACCAAGGCAGAAATGATGAACATTTTGAAGGGCATTTTGGGTATATTGGAAAATATTTTAGCAAACCCTAGTTGTTAGGGGAGGGGTGCTGGGGTTTCTGTTAATCCCATTTCAAGTTTCTTTGAAAGTAAACATGATGCACACTCTAATCAGGTCCTAATGCAAGTGCTAGCTAGGGATGTGACAGAGGGGGTGAAGCCCCCGTTGCCATCTCATTCTTCTTGTCGCCCGCTTCTTCTCTTCTTCCTCCTTGCCGCCTCTGCTTACTGTGACGCCCATGGCACCGATAAGAAGGTTATCTACTGCTAAGAGAGGAAAGACTCCCTATGAGGAGCGGGAAGCGCTCCCGCCGAAGAAGAGGTTCAGCCGCCCCCGCAGTGCTGGCGAGACGCGGGACGTGACGAGGCCTTGGTGTGAGAGACCTCCTCTCAGCTACTCGCTGCCCTTGTATGCCCAGGGGAAAGGGGGTCGTGCTCCTACCGCTCGCGTCGTGATCGAGGTCGTCCTACTAGGGCGGTCGGTCCCCGAACTCACGCCGAGGGCTCCTCGCGCGAGTTCTTGGTGTGGACTGCTGTAGGATCGAAAGTATGTCTAGAGGGGGGGTGATTAGACTACTTGACAATATTAAAATTCTGCCTTTTGATCATGCAATGTTTTTGACAGTTTCACAATTAAGATCAATTCAAGTATCACCCTACACATGCAATTCTAGAGTAATAGCAGCGGAAAGTAAATTGCACATGTAGTAAAGAGAGGTGGAGAAGATCAAACGCAGTTTGGTGACACGGAGATTTTTGTCGTGGTTCCGATAGGTGGTGCTATCGTACATCCACGTTGATGGAGACTTCAACCCACGGAGGGTAACGGCTGCGCGAGTCCACGGAGGGCTCCACCCACGAAGGGTCCACGAAGAAGCAACCTTGTCTATTCCATCATGGCCTACGCCCACGGAGGACTAGCCTTACTCGGGGTAGATCTTCACGAAGTAGGCGATCTCCTTGCCCTTACAAACTTCTTGGTTCAACTCCACATCTCAAAGACGGAGGCTCCCAAGCGACACCTAACCAATCTAGGAGGCACCACCCTCCAAAAGGTAATAGATGGTGTTGATGATGATGAACTCCTTGCTCTTGTGCTTCAAGTGATAATCTCCCCAACACTCAACTCTCCTCACTGATATGGCTGTGGTGGAAGAAAGGATTGAGTGGAAAGCAACTTGGGAAGGCTAGAAATCAAGTTTCATATGGTAGGAATGGAATGGCTTGATCTCAACACAAGGGTAGGTGGTTCTCTTCTCAGAAAGTGTATGGTAGGAGTGGTAGACTTTCTGATGGCTCTCTCCACGAATGAAGAGGGGGTGGAGGGGTATATATAGCCTCCACACAAAATCCAACCGTTACACACATATTTGGGCCATCTCGGTGGGACCGAAGTGAAAACTCGGTCAGACCGAAAGTTCAAATATAGTTAACGTTGGGATTTTCGGTGGGACCGAAAATACCATCTCGGTGTGTCCGAAGTGAGTCAAAGGTAGGAGCTTGCCATCTCGGTGGGACCGAAATTAACAACTCGGATATTCCGAAGTGATGTCAATTGGTTACAGAAGGTTGGCAGTCCATTTTCGGTGAGACCGAAACTCAAAATCGGATGGACCGAGAAATTAGGGTTTGGAAGAATAACTGTGGTGGTTCATCTCGGTGGGACTGAGTTTGCAGAATCGGTTTGTCCGAGATTACTTATGAGTGTGTTAAGTAGTGAAAGGTGCTGATAGTTGAGGGAGCTAGATCACTAAGCACTTGAGCAACCAGATCATTAACACAACCTCATCCCCTTTTAATAGTATTGGCTTTTCCTATGGACTCAATGTGATCTTTGATCACTAAACCAAAAATAGAGTCTTGAGCTTTTGCCAATGCTTGTCTTAGCATTTTGAGGGGTCCACTTCTTCAGACATTTCCATACCCATATCATCGAACTTCTCTGAAATGATTCTCAAGTAAATATTAGTTCAATGATATATATGTTGTTATTAATTACCAAAACCACCCGGGGATTAGTTGCACTTTCAACTGCGATGCCGCCGCCTTCTTGGATCCGGTTCCCGAGGTTCTTCGCATAGCTGATGCCGGCGAGGGGGCCTGCCAAGCTGTGGTTGCAGCATGCTGGGTGCTGCAGCCAAGCTACGGAGGCGGAGGTTGAGGTCGTCCCCCCGGCAGGTGTCTTCATGACTCGAGGATGGGGCGAAGTCTCCCGCGTGTGCCACCCTGATGGAGTCTCTGTCATCCACTTCGAGTTCGACGGCGCCTCCACGTTGTTCTTCAAGGTCTTCGACGAGGAAGAACGCCGCCAATAGTGCTGCCCTGGTGGGAGCCATCAAGGAGGCATAGCGACGGGCTCCATGCCTACTCTCGGTCCCGCCGTCAGCTCTCCTAGCAGAAGCGATGGCCCTTGGGAGTCTAGCGGCTCTCCCGAGGCTGACGAGTCTCCGGAGACAAGCGACGACAGCTACGCGCCTCCAAGCTCGCACCGCGCCCGGAGCGTAGCAGCTGCACGAGCTCGTCGCCGATGGTGACTTGAATGGGGTTGGAGATGGCCTCTCATGGCCCACTGTAGATGATGGCGGTGACGGCGGCACTCGTAGTTAGGGTCTCCCGGAATCTCTTTCTTTTGCTCCCTGCGAGGAATCAAAGCCAACCCCATGGGGGCGTGTAAAGAACCTGTAATGCTTTTGCTCCGATGCTTATTATCCTTGCTAAGAAACCATGTTTGCCAGCCTCGCTCCGGCAATGTTGCTCCTTTTTACCCTTTCAGTAGCTTTGTGCTCTACGCAGGAAGGTCCCAGTCCCAAGGCAAGCTACAGCCATCGCAGGTATGCCAGGTCGCAATGCCGTGGTTAAGGCCAGGAGGTGAGCGGCCCGGGGTCCGGTAAGAGCTCTTGAAGCCCGATGCTCAAGAGATCCCCCTTGGCATGCAAGCAGCTTCCGGAGGCTAAAAAGGGAGGGGCATTGCCGAAGCATGACTACAGAAACCAACTTGTCAAGTGATGGCGACATGCCAGTTGGATGCATGACTTATCTTCGACGGCTTGAGGTGATTCTTCACGTGGCGCGCTTGGCTCGCTCCTGATGCAGTGTGACTGAGATTTCGTGATTTCCTTCCCGCTTGCCTTAGAGTTCTGCGTCGGCAGAGCCCGACCCCACGCATACCTCAGCAGCCACTGGCTCGTTCGGATCGCCAATATGAGACAAGGGAGTGAGGGGCTACGTGGCCAGTTAGGCCCCTGAGAGGCGATGCTCAGGGGTCCCCCTTGACGTACTAACAACCCTCAGGAAGGAAATGCTGGACTAGGCCTTGGTGTTCTGCGTCGGCAGGGCCCGACCCCGCGCATACATCAGCCGCCGCTGGCTTGTCTAGGTCGCCAGGACAAGACCAGGGAGTGAGGGGCTACGTGGCCAGTTAGGCCCTTGAGACGCGATGCTCATGGGTCCTTCTTGACGTACGAATAGAACTGATCTCTCTAAGTCGGCATCCCCTTTTCCCATTCTTCTTGGTGCTCTGCGTCCTCGGGTCCCGACCCTCTAGCAAAACTCAGCCGCCGCTGGTATGCCAGGTCGCGATGCCGTGGTCTAGGCCAAGGGTGAGGGCTGGAGAGTTAGTAGGAACCTCTGAGACGCGATGCTCAGAAGCCCCCCCCCCTTTAACGCACAAGAGAATTGCGTGAGAAGGAGAAACCAGCAAGGTCGCCTGCCGCCGGGCTCCTGAGATTCCTGGGGTTAGTCTGACAAAACATCACAACTTAGAACCGCGCCTATCGCTGGGCCACTGATAATTCTGGAGGAAGACGAAGGCACCGAGGACCTAGTGAGGTGACGTGCATGAGGCGGGCCGCGAGTCAGAGCTTGATCTCTTGGATTTGTCAGTGTTGCAGGGACAGACCAGAGCACAAGCGCCATGCCAACGTGTGTATCCCCCGTTGCGAGATGAGCAGAAGTCCGTTTGGCAGCGAGGGAGGCGAAAAGAGGTGGTGAGTAATAAGGTGATGACCACAAGGTAATCCATAGGAGGAAATGAGCTAATCCAGGTGATGTAAAATGTGATACATGCCATAGGGATGGACCCATGCGGCCTGGGGGTGCCCCCAGCAGAGTAAGCTAAAGATGCAAAAACTATACACGTCGCAGGGGCGAGCTCGTGCGACTTGGGGATGATGAAGCCCGAGGGACGCCCCCAATTGAACAAACTGAAATAAGGTCACCTCGCACCAATGCTGGAGTGGTGTTGATGTAGCTAGAGATGCTCGCTGTAGACGTCGCTCCTCATGAGCCGCCTGGCTCCGGGGCCTCGAGAGGCTCCGGAGGTTCCGATGGCTCGCGAAGAACCGACTCCATTTTAGCCAAGATCTACTGATGCATGGCCTCACGAGCCACTAAGACTTCCCGCATGTGGCGCTGGTGGAGAGCCGCCTGGTTCGGCAAGCCGAAGGGCATGCGAACGTAGCTGTGAGTAGGACCCTCACACCGGCCCACCTGAGATGGTCAGTAGAGCTCCTGAGACGCGATCCTGTTGAGTCCTGGGACGTTGATGCAGACGTGCAGCCAGTCGCCCGAGCCGGGGATGACAGCTGCACCCCGGGGTGCCGGGCGGCGCTCGCCCCGCTTTTCCCTTGGCATCGACAAGTCTTTGATGGTCTAGTTGATGAACTCCTGAGCTCTTGGTGCCTGTCGGATTTAGGGCTCCGCAAAACCCGTTAAGTTCGAACACAGGGGCGTGAACAAAGATCTCTCCCACTCACGTCTACCTAGCGCCTCGCTCTCGTCTCGGTGGAAGGATTCAAGCAAACAACGAACAAACACACAAGAGTTTATCCAGGTTCAGGCCACCGCGAGGTGTAAGACCCTACTTCCTGCTTTGGTAGATTGGCTCTGGGTGAGCTAGAGTATGAACTAGTACAAGAGTTCCTGAGCTCAGGAGGCGAGCTCAGGAGGGTCAGGAGGCTAGTGTTCTTGGTCCTTGTTCGGTGGTCAAGTACGTGTGTCGGTCCCCTTCTCAGTGGGAATCCTAGCTACTTATATAGGCGTCCACGGTCCTCTTCCCCCGAAATGTTTAGGCGGGAAGGGATTCCACAACGGCCATTTTTGAGCGGGAACACAAGGATGTTCCTACCCTAACAAAAGCAGTCTTCGCCTGCAAAAGGATCAGGTGGTGACACGGTGGTGGGCTCGACGGTGACGTCTTCCTTATCGCCCCGCTCCTTGGGAACCAACGGCTGCGTTGTCTCCTTTGCACCGAAATTGCAACTGCGCCGCTGGCGGGTGCTAGCACCCACTGGCGCGGTCCGTCACTGCTGACATCACTACCTCCTCCTGAGGCAGGCTTGGCCTCGGATTCTCCGCCCCTCCGGAACGCCTTGCCGAGGCCGCTCCCGAGGAGATCTTCGCGTCGTTCTCCTCGCGAGGCCTGGCCCCTCACGAGGGTCTTGAGCAGCTGGTCGAGTAGCTGGGCCGTACTAGGCCGTGTGAAGCAGCGTGTCGCGGCCCGCAGACAGGCAAGTCTGGGTACCCTGGTTCCCAGTACGCCGACAGTAGCCCCTGGGCCCAAGGCGCGCACGGAGTTGGCTTTGGGGCGAAGCCTTTAGGCAAGGTCGAAGCGCCGCGGGCCCTAAAAGGCTACGGGCCAGGCTGGTGCGCAATTTGTTGGTTGGGACATGGCGGCTCCACTTCCCACGCAACCTTGGCGATCATGACTTGACAACTCCTTGGAGCGGGTGACGAGGGAGTAATGGCTGCGACACCATTGGCTGGCGGTTGGTCTCCTCCGCCCTATAAATGGGGCTAGGGGGAAGCCCCCAGGCCATTTTCAAGCCAACATCGTCTCTCCTTGCTTGTCCTTTGCTCTCCCTCCCCGTCGCAAGATCTTCATGGCGCCGCCGAGGAAACCAACTGCTGCGGAGAAGGGGGAGACCCCGAAGAATCCAGTCCCGCTGCCGCCGAAGAGGGGGTGGAGGGGTATATATAGCCTCCACACAAAATCCAACCGTTACACACATATTTGGGCCATCTCGGTGAGACCGAAGTGAAAACTCGGTCAGACCGAAAGTTCAAATATAGTGAACGTTGGGATTTTCGGTGGGACCGAAAATACCATCTCGGTGTGTCCGAAGTGAGTCAAAGGTAGGAGCTTGCCATCTCGGTGGGACCGAAATTAACAACTCGGATATTCCGAAGTGATGTCAATTGGTGACAGAAGGTTGGCAGTCCATTTTCGGTGAGACCGAAACTCAAAATCGGATGGACCGAGAAATTAGGGTTTGGAAGAATAACTGTGGTGGTTCATCTCGGTGTGACTGAGTTTGCAGAATCGGTTTGTCCGAGATTACTTATGAGTGTGTTAAGTAGTGAAAGGTGCTGATAGTTGAGGGAGCTAGATCACTAAGCACTTGAGCAACCAGATCATTAACACAACCTCATCCCCTTTTAATAGTATTGGCTTTTCCTATGGACTCAATGTGATCTTTGATCACTAAACCAAAAATAGAGTCTTGAGCTTTTGCCAATGCTTGTCTTAGCATTTTGAGGGGTCCACTTCTTCAGACATTTCCATACCCATATCATCGAACTTCTCTGAAATGATTCTCAAGTAAATATTAGTTCAATGATATATATGTTGTTATTAATTACCAAAACCACCCGGGGATTAGTTGCACTTTCAATCTCCCCCTTTTTGGTAATTGATGACAACATATAGATCAAAGCTTCGACAAAAGATATAATCAATGAATAATATCGTCGCTTTGAGAAGTATGTGATAAACAAGAGCTCCCCCTAAATTTGTGCATTATTTAAAATTTGCGTTTGAATGCAAATGCACAATCGATTAGGATTATGGGTCACTCTTCCATGTCACATACATCTTGGTGGAGCGCACAAAATGATAAGAATGAATAACATGCACTCAATCACCAAGACAAGAGTAAATAGCCATACAATAAGGAATAGCATATGATAAGCATTAAGCACACATTAAAGCATAGTATGACCAAGCACTCATTAAGGTAGCATCAAACGTAGTAGCAAGCACACTTAAAGTTTCGAAAGAACCAAAAGAAACCAATGTATCTCAAAGAAACCGGCAAAAGAACGAAAGAGCACTCTCTCTCTCGAAGCCCTATGATCTATACAATTTCTCCCCCTTTGGCAACAAGTTACCAAAAAGTTCGAAAAGGTATAGAGCTAAGCGTCACTGCGGGCTCTGCTGGCGGCTCCCGTCTGGGTAGATGTCGGAGTAGAAATGACGGCATCGGCGAAGACTTCTGCTGATGTCTGCGCTGGAGGAGTGGATGCTGGAGCTGGAGTAACTGCTGGAGCTGTGGCTGGTGCTGAAGTGGTAGCCCTGGAGTCAGTCACTGGAATAGCTGCAGATCTAGATCCTCTGGGAACCTGAGCAGTCTGGCGATGAGAGTCCTGGACTAGATCATCCTGCATGAGTTCTGCTCTCTCCTGCCTTGTTTCTTCCATGTCTGCCTCAAGCTTGTTGACGGACACCTGAATCTCTGTCAGCTTCACGTCCAGAGCGTGGATCTTGTCCTCAACAATCCTCTCTAGGCTCTCCTGAGATTGCTCAATGCTGGCCAGGCGTTGTTCAATCCTCTAGGTAGCTTCAAGAATTTGTTCTCCAAAGCTCTTTGGCTTAGCTGCTGCTGCTGCTGCCTCTTTGTCAGCTTTAGCTTTCTTCGCAGCTTCGATTTTGGCCTGTCCTTCAACTGAGGTAGGATCTTCCTCATCCATCACAACTACGTTGTCCTCATGCTCTGGCTGCAGTGGCAAGTGCTTCCTATCCAACATGAATTTGCCCGTGCCAAACTTGGCATTGATGAGCATCTGAATCTGCGGGGCAAACCCACACGACCTCTTCTGGTCAGCTGCAGTCCTCTTAATGGTCTCTACCATCAAGTCCATCACCTTGAAAGGTGCCTTCTCATCGAGAATGTGCAGCATGTTGATAGAATAGCCTCGAATCATGCGGTGGTCTCCAGACTTAGGCATCAATGTATGCCTCAGAATAGTGTTAGTGGTGGTCAGACCTGCCTGGAGATAGTACACTGAGCCAAGCTTCCATCCTTCCAAATCAGCAGCGGGGATCTCCTTGTACATGTTCTTCATGGAATCATGACTCTTCTTAGGAATCCCATATACATCAATGTCGTCCTCTCTCTGCACTGGAGCGTCCAGAGGTTCTGCCCATTCTTCAACAGATGAAGAAAACCTTTGACCTTCAGTCATCCAGGTGATCTTGCCATCAGGATAGAAGTGGGCTGTGGCGTAGAACTGCATGATCATCTCGTCATTCCAAGCTGTCAGCTCTTGACCCACAAAATCAGCAACTCCACATGCAGTAAAGCTCTCATGCACATGGGGAAAGAAGTCTCGGTGCTCTTCACTGTCAATGTACTTCCAGTCAACATACCTGGTGTTAGCAACAATGGGCTTCTTATCCATCAGCACGGTCTCATAGAAATCCTGCTGCTCTCTGGTGTGGAATCTGGGGTCCACAGCAGTCCTTCTCCTTACGGCATATGGATCTGACTGTCTCCATAGCCTGAGACCTTTGTCCTTCCTTGCCTTCATGTCCTCAGCTTGAGGATGAGCATCATTGTGGAGTGGCAACTTGGGACGGAGCTTAAGCAACACATGCTCTTCATCTGATTCAGACGGTGGCATCTCACCTTTGTTCTTCTCAGAAGCTGGAATGCTCCTGGTTGTTCTCTTGGGCTTGGCTGGAGCTGCCTTGGCTTGAGCAGGCTTCTTGGGCTTAGAGGAGGCTTGAGCCCGAATAGCATCACCCATGAACTTAGCTTTCTGAGGAGGAGGCTGGGGTGCATCTTCTTCTTCTTCTTCAGCAGCATCAACTTGAGGTTCAGCATATACTACCCTCTTCCTCTTGGAAGTCTTCTTCACCTTACTTGGAGCTGGCTCTTCCAAGTTGAGCTTCTTTGCAATAGCTGACTGCTTTACTTTGCTTGTGCCTTTCCTTGTCTGCTGCCCTTGGTGCTCTTTGGCAACCACATTCCTCTTTGGCTTGGAGGTAACTTCCTCAACAACGAAGTCAGAGTCCTCATCATCAGAAGTTCTCTTCTTCCTGGTTCTGGTGGCTGCAGGAGGCAAACCACTAGGGGTGCTCCTCTCACCATCATCACTGGAGCTGCTAGCAGGACTTGTATCTGCCTCTGGAATCTCAGCAAAAGGTGACTCAGACCTGTTCTGGCTGTCACTGACATCTGACATGGCTGACAACCTGTGAAAAGATAAGGTATAGGCAGAGTAGAAGAGTTATCACAACTGCAGAGGTTTTTGCAAAAAAGTGAGTTTAAAACTTAGTTTTGAGTTTTCACAGAATGTATTTCGGTCAAACCGATTTTAAGTTTCGGTGAAACTGAAGTGTATACAGAGGCCTACACACCACTTTCGGTCAGACCGAAATGGGTTTCGGTCCTACCGATAACCTAGGGTTTCACTGAAACTAAGTTTCGGTCATTCCGATTTGCACAACTCGGTTAGACCGAATGATGCAGTGCAATGGCCAGAGGCCAAATCGGTCATTCCGAGTTTCAAAATCGGCTTCACCGAGATGCGTTCCGTGGAAACCTAAACCTAAGAATTTCGCTCGAAACTAGAGGATCTGATCTAATGTAGGGAATATGTCAAACGTGGATTGATTCATGGCAAGCCTATCGTGCAAGAATCGGATGGGGAGCACGAAAGGGATCGGGACTCACCCTAACTTGGTGGAGTCCCTCTACGGCGGCAACGGTGGAGATGATTACCGTTGACGGCGGCGGAGACCTGCGGCGAGGGCGCACAGGCGACGACGGCGACGATCCGTAGACCAGGGCGACGGCAGCAGGGGAATTGGGGGCGAACGGTTTGAAGAGATAAATCGCGCGCGGCCCTCAGGTATATATAACCCCATGCTGTCGGTGGGACCGAGTTGAAAAACTCGGTGTCACCGAGATGTATAACTGCTGTGCAGTTACGCATATCGGTCAGACCGAGATTTCGAACTCGGTTTCACCGAGATGAAACCTAGATCAGTCTAAGCGTTTCGGTTGGACCGAGATTGAGAAGCCGGTCAGACCGAAATGCACTTAGAAGGTTTTGGAAGTCAGCCTTAGACGAATCGGTGGCTCCGAGTGCTCCTCACTCGGAGAGTCCGAAAAAGACTTGTTCAAAGTTGTGATATGAGCATGAATAGAATTTGAGACAAGAAAGCATAGATAGCTAGGGAAGGTGCTTAGGCATTCTTGTCCATCCATTTGGCCAGAAAAAATCAAAATAATCAAAACAACAAATGGATGTCCTTGAATGGATAAAATCATGCATTCAACATGCTCACACAATAAGATAGCAACTGAAATATGTGTCAAACATGCACAACCAACATTCTAGCTACTAGCACACAATTTGTCGATGACTAGGTCATCTATATATGAGTATATTGACTTAGGAGCCAAATGAGAACATTTGATCATAGGTCATACTCATCGTTTAAGCACAAGTGGGGTTACCACTTTTACATAAAGCATTGATGTGTTCACATCATTTGGAGATGCTTTAGCTCAATTTTTATAGCAAAGCTCCCCCTAGATGTGAGAACCCCTTTTAAAGGGTCAAACTAACCTTGGGTTGTCGTAGAAGACTTCATGTAGATGTTGAAGATGTGGATGCTCAATGTTGATGTAGATCATCAAGAGTTGGGAGCTATCCTTTGGATTAGGGCACTTTCAATACCTACATGGGTTAGTCCCACAAGGAACAAACAAGAATATCCATAGACATAGAGTGAAGTTCACAAAAGATGATGTCCATGAAAGCAATGATTACCTTGTCCCTTGACTTACCAACAAGAGGGTTTGTGACTCCATGAACTAGTGCATGATGTGGAAGTTGATTGCACAAGTTCTTGCCAAAATGAATATGAGTGAAGTTTGTTGGCGGAGTCACCCTCAAGAACCTACTAGTTCTTCTTCTTTGGGATCCACATCATCTTGATGGGAATCCTTGGTGTTGTAGTTGATCTTGACGAAGTAGAACTTGATGTGTCCTTGGGAACCCACTTGACCATGGCTTGAGGTGCTTCAATGAATGCATCAATCTCCTCTTGAAGCTTGTCCTTGGCCTTTAGCTTGTGGTCTTGTGGTGGAAGGTCATCTTGAGCTTGTTCCACATTGGAAGAAGTAGGATCATACTTCTCCTTTTGTGAGACAAACTGTGGAGTAGGGTATTGACCTTCTTCCCACTCAACACCTTCGGCGTTGAACTTTCGCTCAAAACCAATCCCTTGATTCTTCCGGTGTCTTCCTTGTTTGCGAACAATCTCCTCAAAGTTCTTGCTTCCGGCAAGACTCTTGTAGACACCTTTCTCTATGATTTCCTTCAATAAGCTATTTTCTTGCTCAAGTGTAACTTGGCTTGAAACATTGTTAGTGGAATCAAGAGAACTACTAGAAGTAACAACATTTGATTTAACATTGTTATTGTTACTACTAGAGGAAGAATTTTTCTTATGCTTGTCATGCTTAGTCTTCTTCTTGTGTAGCTCCTTGATGACTTGTCTTTCCTCTCCGAATCCTTGCTTCTCCGAGAGGGTCTTCGTTCATAACGATCATCTCTACTCCTTCTCTCTCTCCGAGGTGACTCATCTCTTGCTCTTCTTCTTGGAGATTCTTCTCTTCTCTTGTGGGGAGCCGTACACTCATTTGAGAAGTGTCCGGGTCTTCCACAATTGTAGCAGTTTCGATCACGACTAGAAGATCTCTTTCCATCATATGATCTAGACTTTGAGCTTCTTTCTTTGCCTCTATTCTTGTAGAACTTGTTGAAGTTCTTGACCATTAGGCTTATCTCTTCATTGGAAACTAGCTTGTCACTTGAGGTAGTAGGAGCATCACTTGTAGCTTTGTAAGCACCACTTGACTTGTTGTGAAGCTCTTCCTTATCCTTAAGTGTCATTTCATGAGCAACAATTCTTCCAATGACTTCAGTTGGCTTGAGAGTCTTGTAGTTTGGCATCATTTGGATCAAAGTGCACACGGTGTCATATTTTCCATCCAAAGCTCTGAGAATCTTCTTAATGATGAATCGGTCGGTCATTTCTTCGCTTCCTAAGCCAGCAATCTCATTTGTGATGAGAGCAAGCCTAGAGTACATTTCAGCGACTCCTTCACCATCCTTCATCTTGAACTTGTCAAGTTGACCTTGAAGAATATCTAGCTTTGATTCCTTCACAGATTCAGTACCTTCGTGCATTTCAACCAAAGTATCCCAAATCTCTTTAGCATTCTCAAGACGGCTGATTTTGTTGAACTCTTCGGGACACAAAGCATTGAAGAGAATGTCACAAGCTTGAGCATTGTTTTGCAACATCCGCAACTCTTCCGGTGTAGCTTCGCAATCCGGAACTTTTCCTTCTTCAAAGAAATCACCTTGCATACCAACACAAATAATGCCCCATGCGGCTGGGTTATGACCAAGAATATGCATTTTCATTTTATGCTTCCAACTAGCAAAATTTGTACCATCAAAGTAAGGACCTCTACGATAATTACCCTCACTAGACGCCATACTCTCCTAGGTTGTGAAACCAAGCTTATGGAGTCCAATGCAATGGAAACCAAAACAATGGAGACCAAAGCTCTGATACCACTTGTAGGATCGAAAGTATGTCTAGAGGGGGGGTGATTAGACTACTTGACAATATAAAAAATCTGCCTTTTGATCATGCAATGTTTTTGGCAGTTTCACAATTAAGATCAATTCAAGTATCACCCTACACATGCAATTCTAGAGTAATAGCAGCGGAAAGTAAATTGCACATGTAGTAAAGAGAGGTGGAGAAGATCAAACGCAGTTTGGTGACACGGAGATTTTTGTCGTGGTTCCGATAGGTGGTGCTATCGTACATCCACGTTGATGGAGACTTCAACCCACGGAGGGTAACGGCTACGCGAGTCCACGGAGGGCTCCACCCACGAAGGGTCCACGAAGAAGCAACCTTGTCTATTCCATCATGGCCTACGCCCACGGAGGACTAGCCTTACTCGGGGTAGATCTTCACGAAGTAGGCGATCTCCTTGCCCTTACAAACTTCTTGGTTCAACTCCACATCTCAAAGACGGAGGCTCCCAAGCGACACCTAACCAATCTAGGAGGCACCACCCTCCAAAAGGTAATAGATGGTGTTGATGATGATGAACTCCTTGCTCTTGTGCTTCAAGTGATAATCTCCCCAACACTCAACTCTCCTCACTGATATGGCTGTGGTGGAAGAAAGGATTGAGTGGAAAGCAACTTGGGAAGGCTAGAAATCAAGTTTCATATGGTAGGAATGGAATGGCTTGATCTCAACACAAGGGTAGGTGGTTCTCTTCTCAGAAAGTGTATGGTAGGAGTGGTAGACTTTCTGATGGCTCTCTCCACGAATGAAGAGGGGGTGGAGGGGTATATATAGCCTCCACACAAAATCCAACCGTTACACACATATTTGGGCCATCTCGGTGAGACCGAAGTGAAAACTCGGTCAGACCGAAAGTTCAAATATAGTGAACGTTGGGATTTTCTGTGGGACCGAAAATACCATCTCGGTGTGTCCGAAGTGAGTCAAAGGTAGGAGCTTGCCATCTCGGTGGGACCGAAATTAACAACTCGGATATTCCGAAGTGATGTCAATTGGTTACAGAAGGTTGGCAGTCCATTTTCGGTGAGACCGAAACTCAAAATCGGATGGACCGAGAAATTAGGGTTTGGAAGAATAACTGTGGTGGTTCATCTCGGTGGGACTGAGTTTGCAGAATCGGTTTGTCCGAGATTACTTATGAGTGTGTTAAGTAGTGAAAGGTGCTGATAGTTGAGGGAGCTAGATCACTAAGCACTTGAGCAACCAGATCATTAACACAACCTCATCCCCTTTTAATAGTATTGGCTTTTCCTATGGACTCAATGTGATCTTTGATCACTAAACCAAAAATAGAGTCTTGAGCTTTTGCCAATGCTTGTCTTAGCATTTTGAGGGGTCCACTTCTTCAGACATTTCCATACCCATATCATCGAACTTCTCTGAAATGATTCTCAAGTAAATATTAGTTCAATGATATATATGTTGTTATTAATTACCAAAACCACCCGGGGATTAGTTGCACTTTCAACTGCGATGCCGCCGCCTTCTTGGATCCGGTTCCCGAGGTTCTTCGCATAGCTGATGCCGGCGAGGGGGCCTGCCAAGCTGTGGTTGCAGCATGCTGGGTGCTGCAGCCAAGCTACGGAGGCGGAGGTTGAGGTCGTCCCCCCGGCAGGTGTCTTCATGACTCGAGGATGGGGCGAAGTCGCCCGCGTGTGCCACCCTGATGGAGTCTCTGTCATCCACTTCGAGTTCGACGGCGCCTCCACATTGTTCTTCAAGGTCTTCGACGAGGAAGAACGCCGCCAAGAGTGCTGCCCTGGTGGGAGCCATCAAGGAGGCATAGCGACGGGCTCCATGCCTACTCTCGGTCCCGCCGTCAGCTCTCCTAGCAGAAGCGATGGCCCTTGGGAGTCTAGCGGCTCTCCCGAGGCTGACGAGTCTCCGGAGACAAGCGACGACAGCTACGCGCCTCCAAGCTCGCACCGCGCCCGGAGCGTAGCAGCTGCACGAGCTCGTCGCCGATGGTGACTTGAATGGGGTTGGAGATGGCCTCTCATGGCCCACTGTAGATGATGGCGGTGATGGCGGCACTCGTAGTTAGGGTCTCCCGGAATCTCTTTCTTTTGCTCCCTGCGAGGAATCAAAGCCAACCCCATGGGGGCGTGTAAAGAACCTGTAATGCTTTTGCTCCGATGCTTATTATCCTTGCTAAGAAACCATGTTTGCCAGCCTCGCTCCGGCAATGTTGCTCCTTTTTACCCTTTCAGTAGCTTTGTGCTCTACGCAGGAAGGTCCCAGTCCCAAGGCAAGCTACAGCCATCGCAGGTATGCCAGGTCGCAATGCCGTGGTTAAGGCCAGGAGGTGAGCGGCCCGGGGTCCGGTAAGAGCTCTTGAAGCCCGATGCTCAAGAGATCCCCCTTGGCATGCAAGCAGCTTCCGGAGGCTAAAAAGGGAGGGGCATTGCCGAAGCATGACTACAGAAACCAACTTGTCAAGTGATGGCGACATGCCAGTTGGATGCATGACTTATCTTCGACGGCTTGAGGTGATTCTTCACGTGGCGCGCTTGGCTCGCTCCTGATGCAGTGTGACTGAGATTTTGTGATTTCCTTCCCGCTTGCCTTAGAGTTCTGCGTCGGCAGAGCCCGACCCCGCGCATACCTCAGCAGCCACTGGCTCGTTCGGATCGCCAATATGAGACAAGGGAGTGAGGGGCTACGTGGCCAGTTAGGCCCCTGAGAGGCGATGCTCAGGGGTCCCCCTTGACGTACTAACAACCCTCGGGAAGGAAATGCTGGACTAGGCCTTGGTGTTCTGCATCGGCAGGGCCCGACCCCGCGCATACATCAGCCGCCGCTGGCTTGTCTAGAACGCCAGGACAAGACCAGGGAGTGAGGGGCTACGTGGCCAGTTAGGCCCTTGAGACGCGATGCTCATGGGTCCTTCTTGACGTACGAATAGAACTGATCTCTCTAAGTCGGCATCCCCTTTTCCCATTCTTCTTGGTGCTCTGCGTCCTCGGGTCCCGACCCTCTAGCGAAACTCAGCCGCCGCTGGTATGCCAGGTCGCGATGCCGTGGTCTAGGCCAAGGGTGAGGGCTGGAGAGTTAGTAGGAACCTCTGAGACGCGATGCTCAGAAGCCCCCCCCCCTTTAACGCACAAGAGAATTGCGTGAGAAGGAGAAACCAGCAAGGTCGCCTGCCGCCGGGCTCCTGAGATTCCTGGGGTTAGTCTGACAAAACATCACAACTTAGAACCGCGCCTATCGCTGGGCCACTGATCATTCTGGAGGAAGACGAAGGCACCGAGGACCTAGTGAGGTGACGTGCATGAGGCGGGCCGCGAGTCAGAGCTTGATCTCTTGGATTTGTCAGTGTTGCAAGGACAGACCAGAGCACAAGCGCCATGCCAACGTGTGTATCCCCCGTTGCGAGATGAGCAGAAGTCCATTCGGCAGCGAGGGAGGCGAAAAGAGGTGGTGAGTAATAAGGTGATGACCACAAGGTAATCCATAGGAGGAAATGAGCTAATCCAGGTGATGTAAAATGTGATACATGCCACAGGGATGGACCCATGCGGCCTGGGGGTGCCCCCAGCAGAGTAAGCTAAAGATGCAAAAACTATACACGTCGCAGGGGCGAGCTCGTGCAACTTGGGGATGATGAAGCCCGAGGGAAGCCCCCAATTGAACAAACTGAAATAAGGTCACCTCGCACCAATGCTGGAGTGGTGTTGATGTAGCTAGAGATGCTCGCTGTAGACGTCGCTCCTCACGAGCCGCCTGGCTCCGGGGCCTCGAGAGGCTCCGGAGGTTCCGATGGCTCGTGAAGAACCGACTCCATTTTAGCCAAGATCTACTGATGCATGGCCTCACGAGCCACTAAGACTTCCCGCATGTGGCGCTGGTGGAGAGCCGCCTGGTTCGGCAAGCCGAAGGGCATGTGAACGTAGCTGTGAGTAGGACCCTCACACCGGCCCACCTGAGATGGTCAGTAGAGCTCCTGAGACGCGATTCTGTTGAGTCCTGGGACGTTGATGCAGACGTGCAGCCAGTCGCCCGAGCCGGGGATGACAGCTGCACCCCGGGGTGCCGGGCCGCGCTCGCCCCGCTTTGCCCTTGGCACCGACAAGTCTTTGATGGTCTAGTTGATGAACTCCTGAGCTCTTGGTGCCTGTCGGATTTAGGGCTCCGCAAAACCCGTTAAGTTCGAACACAGGGGCGTGAACAAAGATCTCTCCCACTCACGTCTACCTAGCGCCTCGCTCTCGTCTCGGTGGAAGGATTCAAGCAAACAACGAACAAACACACAAGAGTTTATCCAGGTTCAGGCCACCGCGAGGTGTAAGACCCTACTTCCTGCTTTGGTAGATTGGCTCTGGGTGAGCTAGAGTATGAACTAGTACAAGAGTTCCTGAGCTCAGGAGGCGAGCTCAGGAGGGTCAGGAGGCTAGTGTTCTTGGTCCTTGTTCGGTGGTCAAGTACGTGTGTCGGTCCCCTTCTCAGTGGGAATCCTAGCTACTTATATAGGCGTCCACGGTCCTCTTCCCCCGAAATGTTTAGGCGGGAAGGGATTCCACAATGGCCATTTTTGAGCGGGAACACAAGGATGTTCCTACCCTAACAAAAGCAGTCTTCGCCTGCAAAAGGATCAGGTGGTGACACGGTGGTGGGCTCGACGGTGACGTCTTCCTTATCGCCCCGCTCCATGGGAACCAACGGCTGCGTTGTCTCCTTTGCACCGAAATTGCAACTGCGCCGCTGGCGGGTGCTAGCACCCACTGGCGCGGTGCGTCACTGCTGACATCACTACCACCTCCTGAGGCAGGCTTGGCCTCGGATTATCCGCCCCTCCGGAACGCCTTGCCGAGGCCGCTCCCGAGGAGATCTTCGCGTCGTTCTCCTCGCGAGGCCTGGCCCCTCACGAGGGTCTTGAGCAGCTGGTCGAGTAGCTGGGCCGTACCAGGCCGTGTGAAGCAGCGTGTCGCGGCCCGCAGACAGGCAAGTCTGGGTACCCTGGTTCCCAGTACGCCGACAGTAGCCCCTGGGCCCAAGGCGCGCGCGGAGTTGGCTTTGGGGCGAAGCCTTTAGGCGAGGTCGAAGCGCCGCGGGCCCTAAAAGGCTACGGGCCAGGCTGGTGCGCAATTTGTTGGTTGGGACGTGGCGGCTCCACTTCCCACGCAACCTTGGCGATCATGCGACTTGACAACTCCTTGGAGCGGGTGACGAGGGAGTAATGGCTGCGACACCATTGGCTGGCGGTTGGGCTCCTCCGCCCTATAAATGGGGCTAGGGGGAAGCCCCCAGGCCATTTTCAAGCCAACATCGTCTCTCCTTTCTTGTCCTTTGCTCTCCCTCCCCGTCGCAAGATCTTCATGGCGCCACCGAGGAAACCAACCGCTGCGGAGAAGGGGGAGACCCCGAAGAATCCAGTCCCGCTGCCGCCGAAGAGGGGTCGCGGCCGTCCCCGCAAGCACGCCGCCGCGCCCGCAACGTCTTCTCGAGGAGGCGGGCACGGCCCTTTGAGCTCTGCTGTGGCCGCCGGTGTGCAACACCGGGCGTCCTCCCGTGGCGAAGGTGGTCGCGGCCGTGGAGGAAGAGGGGGCGCGCAAAGGTGCCGGCTAGTTGCGCGCCCTCCACGCCCTCAGTTCCATTCCTTCGATGTCTCATCGGAGTTCATGGTGTGGGCGAAGAAGCCCGGTGGCTCGTGGCTCAGGCTTCCCCGCTCATTTGGCGACGTGCTCCCGGCCGGAGGCCTTGGGGGCATATGGCTGCAGGCCGACGGTTGTTGTAGTGGCGCATCCTGGGTGGAGGTCGAGGTGGCTCCCTCGGGCGATGTGTCCTTGGAGTGTGGCTGGCAGTCATTTGCCCGCGCGCGCCGGCTGCAGGGGAGGCGTGTGCTCCACTTCGGGTACGATGGTGTCTCCACGTTGTTCATCAGGGTTTTCTAAGAGAAAGGGAGGCGCCTTGGGTGCTGTCGCGAGGCTGTTGATGAGGAGGGCAAAGACGTCCAGAGGAGCAGTTCCTCCTCCAGAGACGGCCTCAGTCCTAGGCGTCATGGGGCCCCACTCTGTGGCAGCAGCAGCTCCTCCAGCAGTGGCGGCCGCGATGAACCACCACGCCGCCGACCGCGGTACGGCGTGGGGAGGGGATCGCCGCGTCTTTGCGGCCCGGTGAAGCCGGAGGAGCCGGAGGATTCTGACTGAGCGGGAGCGGCTTCCGCTTCTTCTCCCTTCTTTTCCTTCACATTTTTTCTACATCAATGTTTCAAGTTGCCTTGAGGAGGCGTGTAATGGGTTGTGATGTATGTAAGAAGCGGGAACTCATCGTCATGCTTTTGTTGCTTGAATGAAGTCACTTAGCTTTTATGCGTCCTGCCATCCTGAGGCAGAGTTCTCCCGACTCTGGCGTCATGAGCCCCTTCGGGTCATGAGGAGGTGGCCAGGTCCGACTCGTATAGCCCCCGAGCGGGGGTCAATCGCTGAAATCTGTTGAGAGTGCCGAACGCGGGTTAGAGCACCAAAGCCTGAGCGGCTCGGTTGGTTGCGTGGGCTGAGCAGCCCTGTGCCAGAGCCTGAGCAGGCTTTGGCAGGCAAGGTCACGGGGCCACGACGGACGAGGTCCGATGACCGACCGTGCCCCAGCCCCCATGTGCGAGGCGCGTGAAGGAGAGCGAGTGTCATAGCTGAACTTAAAGCCAGTGAGAATGATCCAAACACAAAACTCTAAACGAAACGCAAGAAGCGCGAGAAACACGAGAACTTCATAGCATGGGGTAGAGGAAGGGCTGATAGCCAAGGAAGTAGAAAAGGCTGACAGCCAAACACCAAGAAAAAAGGAAAAAGGTCGCGTCCGACCCCTACACTACGTCTTCTTCCCTGCTTGGAGCTAAGGACTGCCACTGGGGCGTGGGTGGGAGCCCCGTCTGAGGGCCCGTAGGCAACGCACAGGAGACTCCAAGGCGTGTACAACCCCAACTCATTATTACGTGAGAGTGTCACGGGCGGAGACCTTCACGGGCACGAAGCCTTGATTATGGATAGAACATCCTGAGGTGTTCGATGTTCCAAGAATTCTAGATAGGTATCCCATCCTGTGTCCCCAGGCGCACAGCACCAGGCCTAGAGACACGGGCGATTCTGAATGGGCCCTCCCACATGGGCGAGAGCTTGTGCAGCCCTTCACGAGAGAGGACCCGCCTCAGGACCAAGTCATCAACTTCAAGTGTTCTTGTGCGGACGCTGTGGCAGTGGTATCGCCACAACGCCTGCTGGTAACACGCCGCCCTGAGGGCAGCCCGGCGGTGGCCCTCCTCGCCGAGCACGAGGTCCATCCGCCAGGCGGCGTCCTGGCATTCCTCATCGAAGGCCAAGACCCGTGCGGAGCGATGCTTGACCTCGTGAGGGAGGACCGCCTCCGCCCCATAGACGAGAAAGAAGGGAGTCTCGCCCTTAGGTTTGGTTGTAGTGGTTCGGATTGACCACATAACGGACTGAAGTTCGTCGATCCAGCCCCTGCCGCAAGCCTCTAGCTTCTTCTTGAAGTTGCGCGTCTTGAGGCCACGCAAGACTTCCGCGTTGGCATGCTCAGACTGGCCGTTGCTCCTGGGGTGGGCCATCGAAGCATAGCAGATCTGTGTTCCAAGGTTAGCACAATATGACCTGAAGAGATTGCTTGTGAACTGCGAACCGTTATCCGTGATGATGCGGTTGGGGACCCCGAATCGCCTCACGAGGCCTTGGATGAACTTGACAGCTGACCCGGCCGGGATGGTGCGAACATGCTCCACTTCCGCCCACTTGGTAAATTTGTCGATGGCGACGTACAGGAAGCGGTAGCCCCCTGCGGCCCGAGGGAAAGGACCTAGGATGTCCAATCCCCAGACTGCGAAGGGCCAGGAGTGCGGTATTGCCTGGAGGCCTTGCGCCGGCTAGTAGATTTGCTTGGTGTGAAACTGGCACGCCTCGCAGGCCCGCACGAGTTCCGTGGCGTCGTTGAGCGACGTGGGCCAATAGAAGCCGCTGCGGAAGGCCTTGCCGACGAGGGTGCGTGACGATGAGTGATGACCACATTCCCCGCCGTGGATGCCAGCCAGCAGCTCGCGCCCATGCTTTCTTGAGATGCACCTTAGCGAGACGTCGTTGGGGCGCCTCCTATAGAGTTCGCCGTCTTGGATGCAGTAGGCAGAGGCCTATCGGACCACGCGTTCTGCATATTCTTCCTTGTCTAGTAGGGCATCATGTTGCAGGTACATCTTGAGTTCTTGGATCCAGCACCCCTCCTCGGGCTCCGCAGCGAGCAACAGGCGGGCTCCGAACGGTGGTCCGCAGGGCGGGGCACCGTCTGGGGGCGCTGTTGGTAGCCCCTGCCGAGGGGAGGCCAGCTCGGGTACTGATGGTGCTGCTGATGGCTTAACTAGTCGCTCCTCGAAGACGTCAGGCCTTTGGGGCTCCCGCCTGGAGGCTCGCTTGGCGATGTCGTCCGCTTCATTATTGGTGCCTCGCGGCACGTGCTGCACTTCCAGCCCTTGGAACCGTTTCTCCTTCCTGCGCACTTCCTCCAGGTATGCCCCCATGTGCTCATCCTTGGGATTGTACTTCTTGTTGGAGAAATCAACGAGGAGTTGTGAATCGCCCCTGATGGTGAGACGCTCGACCCCTAGCGCAGCAGCGGCCTTGAGCCTGGCAATCAAGCCCTCGTACTCGGCAATGTTGTTGGAGACCTTCTCGCCCTGCTGGAAGCAAAGCTGCACAGCGTAGTACAACTTATCTTGAGTGGGGGATACCAGCACGGTGCCAGACCCCGCGCCGAGGCGTGAGAAGGCGCCGTCAAAGTACACCACCCATCCGTCTGGGGCTTCATCGCCGGGGGCCAGCGAACGGTCTTCGTTGGCCCCCTACCCGGGCGCATCAGTCCATTTGGGCCCCGCGTGGGGCTGAATTCTAGCTGGAACACATGAAGCTCGATGTTCCACTCGGCGGCCCTCCCGACGACATTTGGGCCCCGTAGCACCTACTCGAGGGGGTACGACGAGACGACCTTGATGGGGTGACCTTGGAAGTAGTGGCGCAGCTTCCTGGAGGCGACTAGGAGCGCCAGAAGCAGCTTTTGGGGCATTGGGTAGCGCGAATGCGCGTTGCGTAGTACTCTGCTGATGAAGTATACCGGGTGCTCCACGAGGGTCAGCGCAGCAGGGTCCGCTGGCACGTCTGGAGCCTCAGGAGCCTCTTGCTGAGCGGCGGGGCCGTCGGTGCCCGTGGTCGGTTCTGTCTCTGAGGCCGTGTCAGGGGGCGGAGCGAGCCCTGAGGGTGCTGAGCCGCCTGGTGGCCTTGGGATCCGGAGCTTTTCCTCGCGCTCCATGACCAGTGATGTGCTGGCGGAATGAGGCGTTGCGGCGAGGTAGAGCGTCATGGGCTGCAGGGGTCGTGGTGCTAGCATGACCGGCGAGCTGGCGAGGTACTTCTTGACGTCCTGAAAAGCGGCATCGGCTTCCAAAGTCCACTCAAAGGGCCCCTTCTTCTTCATGAGCTTGAAGAACGGGAGGGCGCGTTCCCTGAGCTTAGAGATGAAGCGCCCTAGGGGTGTCACACACCCGGCGAGCTTCTGCATTTCCTTTAGGTTTGTGGGTGGCCTCATCTTCTCGATGGCCTTGATCTTTTCCGGGTTGGCCTCAGTGCCTCGATGCGAAACCAGGAACCCTAGCAACTTGCCGGAGGGTACGCCGAACACGCACTTCTCCGGGTTGAGGCACAGCTTCACCTTGCGCAGGTTGGCGAATGTTTCCTCTATGTCCTGGATGAGGGTAGTGGCCTCTTTGGTCTTCACCACTATGTCATCGACGTAGGCCTCCGCATTCCTCCCGAGCTGAGGGCCGAGGGTGATGTGCATCAGGCGCTGGAAGGTAGCGCCCGCGTTCCTCAGCCCGAAAGGCATGCAGGTCTAGCAGTAAACCCTGCATGGGGTCAGGAACGTCGTCTTATCCACGTCTTCCACCGCCATCTTTATTTGGTGGTAGCCCGAGAACGTGTCAAGGAAGCAGAGCAGGTCGCACTCGGCCGTCGAATCCACGATTTGGTCGATGCGCGGAAGAGGGAAGGGGTCCCGAGGGCAGAACTTGTTGAGGCTCGTGAAGTCGACGCACATGTGCTCTTTGCCTCCTTTCTTCGGGATGATGACGGGGTTGGCCAGCCACTCCGGATGCCGTACCTCCCGTAAGACACCAGCCTCCTCCAACTCCCTAACCTCCTGGACGATGAAGGCCTGCTTCTCCGGGGCTTGTCTACGTGCCTTCTACTTGATGGGGCACGCATTGGGGCACACCGTGAGGTGATGCTCGATGACATGCCTTGGCGCCTCGACCAAATCTGCGGCCTTCCAGGCGAACACGTCCTTGTTGGCTCTGAGGAAGCCAACCAGCGCCACCTCCTGTTCAGGACCCATGCCCGTGCCGATGGGGAAGGTGGCCCCTGAGCCTTCTTTGTCGGCGGGCACTTGCTTCGTCTCAGCGGGGTCCTGAGAAAAGAGCTGCTTCTTCTTGGCAGGCGCGGCCTCCGGAGGCTCTGGAGCCCCCTCCGCCGTTGAGTGAGCTGCGGCTGCGGCGGCCTTGTACGCGCGTCCGAGGACCTGAAGGGTGACCTTAGGGTCCCCTTTGACGGTGATGATGCCGCTGCTCCCGGGTATCTTGACGACGTTGTAGCCCGGGTGAGTTGCCGCCATGAACTTTGCTAGGGCAGGGAAGCCGAGGACGGTGTTGTATGGTAAGCGGATGGGTGTGACATTGAAATCGATGAGCTCAGCCTGGTAGTTAGCCGGTGTGCCGAAGGTGACTGGGAGGCGGATCTGGCCGAGCAGGATGGCCGAGCCCGCGGCCCCCAAGAAGGGCTAGGTGGGAAGGAGCTTCCTGTAGGACAGAGGTAGGTGACTGAAGGCTTCGGGAGAGAGGATGTTGAGGCCGGCGCCGCCGTCGATGAGGGTTCTTGTCACGGCCACCCCGCAGATAGTAGACGTGCATACCGTGGGGAGAGCGCGCGTGCTGGCCGCTTCGGGGGCGAGGTCGCCGGGGCCAAAGGTGATGGCGAGACCCGGCCCGTCCTGCGCCCGCAAGGCCTCTCGCGGCTGGGCAGCAGCTCCAACCTGCCGAAAGTGCGACTTGGCGTGCCGAGCAGACGCTGGTGCTTGTGACCCACCAAGGATGCAGGCGACCCCGCGGCAAGGCCGCCTCTCGGAGCTGACGCCCCACAGCTCGTAGCTGTGGGCCGTCCGCGTGGTGTGTGTTTTGGCGGGCGGCCGGTACTGGGCCCACTGCCGCCCCACCAAGAGCGCGACCGGCAAGGTCACAGGAAGCGGGAGTGGTGGTGCAGGCCGTCCTCTAGTGGCCTAGCCGGTAGTAGCGTCGTGGAAGGAGGAGGGGCGCGCATCGGTGGCACGGCCCGCTGATGCTGCCGGGTCGGCGGGGGAGGAGCCAGCCCCCGCATGGCTGTGGCTGGCCGCAGCCATCGTAGAGGCGCCGCACCGGAGAGGGGAAGCGAGGTCGTCGGAGAGGCGAGATTTCGACATGCCCCCTACCTGGCGCGCCAAATGTCGGATTTAGGGCTCCGCAAAACCCGTTAAGTTCGAACACAGGGGTGTGAACGAAGATCTCTCCCACTCACGTCTACCTATCGCCTCACTCTCATCTCGGTGGAAGGATTCAAGCAAACAACGAACAAACACACAAGAGTTTATCCAGGTTCGGGCCACCGCGAGTTGTAAGACCCTACTTCTGCTTTGGTGGATTGGCTCTAGGTGAGCTAGAGGATGAACTGGTACAAGGGTTCCTGAGCTCAGGAGGGTCAGGAGGCTAGTGTTCTTGCTCCTTGTGCGGTGGTCAAGTATGTGTGTCGATCCACTTCTCAGTGGGAATCCTAGCTACTTATATAGGCGGCCACGGTCCTCTTCCCCCGAAATGTTTAGGCGGGAAGGGATTCCACAACGGCCATTTTTGAGCGGGAACACAAGGACGTTCCTACCCTGACAAAATCAGTCTTCGCCTGCAAAAGGATCAGGTGGTGACACGGTGGTGGGCTCGATGGTGACGTCCTCCTTATCGTCCTTGCGGTCTTCGGTCTTGTTGCACCAAAGAGGAAACCTTTGCCCCGCTCCTTAGGAACCAATGGCTGCGTTGTCTCCTTTGCCCCGAAATGGCAACTGCGCCGCTGGCGGGCGCTGGCACCCGCTGGCGCAGTGCGTCACTGCTGACATCACTGCCTCCTCCTAAGGCAGGCTTGGCTTTGGATTCTCCGCCCCTCCGGAATGCCTTGCCGAGGCCGCTCCCGAGGAGGTCTTAGCATCATTCTCCTCACGAGGCCTGGCCCCTCGTGAGGATCTTGAGCAGCTGGTCGAGTAGCTGGGCCGTACCAGGCCGTGTGAAGGAGCGCGTCGCGGCCCGCAGACAGGCAAGTCTGGATACCCTGGTTCCCAGTACGCCGATAGTGCCTGACACCTTGTGTCCTCCAGAGGGAAGCGTGCGGTGAAGCACACCTCCACATGGTGCCCGAGCGCCTCCCTTGAGACATTGGATGGGTTGGAGGCCCTCCAGAGCAGAGCCCCCGAGCCCAGCATGAGGGGGGCGCCGGGCGCGCCTTCCCATGCGCGGGAGGGAGGCGCCCCGTCCATGGGTGCAGATCCTGAGGCATGCCCGCCGGGTGCTGCATCTCTGTGACGCTCTAGGGGGAACAACAGCTTCTTCTTTGGGGTAGCCTCAGGGGGGTAGATAGTGTCTTTGTTGTCGGGGTCTTCGACTGCTGCAGCCTGGTAAGCACGCTCGAGGGAGCATACTGCATCCTTTTCTTAGCAAGCGATGGTGACTCCCTCTCATCTTGAGAACATTGTAGCCATGGTAGGTCACAACCATGAACTTGGCTAGGGCTGGATACTCAAGGATGGCATTGTATGGGAGGCGGATGTGAGCGACGTCGAAGTCGATGAGCTCGGTGTGGTAGTTGTCGCGGGTGTCGAAGGTAACGGGGAGCCGAATCTGTCCGATTGGGGTGTTGGAGCCATCAGTCACTCCTGAGAAAGACCTGGTGGGTTGCAGCTGGTCATAAGGTACTTGGAGACGGTCAAATGTGTCGACAGAGAGAACGTTGAGCCCTGCACCGCCATCGATGATGGTCTTGGTGACTTGGACGTTGCTGATGACGTGTGAACAGAGCATTGGGAGAGCGCCGGCGGTTGCCACGCACTTAAGCTAGTCAACAGTGTAGAAGGTGATGGCGCACTTGGACCAACTGAGTGGCCGTGTGGCTTCTATCCTGGGAAGAGCTGCGTTTACTTCTCAGGCGAACTGCTTGAAGAGGCGCTGAGAGGCTGGAGCCTGCGCACCGCCCAAGATGCAAGCGATGGCGTGAGGCTCCTGGAAGCTCCCAGCCCCCTCGTCTTGGTCGTCATTCCTTCTTGGTGGTGGCAGCGGAGGGAGGCCGGCATTGCCATGAGGACGGTCCTCACGAGGCTGGCCCCTCCAGGCACCCTCACGAGGCTGATCGTGCCAGCGGTCCTCACGAGGCTGATCACGCCACTCTTGATGGGGGTCGCGGTCGTCCCAGCCATAGCCCCGGTCGCTGCTCTCGGGGCGTCGGCCGATGTGCCCGTTGTGGATGGCCCTGAGCTCTTGGCAGTCGTTGGTGTTGTGGTTGTGCATGTTGTGGAAGGTGCAGAATGGACGGCTGCTCTTGGATGACTCCGGGTGGTCGCGTCCATGCTTCATCTCTGGTTCGGCCGCGAGCATAGCCACCCCCTTGCACTTCACGTCCTTTGTCTTGACCTTCTTGTCTTCAAGGTCAGCGGTGGGGAGCTCAACGATGGAAAGGTGCCCCTCCTCAGCTCTGGCGCACTTGGTCGCGAGGTTGAACAACTCCAGGGTCATGCACAGATCGTCGTGGATGGCGAGCTCCTCCTTCATCTCGACATCGCGGACGCCATCAGAGAATGCTGAGATGATGGCCTCGTCCATGTCCTTGGGGATCTTGACGCGGACGTTGTTGAAGCGCTGGATGAACTTCTATAGGGTTTCTCCTGGTTGTTGCTTGATGCGCCGCAGGTCACCTGCGGTCGGCGGGCGGTCACGGGTGCCCTGGAAATTGGTGATGAAACGCTTGCGCATCTCACCCTAGGAGGAGATCGATCCCGCGGGCAGGTTCAGGAGCCACGATTGTGCGCCATCCTTGAGATCCATGCGGAACCAGTTCGCCATGATCTTCTCGATGCTCAGCTCGTTTTGATGCCTCGATGCACAGCTCGTAGAGCAGCGGGAACTCAGCAAGGTCGGGGGTGCCGTCGTAGCGTGGAGGCAGGTTGGGCTTGTACTTCCCAGGCCAGTTGATGTTGCGTAGCTCAGGGGGGAGTGCCTTGCTGCCTGCTGTTGAGGGAGCGCTGGTGCTCCTCCTTGAGGCCGTTGGATCTCTTGGCAGCTTCCTTCTTCATGCACGGGCGCCCCGCGTGGTGGGTCGCACCGCAGGGCCGCGTGCCTTAGATCATGGACGACGCCTTGATGCGGAGGTGGTGGAGGCGCCTCATGGGCCACGTCACACGCAAGGGGTGGCGGGTGAAGTAGCGAGAGAGACAGGGCAGGAGAGCCCCCAGCGACGCTAACGAGCTCGGCGATGCGGTCGAGCCAATCCTTGTTGAGGTCGTCGATGGGGCGGTAGCGCAGGAGCTCGCGTGCCATGAGCAGGGCAACCTGCGCGTCTGCGGGTCCGCGACGACCGTGGGATGACGAGCCAACGGGGGTCAGCGACGGGGTTGCGGTGCGTCCATCCCACCGCACCGAGAGATGCAGCGATGAGGTCTGCTGCTCGAGCCGCGCCAGGCCGGTGGCTGCATTGGCGGCTGGTGATGGAGAACGGCGAGGAGGTCTGTTGGCGGGAGCTGTTTGAGCGACGCGGGTGGCCCGTCGTTCTGCACGATCATGGCGTGCGTTAGCCATGGAAGCAATGGAGCGGTTACGCGCCGACCGACCGAAGAGAGGCTTCGGCACACCCCTACCTGGCGCGCCAAATGTCAGATTGCGGGTTCCGCAAACCCTTGAGAGGTTTGAACTCTGGGGTGCGCATCAAGAACACTCCCTCCCCAGCGTGCTCACCCTACGGTTCCACGGCCTAGCTCGACGAACTCAAAGAACAAAGGACACAAAGGTTTATACTGGTTCGGTCCACCTTGAGGTGTAATACCCCACTCCAGTGTGTGTGTTGGATTGCCTAGTATGGCTGGGGATGAACAAGTACAAGGGCTGAACGGCCTATGGAGGAGAGGTATTCTTGGGCTCAAATGAGCTTGTGGCATGTCTGGGGTGGAATGGATCCGATGCCAATGCAGCTCCAGATGAGATGTTATTTGATCCGCCTCTAAGGTGGTAGCTAGGTCCTATTTATAGTGGCCTTGGTCCTCTTCCAAAATATTGGCGGGAAGGGATCCCACAACGGCCAAATTTGAAGGGGAACGGCTAGTACAAGTTATCCTGACAAAAGTGGTCTTCGCCTGCGAAAGGCTCTGGTGGTGACGTCGCGCCGGGCTCCATGAAGACCTTCGTTCTGCAGCCTTGACGGTCCTTGGTCTTGCTGCACCAATACGGAAACCTTTGCCTGATCCCTCGGGACTCTGCACTTTCGCCTACCCTCTTAGCACCAAAGAGTAAACTGGTATGTTGCGCCCGCTGGCGCCTGCCTGGCCTTGTTCGTCATGGCTCACATCATGTGAACCTTGTGAGGTGCTCCTTGCATAGTGCTACTTCTCGAGCTTGCGTTTTATTCCCTCAAAGAGGAAAGGAAGATGTAGCATAGAACCGAGGTATCAATCCAATACGAGACCCCACACGCCAGTCCCTCGCACCTGCACAAACAAATAAGAACTTCGCAGCCAACGCGATAAGGGGTTCTCAATCCCTTTACGGTCACTTACGAAAGTGAGATCTGATAGAGATGATAGTTTATATTTTTGGTATTTTTGGTTTATAAGAACATCAAATAAAAGCGATAAAGGTAAACTAGATGTAGATTGATATGTTGAGAATAGACCCGGGGGGCATAGTTTTCTCTAGTGGCTTCTCTCATGATAGCGATATTCTACGATGGGTAAACAAATTACTGTCGAGCAATTGATAGAAAAGCGAATAATTATGAGACTATCTAGGCATGATCATTGTATATAGGCATCACGTCCGAGACAAGTAGACTGAAACGATTTTGCATCTACTACTATTACTCCACACATTGACCGCTATCCAGCATGCATCTAGTGTATTGAGTTCATAAGAACAGAGTAACGCCTTAAGCAAGATGACATGATGTAGAGGGATGAACTAAAGCAATATGATATAAACCCCATCTTTTTATCCTCGATGTCAACAATACAATACGTGCCTTGCTGGCCCTACTGTCACTGGGAAAGGACACCGCCAGATTGAACCCAAAGCCAAGCACTTCTCCCATTGCAAGAACTATAGATCTAGTAGGCCAAACCAAACCAATAATTCGAAGAGACTTGCAAGGATATTATGAGCACATAAAAAAAGTTCAGAGAAGAACTGTCGTGGATTTAGCACGGCAGATGTCCGGGTTAACGGACTTAGGTGTGAGCCCATCGCTCGGGTTAGCTTAAAGGGGTTAAAGCGGACGAAGGACACACAGAGTTTTATACTAGTTCGGCCCCTTCGATGAAGGTAAAAGCCTACGTCTAGTTTGGTGTGGTATTGCTTGGGCTTCAATGACCAGGGAGCGAATCCGCTTTACCTGTGTCTCGAGCTCTTGTTTCTTGTCCTGAACCGTCGCTGGGTCGTCCCTTTATATAAGAGGCGACGCCCGTCCGGTTTACAGAGTCCTGAGGCCGGCTCATAAACGTGTCCGCCTCGGTCTCTACTCTTTATATCTTACATCCCAAGTTACATGGTACGACGGCCCACAAATCATGGGCCTTATACATGGGCCCTAAACCTTTGTGGGTTATACCTTCCTGTTACATACTCTACTGGGTTTCTGATAATATAACCTTACCAGTGTAATCCGGACCTTCCTGGCCGATTTATACCCACTAGTCATATCCCGGACATTTGGCCCCAGATTGATTTGAACTTGTTCATGTCAGTCTTCCAAGTCTTGTACGAATTTCCTTTCTGCAACTTGTTTGCTTCATAAACCGGCCATGACGTCATCTCGTGAAATCGTTTCAATCTGTCGTGACATCATTTGCGCATTTAATGCCCGCATCTGTTTGTTCCCTTTCTTTACTACCGCACCGAAGATCGAGGCGACAGCTCAATCTTTATCTGATTTCTGACCTCCTCGATTCCCGCGCTTGCCGTTGTATCCCCTCAGCCCATAAATACCACCGAGGCCCATCTCTTTTCCCCTTCTGCTACTTCTTCCTTCATCTCCAGCGCTCGAACCTCCGCCGCTATTCTTCGAGCTCGCCGTCATCCACAAGCCCGGCCGCTGCATCGACCTGAACGTGTTCAGAAACTCGCCGCCATCCTCTGCTTCCTCGGGTACGCTATCTTCTTCCCCATAGATCAAAGTTCTAGTGTTCCTTCTGTAGCTCGCCGCAAACCCTCGTTTCTTTGTAGTTCATCGCCGTAGATTGATTTTAGCTGTAGATGCAAGATTTGTTAGATCATCCCTCGTTCATGTGCCTCCGCTCCATCATCATATCCTTAGTCTCTCTAGCATTGCTAGTTTAGATCGATTCTGTAGAGAACTTTCACTGCCTTGACTGAATATGACCGTAATTGTTTTGTACTTTTTTCTGCGCCGTAGATCCATACCTTACCTCTGCTTATGCAAAAACTGTTTTTCGCACTTTAGATCTGCAGCTTATCTGCTTTATGTTACCGGTTTAATCATAGTCCGCTTCTCATATGCTTGCCCTGACGGTTTAGATATGAACTTGCACTCCATAGTCAACGATTTAACTTCTTCTTTTTGTTACCATAAACCGGTGGCTGTCTTGTGCACGCCTGATCCGGATTAGGGGGTACCATTAGCCCCTTGCTTAAACCGTCGATTAGGTCAATATCCTCACAGAAACTGCCGGTTTGTTTTAGCTAGTTGAAAACCGGGCCTTGCATTGTATTTTTCAGCACTCCCTCATCAGAAACGATGGCTAAACAATTTGTTGCTTGCAATTGGGTTCCTTCCCGGATCACTGAGGACGACTTAGTAAAAGCTGCTTCAATCGGCCTTCTGGGTCCAAGAGAGGTTCTGCACTGGCGGGCCCCTGGAAAGGAATGTCCTCCTACACCCCAGGAAGGAGAGATCATTGTTTTCTTTGATCATCTGGCCCGGGGCTTTACTCCGCCCGATTCAAAGTTCTTCCGCGACGTCCTAGCCAACTTCCAACTCCATCCACAGGACATAGGTCCCAATTCCATATCCAATATATGCAACTTCCAAGTCTTCTCAGAAGCATATCTTCAAGAAGAACCATCAGTGGATCTGTTCCCGGATTTCTTCCATCTGAACCGTCGGACTGAGTTTTCTGATGGGCCTCATCAGGAACTGGGTGGTGTCAGCATCCAGAAAAGGAAGGATGTAAGTTTTCCTCACGCCGCTCTTCACAGCCACCCCAAAGAATGGAACCAGACTTGGTTCTATTGTAAGGATACTTCACCTGAAGGAGAGAATCCGCTGCAGGGTTACCGCGCTTACCGTCTGGCTCCAAGTCACCCTTTGCCGCAGCGTCTAAGCGCCCAAGACCGGGCTCGATATGCCCCTCAACTCTCTAAGCTCAGGGCTTTCGTGGCTAACGGATTAACCGGAGTCGATTTTGTTCGATGCTGGCTATCTTGGGGCATTCTTCCCTTAAGCCGGCGCTCAAGCTTAATGTGTGAATATACCAGCAATCCGGATGATCCTCAGCGTCACATTGACATAGTACTTCCGAATAACGAAGTAACTGAGTCCGCAAAGAAATGCTGAATATCCCTCTGGAAGACTGCAGTAGGACCGGTTTAGCTCCTTTGTGCAAAAACAACAGGCCACCGCTGGTAAGACTATGTTGTTCTTTTTTTATCTTAATCCATTCATATCAGTTGTCTTCAACTTGTTATTATTCCTTTTCACAGGCCAACGATCCTTTCTGGAAGAGGAAAGCTCAGGATAAACCGACGAAGCTATCACGCAGGAAAACCTTTGCTGTCAAGAAGAAAAAAGCTGCTGCCGCTTCCGGTTCAAACCCCGAAGAGGATGATCCAGATTCTGAGGTACTAATTAACACTTATGTCTTTTGATCTCCCTTTGTCTGAATTTATGTTAATAATGCCTTTCCTCAGGACCTGGCGGAGGGAAGTAAAGCGGAGGGAGTTGCGGTAATTTCTCTCTCTTCTGATTCAGAACCGTTGCCACTCAAGGTCTGCCGGGTATCCCAGAAATATCCATTTTCTCATCCTTATGCTCAATTGGATCCCAACTTTATTTTGAAGAAACAGCACCATGAAGCTCGCCGGACCACGCGCCATAGCGGCCATGTGGTTGAATCGTCCGGAATACTGATGGGCCTCGAACCCCTCGTTGGATTACCCCAAGTGGAAGGTGTAAGATGCAGTAAGTAGAAGTGTTTTCCCTTAGCAAAGATGCCAAGGATCGAATCCCCAGAGACTCCTAGGTTCAAAAGGTAGGTGTCAACTGCTAACGACGCAATTAGCAATCAACGTGGACCTGCACACAGATACAAATAACTTTGCTCCCAACGAGTACAGAGAGGTTGTCAATCTCTCCGGCCTTGTAGTTCACAAAGGGTTAAAAGCAATATGATAGTAGTGATAGATAGTAATTTGCAATAGTAAGTAAAATAGCGGAAAGGTAAATAGTGTATGTGATCAATGATGGTAATATGGGCTGGAGTCACATGATGTTCACTAGTGATGTCTCTCTCCCAAAAGACGATAAAACAGCTATGTGAGGTAAACAAATTACAGCTGGGCAATTGACAGGACCACGAACGCAAACCAATGCTGACTACATTGTAAGAAAGGTTGAGGTTCAAAGCATGGGCGGTACGCCAAAGTAAGTAGACCGAAATCCATCTGCATCTACTACTAATCATCCACCTTGAGATATCTATCCAGAACATCTCGCTGGTATTAAGTTGCGAGTCCCACCCATAGTGTAAACTCAATGCAACAGACAACTGCATTAAAAGAACTTTGCGTAAAGTAAACAATCCTTGCACCCGCGGGCACAAGCACCGTTGTTTCCCCCCTTGTGGCAACAGCACATCCCCTAGACTCATGTTTCTGTCACTCAAGCTAGTCATCGAGGGGCATGAACCCACAATCGAGCATAACGTCCCCTCTTGGAGTCACTACCTACTACTTGGCCAAAGCAATAAATAACAACGGAGAACATGCAAGAATTACTTATGAACTAAAATATAAAAGAGGTGAATCAAATATATTACTCAAGATCAATCTGAACATAATCTCATAATCCATCGGATCCCAGCAAACTCAACATAGCAACAACACAAGGATTACATAGGTGCCTCGATCATGTAGGGCAGCTCACGAGGACTAATTAGTGAAGCACAAGAACGGGAGGAGAACATCACATAGCTACTGGTCATGGACTCATGGTCCAAGGGAGACTACTTACGAGTCATCCGGGAGGCGTCCATGGTGGTGGAGAAGCTCCCGGTGGTGATCCTCCCCTCCGGCAGGGTGCCGGGAAGAGTTCTCCTGGTGCTCCCGATCTTGGAAGCGGCGGCGGCGGAACAGAGATGGGATCGCGAAAAGAAGTCCTGTTTTAAGGGTTACGGGGGACCCTTTAAATATCTGCCAAAGTAGGGCACCGGGGGGCTCTTGGGGTGCCGAGGCGCCCCCCCCGGCGCGGCCCAGGGGGGCGCGCCCATAGGGCGCCTGGGGCCCCTGTGGCCCCCCCAGGCTCCCCTTCGAAAGCAGTGTCGTTCCCGATACGCTGATTTTTTATATATTTTTTCTGTATTTTTCTGGGCAGTTCTCGAAACGTGAAAACCTGAAATACAAAAACAGCCGAAAACAGAAACTGGCACTGGGGTGCACTGGATTAGTAAGTTAGTCCAAATATGATCAAAAGTGTATGGAAGTGTATGAATATCATAGCAATATCACCAAAAAGTGGCATGGAGCAAGCAGAAATTATAGATACGTTTTGGACGTATCAACATCCCCAAGCTTAATTCCTGCTCGTCCTCGAGTAGGTAAATGATAACAAGAATAATTTCTGTGGTGACATGCTATTAATCATATAAGACTTTCTCATAGTCATATGACAAAAGCTTACTGAGACAATGACTCTAAAGTAATTAAGTTGTCTCAAGAGAAAATCACAAATGACTGAAAGTTTTACAACATGAAACTGAAACATCAAAAAGATTTGCAATGAACATGATGTGCAAATATGATCAAGTGATATCTAGCTTGCCCCTTTTAGTGATGCAAAACATAAATGCAAGGGCACCTTCAAGGTTTAAGTGATGACTAGATACAATCATTTCAGAATAAACGATATCACAATCATGCAAAAGACAATGCTACTTTGGGACAATGCACATTACACTCAGAATGGCAATCATGCTGTCAGTAGTTGGTGCTTGAAGTACTAGAGCTTTTTATTATGAAACATGGAAGCAATTGTGTCAACGGTAGTAGTACTTCATATGTGTCATGTATAAAACATCTTATAAGTTGCAAGCCTCATGCATCGAATACCAATAGTGCTTGCTCCTTGTCCTAATTAGCTCGGATCCCCATGGGTTATCATTGCATTGCATATGTTTTTACCAAGTGTCACAAAGGGGTACCTCTATGCCACCTGTACAAAGGTCCAAGGAGATAGATCGCATTTGATTTCTCGTTTTTGATAAATCTCAACTTGAGGACATCCATACCGGGACAACATAGAAAATAGATGATGGACTCCTCTTAAATGCATAAGCATATTCTCATGAGAGATTGAGGATTAAGGTCCAAGCTAAAACTTCCACCATGATGCATGGCTTTGGTTGGCGGCCCAATGTTCTTCTCTAACAATATGCATATTAATTCAACCCACGGTAAATCACCCTTACTTCAGACAAGACGAACATGCATAACAACTCACATGATATTCAACAAAAGTGTGACAGTTGATGGCGTCCCCAGAAACATGGTTACCGCTCAGCAAGCAACTCATAAGAAATAAGATACATAAGCAACATATTCTTTACCACAATAGTTTTTAGGCTACTTTCCCATGAGCTATGTATTGCATGGTTGGTTTGCTTAGTGCAGGTGGAGGTTAGCAAAAGACTGGGAGCGACCAACTAAGAGTGCAATGACGGTCATAATCATGCAGAGCGACAAAGCAATATTGAATCAGGCATGGTAGTTATATCGCTACTTAGAAACAAAAGATCATCAAGGCTTGACAGACTTTCTTTACAGTCTTGAATATGCGTGAGCATACGCCAAGTCAATCAAAATAAATTATCAAAGGAAGATATTACTAAACCATACCACATCATAGGCAAAAAAACCCAGTTGGTATTCCAATGACACATTGGGAACCCCCCAGCTATCTGAGATTAACCATAAGAAAACCTGAACTACTAAGCACCATCATGAAGGTAGCATCCTTATCATAGACACATTAACCCATGCAACGGAAGCAAACTCTCTTAATAAGGTGATCATGATAATTAAAAAAGAGTTCAAGCAACCAACTAAATAAAAGCTCTTAAAAAGATAAGCATGAATACTAAGAGCAAAGCACGATAATAGCTATTTAAAAGACAAAGAACACACACAGCATAGATAGACAATGAAAATTCTATGTAATGTTCTAGGTAGAGTTGGAGCGTGTTTCTCTCCCACATAAAGGAATACTGGGTTCCGACTCGTTTTGAAAAACTAAAAAGAAAACTAAAAGCAAGACGCTCCAAGCATAGCACATAACACATGAAGTGATAAAAATATAGCGGAACGAAAGACGAACTGATAATGTTGATGGAGAAGGGGATGCACGGGGGCATCCCCAAGCTTAGACACTTGAGTCTCCTTGAATATTTCTTGGGGGTGCACGGGGGCATCCCCAAGCTTGAGTGCTTGACACTCCTGAATCTTTTTATCATCTTCCCTCGCACACTTGAAAACTCCCTTCATACATAACTCATTCATAATCTGATTAGCGAGGTTAGTACCCTTAATAAAATAATTATACCTTGCTGGAAATAAGGATATTCTTGAAGTTCTACTGTTTCTCAAGATTGCCAAAAGGTTTTTGCAAAGAAAAAGCAAGTTCTTAATTTGCAAAGTGAAGGTAAGGCAAAACAAGACAGAATCTGTGAAAAACAGAACAGCAGGCAGTAATTGACCTGTTCGGGATACTTCTGCAACTCAAATCAAAAAACTCAGAACTGACGCACGAAAGACAATTCTATAGAGAATGCTGTCGAAACAATTCAGACCAAAAAGATGATCTGGTAATTTTATACGAATTTTTCTATCCAAGGACAGAATCTGTTTCCTGGACAGCACCTCACAACTTTTGAACTTTCTAGCAATCAGAGGCTATACTTGGCACAAATATAAAAAGCAAAGATACAATGATGATGCTACAGCAGTAAACAACATCAAGACACAACAAAAGCAAAAAATTTATTCATGTGGGCTGCCTCCCAAAAGCGCTTTCTTTTATGCCTTTAAGCTAGGCATAATGCATAGATCAAGTTTTATCAAGAGTAAAAGAATAGCTAGCCCGTACAACGGACTCAAAAGGTAACTTGACCTTCTTACGAGGGAAGTGTTCCATCCCTTTCTTGAGAGGAAACTGAAATTTTATATTACCCTCTTTCATGTCAATGACAGCACCAACGGTGCGCAAAAAGGGACGTCCCAAAATAATTGGACATGAAGGATCACATTCAATATCCATAATAGTGAAATCAACGGGCACATAATTATCATTGACAACAATAAGAACATCGTCGATCCTCCCCAAAGGTTTCTTTATGGAAGAATCAACAAGAGCATTACCAAAAGAACAAGAATCAAAAGATTTCAATTTAAGCATATCATATAGTCTTTTGGGCATAATAGAAGTACAAGCTACAATATCACATAAAGCAAAGCATGAGAAGTTATTTATCTTAATTTTAATCATAGAATCCCAACCATCTCCTAGCTTTCTAGGTATGGAGGCTTCTACTCTAAGTTTCTCCTCCCTAGCTTTGATGAGAGCATTAGTGATATGCTCTGTGAAGGCAAGGTTAAGCGTGCTAGTGCGGGGATCTCTAGACATCTTGTGAAGGAAATCAATAACTTCTGTAAGAGTGCAATTATCAAAATCAAGGTCACGAGCATCAAGTAAAGTGGTAGAGGTGTCCTTAAGGCTCACCTGTTTGGTAGTTGACGTAGCATCACCATTAATAGGTCCATTGGGACCAGGAGTACATTGGGTGCTAAGAGTGTGAACATTCTCAATAACTTGGATAGTAGCAACAGTGTGGTGGGTAGGAAGGCTCTTAACTCTTTCCTCTTCCTCCCTTTCTCTAGCCCATCTCTCTTTAAGCTTAGCCATCATCCTAATATTTTCATTGATTTGCACTTGAGTAGCATTAATAGGGATGACTTCCTTCTCCTTAAGAGAAGAAGTTTCAATTTTTAGCAATTTTAACTCATTGGCTAAGTGGTCTACCTTAAAAGAAAGATCATCTAGTTTATGTAGTCTCTCTTCTACATTCTTATTAAAGGCTTTTTGGGTAGTGATGAAATCTCTAAGCATGGTCTCTAGTTCAGTATTGGAGTTCTTGGTACTAGGATAAGCATTGTTGTTCCCATAAGAGTTAGAGGGGAACGGTCTAGAATTGTTACCAAAGTTACTCCTATAAGCATTGTTGTTGAAATTGTTTCTAGAGATAAAGTTAACATCTACTTGTTCTTGAGCAATCAAAGAATTTAAAGGAACATCACGAGGATCAACAGTAGATTGCTTCGAAAGTAGAGACATGATCAAGTCAACTTTTTCATTAAGGGAGGAAATCTCCTCGACAGAGTTTACCTTCCTACCTGTTGGAGCGCGTTCGGTGTGCCATTGGGAATAGTTGGTCATCATCTCATCGAGAAGCTTTGTGGCAGCACCAAGTGTAGTTGACATAAAAGTTCCTCCCGCGGCCGAATCTAACAAGTTCCGCGAGGTAAAGTTCAAGCCTGCATAAAAAGTTTGGATAACCATCCAAGTAGTCAAACCGTGAGTAGGGCAGTTCTTGATAAGAGACTTCATACGTTCCCAAGCTTGGGCAACGTGTTCATTATCCAATTGTTTAAAATTCATTATGTTACTTCTAAGTTGGATAATCTTAGCAGGTGGATAGTATTTTCCAATAAAAGCATCTTTGCACTTGTCCCAAGAATCTATGCTATTTCTAGGAAAAGACTGAAACCAAATTTTAGCTCCTCCCCTCAAATAGAAAGGAAAAAGCTTAAGCTTAACAATATTACCATCTATTTCTTGGTACTTTTGCATATCACAAAGTTCTACAAAGTTGTTCAAGTGTAAAGCAGCATCATCTCCAACACCGGAGAATTGTTCTCTCATGACTAAGTTGAGTAAAGCAGGTTTAATTTCATATGAAGGTGCTGAAGTGGCAGGTGTAGTGATAGGTGTGCTGATAAAGTCATCGTTGTTGTGACTAGTGAAGTCACACAACTTGGTGTTCTCGGTGGAACCCATAGTAGCAAGCAGGCAAGATAACTATTTTTGTGATTTTCGATAAAAGAAACTAAAGCAAGTAATGAAAGGTAAACTAACAAGACTAAAAAGCAAAGGTAAAAGATAGCATGCAACTCCCCTATGCTGAAGAGTGGAGTCCCCGGCAACGGCGCCAGAAAATACTCCTTGATGGGCCTCGAACCCCTCGTTGGATTACCCCAAGTGGAAGGTGTAAGATGCAGTAAGTAGAAGTGTTTTCCCTTAGCAAAGATGCCAAGGATCGAATCCCCAGAGACTCCTAGGTTCAACAGGTAGGTGTCAACTGCTAACGGCGCAATTAGCAATCAACGTGGACCTGCACACAGATACAAATAACTTTGCTCCCAACGAGTACAGAGAGGTTGTCAATCTCTCCGGCCTTGTAGTTCACAAAGGGTTAAAAGCAATATAATAGTAGTGATAGATAGTAATTTGCAATAGTAAGTAAAATAGCGGAAAGGTAAATAGTGTATGTGATCAATGATGGTAATATGGACCGGAGTCAAATGATGTTCACTAGTGATGTCTCTCTCCCAAAAGACGATAAAACAGCTATGTGAGGTAAACAAATTATAGCTGGGCAATTGACAGGACCACGAACGCAAACCAATGCTGACTACATTGCAAGAAAGGTTGAGGTTCAAAGCATGGGCGGTACGCCAAAGTAAGTAGACCGAAATCCATCTGCATCTACTACTTATCATCCACCTTGAGATATCTATCCAGAACATCTCGCTGGTATTAAGTTGCGAGTCCCACCCATAATGTAAACTCAATGCAACAGACAACTGCATTAAAAGAACTTTGCATAAAGTAAACAATCCTTGCACCCGCGGGCACAAGCACCGTTGTTTTCCCCCTTGTGGCAACAGCACATCCCCTAGACTCATGTTTCTGTCACTCAAGCTAGTCATCGAGGGGCATGAACCCACAATCGAGCATAACGTTCCCTCTTGGAGTCACTACCTACTACTTGGCCAAAGCAATAAATAACAACGGAGAACATGCAAGAATTACTTATGAACTAAAATATAAAAGAGGTGAATCAAATATATTACTCAAGATCAATCTGAACATAATCTCATAATCCATCGGATCCCAGCAAACTCAACATAGCAACAACACAAGGATTACATAGGTGCCTCGATCATGTAGGGCAGCTCACGAGGACTAATTAGTGAAGCACAAGAACGGGAGGAGAACATCACATAGCTACTGGTCATGGAGTCATGGTCCAAGGGAGACTACTCACGAGTCATCCGGGAGGCGTCCATGGTGGTGGAGAAGCTCCCGGTGGTGATCCTCCCCTCTGGCAGGGTGCCGGGAAGAGTTCTCCTGGTGCTCCCGATCTTGGAAGCGGCGGCGGCGGCGGAACAGAGATGGGATCGCGAAAAGAAGTCCTGTTTCAAGGGTTACGGGGGATCCTTTAAATATCTGCCAAAGTAGGGCACCGGGGGGCTCTCGGGGTGCCGAGGCGCCCCCCGGCGTGGCCTAGGGGGGGCGCGCCCACAGGGCGCCTGGGGCCCCT
>LR738709.1:348513669-348528933 GCA_902687465.1 Secale cereale
GCCCCCCCCCCCCCCCAGGCTCCCCTTCGGAAGCAGTGTCGTTCCCGATACGCTGATTTTTTATATATATTTTCTGTATTTTTCTGGGCAGTTCTCGAAACGTGAAAACCTGAAATACAAAAATAGCCGAAAGCAGAAACTGGCACTGGGGTGCACTAGATTAGTAAGTTAGTCCAAATATGATCAAAAGTGTATAGAAGTGTATGAATATCATAGCAATATCACCAAAAAGTGGCATGGAGCAAGCAGAAATTATAGATACGTTTTGGACGTATCAAATACCCCTTACGCCAGCTCGCAGACGCCGCTCAGAGGTTTTGCTCACTCCAACCCTCCTTCATCCAAAAGCAGGCCTTATTCGCAAACCTCTTAAACCGTCTGATCCCAACTACCAGGAAGCTCCTCTATCTTCTTCCGGCGAGTCGACCGCTACTCAAGTCCCAGTGCTCAAGACCGTTCCTGGGTAAGTTATTTTTTCGAACGTCCGGATTATCTTTCCGTTTTGACTTTGTGATTCTTACGACTACTTTGACCCTTTATTAGAATGCCCAAGCCTAGTAAAAAGGCAAAAGCAAATAAACCGGCTGCTGAGACCACTACTGCTGAACCGTACGAGGACCCTGAGGCGGCCATCCCTCCAGAGGACAACGTTGAAGTTCAGCTCGATGATCCCGCTCCTATGGACCATGAAGATGTTGTTGCGCCGGGGGGTGATGATATGGAGAACACGGCTGAACCGGCAAGCCTTGTCCGGGTTAGTCCTCCCCGGGCTAGCCCGGCTCCTGTCAGTCCGGTGTGCACTGCCAATCCTCTTCAGCCAACGGCCACCTGGACGGCGGATGTTGAAATAACTGGGATAGGATTCTCTGCTCCCACAGAGCCTATTGTCTTGGCTAGGCATACTGCCAAGGAAGAAAAACTTCAACAAGATAAAGGCAAGTGGAGCACAGATTTATCAAGTTATGCTCAGTTGAGTGCCCAGGAACTCCATTCTGGGTTTTTGAACCGGCTCTTCACCAGCCGTGACTATGAAGCCGGCTTAGTCAACATGATGAAGGATAAATATGTGGTGACTTTCTTTCCTCTTGCTTTCCGTTTCTGCTTTGTACTTCGCAATCCTACCTTTAGGCCATAGTAGCCCCCAAGTGCCGGTTTAGCTTCATTGTAGGTGAACCGAGACTTTACTTATGTCTGAGAATGAATGTACATTAGCCCCCAAGTGCCAAGGTCATAACTTGTTTATGTGCTTGGGACTTGTTTGAAAAAATTTGCTTTATGTACTTCAATTGCACATTAGCCCCCAAGTGTCGAGTGCATAACTTGTTATGTGCTTGAGACTTTGAATAATCTGTCCTTCTCACATGTTTGCCTTTCTTGCAGGCTAACTTGAACTGGAGAGCTTCGGAGGCAACTGAGCTCCGGAATAGCTTGGCCTTCCATGAGACCGCTTCAACCAAAGCTAAGGAAGAACTTGTCATTGCTTTGACTAACATGGAAAAATTGAAGAAAGATTTTGAAGCGGAGCGGTCCACATGGGAGGTGTAAAGGGAATCTCTAGAAAAAAGAGCAAAGGATGCCGAAGCCGCTCTCAATCCGGTTACACAGGAACTATCCGGGTTGAAACAGCAAATAGAGAACATGACTTGTGCTATCTTTGGTGAGTATCTGTCTTCGTATATTTGTATCCTTGCAATCTTTGTTCCGCTCCGGCTTAACTCGCCAAATGCATACAAGGAGGCGCATAACTCATCTTGGAGACGATGTTCGGAAGAAGCTCAAGGCTGCTTATACCCTGGTGGAGCAGCTCTACTCCGGCGCTCAAAGGGCTATCAGTGCCATGTCGCACAATAAACCGGCGCCGACCACTATCCAAGCCACCCTGGAAAAGCTATCTGTCTTACCTGCACATCTTGTTGAGGTGAATAAGTCTGCTGCATGAGCTGGCTCTCTCATGGCGTTGACCCGGGCCAAAGCATGGGTCCCCGATTTTGATCCGGCGGAGGCCATGAACGGCTACCCCGGCATGAAAGAGGACGGGTCAGCCTTCTCTGCTGAAGATCTCCGTTCTTTGGCCAAGGACATGCGCCCTCTTGCTAGTAAGCTTGCCGATGAAGAAGATTTGACAAGGTATCATCCGGGCATATGACCTAGAAAATTCGCGGGTGGAGCGGCCGGTTTACGACATTGAAAATCTGATCCCACCAGTTCGTAACCACACTTTTGCTCCAGATATTGACCCTTCAGATCTTATCAATGATGAAGTGTATTTCCATGCCCTCTCCAAGATTGACTGGAGCGCTCCTGATTTCCAGCAACTGCCTGAAGTCAACGAAGACCCGGAACAAGCTGACCCTCAGCCTTCGCAGCTTGAAGAGGAGTCGTAAACCGTCCAGTTTAACTTTTAGTTGTTGAGTACTTTGCAAAAAACTTTGATCCATTCGGGCCTGCGAGTGCCTTGTAATAGAATAGTTGATATATTGCCTTTGTCCCACTGTCATGGCATTATTTTGTTTGGCACTACCAATTTATCATCTGTTTGCAATGCTTGATCAGCTTATATTACCTGTGCCTGCATGAACGAAGCTAAAAGATGTCCTGGCGGTTTACCACCGGACGGATTATACTGCTCTGATATATATATTAAAGGAATAGCTTTTGATCACAAACATATACCATACATCTGATTAAGTGTGCTTGTCGACCTTAACCCGGTAGGAATAATTGAAAGCGCAAACGCTGATGAGGCTCTTGGCTCTCGTGTTTGGCTTAGCCTGATGGCCGATCCGGGTTACGACGAACACCGGTTTAACTCTCGCTGGTGTTCATGACCCAGACTTTAGCTTTGTAGATATATGGTCAACCTTGTAGTTGTCCAGTCTCGCATCAATAGACCAATGATCATGACGACCAAGATTTGTGAAATCATAAAAAATAGAAATAAGGTTTTTTGGGCAAATAAGACCATGTAGTTGAGGCTTTTTACGAGCTGCCAGGCTCCAAATTCGAGGCTTTTTATGAGCTGCCAGGCTACTGTCATTAACCATTTTAGCAAAGCCTGTCAAGATGCTCCGCAATCCTTAACCAAATCATCAATGACAAGCTACCCAATGTTTCAAAATCTCGTAAAGATTTTGTCTTTAGGTAATCAACTCGATGATCGTCAATTTAACGTGGCCAAGTTTAGGGTCCCGAAGGATTTACTTGTGGCAGGTTCGACGGGTCATACCAGGTTTACCGAGACGGCGTGATTTACTTGAGGCAGGCAGGTTAATCCGGGGTTTTAGGTGCATGCACCGGGCTTCCAAGCCATGTTCACAACAAGGGTATTCAACTCTCTGCGAGCCCCCCGGTAGTGTGTGAGCTGTTTTGCTCATCAGGGCATATGTTTGAGCTGGGTTGGGCACCAACACTCTCTTTTACCCCTCATCATCATGTGGAAATTGCCCAAGCAACCAGAGCAGTGCTCTTATGATGGGCTTCATACCGCCGCCGGCTCAAGAGGCCATGGAAAACTCCCTTGCCCGTGGAAGCCCCCATGTGATTCTTGTTTGATAAGATGGTTGATTCCTTGATGTATAAAGGGCGTCGGTTTAGGAGGCCATGGTAAGCTTCTGTAGAAACTCCCATGTGATACTCCTTTGAAGAACACGGCTGATTCCTTGATTATGTCAAGGGCGCCGGTTTAAGAGGCCATGGAAGGTTTCTTTCGAAGCCCCCATGTGATACTCTTGTGTATAAAAGACACGGCTGATTCCCTGATTCTATTAGGGGCTCCGGTATAAGAGGCCATGGAAGGTTTCTTTCGAAGCCCACATGTGATACTCTTGTGTATAAAAGACACGGCTGATTCCCTGATTCTATCAGGGGCGCCGGTTTATTTTATTAATTTTAATATATACATTGTACATAAAGCGGAGCCTATGGCTCAAGTATAGTAAGGCCGAAGAAGAGCGATGTTCCACGGCCGCTTGGTCTCCTCCTCTGCCGTACGTGAGTCCTTATGTTCTCGAACGTCGACAAGGTAGTATGATCTGTTGGTAGGTTCTTGCTGACCACAAAGGGTATGAGCCGGAGCACCAGATCTCCTTCCTGGAACGTTCTTGTCTTAACCCGGCGGCTGTGGTACCAGCGCAGATCTTGTTGATAAATCGCTGATCACGCTGTTGCCGTGTCCCGTTCCTCGTCTAGCCGGTCCAAGCTGTCTTGCCTTGCTTGTTCATTATCCGCTTCAACATAGGACGCCACGCGTGGTGAATCATGCCGGATATCACTAGGGAGGACCGCTTCAGCACCGTATACCATGAAAAAGGGCGTGTATCCTGTAGATCTGTTAGGCGTAGTGTTGATGCTCCATAAGACAGAAGGCAACTCCTCTACCCAGCAACCCGGTGTTCTTTGCAAAGGAACCATAAGCCGGGGCTTGATGCCTCTCAAGATTTCTTGGTTGGCTCTCTCAGCTTGGCCATTGGACTGAGGGTGAGCTACTGATGACACATCAAGGCGAATATATTCTCTTTGACAGAACTCTTCCATCTCTCCTTTAGATAGGTTGGCCATTATCAGTTATAATGATGTGTGGAAAGCCAAACCGGAAAATCACTTTTTTAACGAATTTGACCGTTGTTGCCGCATCACACTTACTGACAGGCTCTGCTTCGACCCACTTTGTAAATTTGTCCACTGCTACCAATAGGTGGGTTTTCTGATCTTGGGATCTTTTAAAGGGTCCAACCATATCTAGCCCCCAAGTCGCAAACGGCCAAGTGATTGGAATCATCTGCAGCTCTTGTGCCGGTACATGAGCACGCCATGAGAACTTCTGGCAAGCGTCACATTTCCTGACTAAATCTTTTGTGTCGGTGTGAGCCGTCAGCCAGTAGAACCCATGACGAAAAGCTTTAGCTAACAAGGACTTTGAACCGGCGTGATGACCACAATTCCCTTCGTGAATTTCTCGAAGAATATCGCAGCCTTCCTCTGATGATACGCACCGCTGAAATGCTCCAGAAACGCTGCAGTGATGAAGTTCTCCATTGATGATAGTCATAGACTTAGACCGCCGGATTATCTGTCGGGCCTCAACTTCGTCCTCTGGCAACTCACCTCGACTCATGTACGCCAGATAAGGGCGTGTCCAATCCGGAATGACATGAAGCGCTGCGACTAACTGTGCTTCCGGATCAGGAACATCCAAGTCCTCCTCTGAAGGTATTTGCACTGATGGACTATGCAATTCATCCAGGAAGGTATTAGGTGGAACCGGTTTACGCTAAGAACCCAGCCGGCTCAATGCATCGGCCGCTTCATTTTTTCGCCGGTCTATGTGGTCCACCTGATATCCCTTGAAGCTAGTATCCTGCGACTGCATCCACTTCTCGTCGATAAGCCACCATGAGTCGATCCTTCGAGTCCCACTTACCAGATACTTGTTATGCCACCAGATCTGAGTCACCAAAGCACTTGACCCGGCTTAAATTCATCTCCTTGGCCATCCGCAAACCATGAAGGAGAGTGTCGGTGTACTAAGGTAGGGGTACCTCAGTACCCCAACTTGTGCACGGGCAGTTGCAGCTCCCCGCGGCAGGGCTTACCACGCGCTTGCCGGAGACCTTCCTGCTCCATATCAAGCCATTCAAAAACAAAGTATACAAGGTAGAAGATCAAGACCCCGGCAAGAGGAGCTTGCCGGGAAGGCCGTACCAGGCTCAGGGTAACTTCACTTACGCAAGGCCCTGGCAAGAGGAGCTTGCCAGGAAGACTAGAAGATTCCATCATAGAAGACACGCCTCGGCGTTATTTGCGCCCCGGCGAGGGCCCGGAGAGCTCCCGGGCCCGGCAAGGTCAAGACCCCGGCAAGGTGCTTGCCGGGATGGTTGCGCTGTGTGCCCGCGCTCCAGCTCATCAGCCCACGCGTCGCCCTGGGGCCCTTCCAGGGACGCGTGGCGGATGGCTGTGCAGCCTGGGGGACACGGTGACACCCCGCGGTGGTGGATCTATCGCCGTGGCAGACGGAGACGCAATGGCGGGAACTTTAGGGGCCGACGGCGACGGGCATTAAATGCCCCTGTCCCCCACTGTTCGTACACTGTAGCTCCACTGTTCTTGCACTATTCCAACTACCACCTCTTTTACGTTTTTACCCTTTCCTCTTACGTTGACACCTGTCGGTGACCCCTTTCACTATAAAAGGAGGCCCATGCACAACGTGGAGGGGGTTCGGAACCTTTGCAACTCTCACGCTCGGTGTAGCTGGCACTGTAGATCTTCAAGCTCCCGAGCTCAATACAAACCAAAGCAGGAGTAGGGTTTTACGCGTCCGACGCGGCCCGAACCTGGGTAAAACTGCCCGCGTGTCCGCTACGATCTGCTCTCTGTGCTCCCTCCGCCCTCGTACCGCACAAACAAGGGGCTCCGGTCCCATAGGTGTTCGTGGTGGGCAGTTTCCCCCGACATCTTTGGTGCGCCAGGTAGGGGAAGTCGAGGTTGTGCGGACCTGATCCGGCGTTCACGCGGGCGCAACCTTCAACAACCTCTCCAACTTCATCAACAACTGCGCAATGGCCCCGAAGAAGAAGCCTTCGGAGGTTGCAGGCCCGTCTACATCTCATCCGCCGCCACCGGAGCCAACGGTGGGCGGAGGAGATGTCGTCGGAAGGGTGGTCGCCGGCGAGGACACTCGCGGCGCCACCAGATCCAAGGACAAGACGGACGACCGCGCATCGGTCTCCGTGGACGCGCCGCGCCCGTCTCAGCGTACGACAACCCAGCAGCGCCATACCACAGGAGGTGGTATCCGCTTGCTGGGGCAAGGACACACTGGAGTCTCGCGGGACGCTCCGGACCATCGTCCGGGCACAAGCAAGGCGAAGGCGCCGGCGCGGGACCCTGCTCCTTCTAACGTCGTTAGAAGTCCGAGCATATCCCGCTCCTCGCACCGCTCGCCCCCGCTCCCCTCCACTCCAGCAGAAGCGCTCGCAAGGGCGCAACTGCTTCTCGACTTCCCTCCAGCGGCGGACAAGGCCGAAGACTGGAGGGCAACCATCCAGAGCCTGATCGCCTTCGCCAACAACGATTCTCCACAGCAGCCGTCGGCCTCGCGGCCGCGGCAAGCTGAGAAGACGAAGGCCGACGGCGACAAGACCGCCGGGGGTGCGACAAGCGTGCACTCCCCGCCGCGGAAGCAGAAGACGCCGCCCCGCCGGAACAACGCCGACGACGGCTCCACGGCCTCGTCGGATCCGCGGGCTCGTCGGGATCAGCGCCAGGTCCTCGACGACCGGCGACAAGAAGACGCTCGGACCACGATCGAGCACCGCCGAGAAGCTCGGCGATAGTCAGACCAGAGGGCTGGGAACGCTGTCGACGCGCACGCGCCCGGTGAGCCAGGCGACTTGCCGTACGCGGCAGGCTGCCCTGCGTTCACCCGCGAGCTGCGGCGCGTCCAGTGGCCCAGCATGAAGAACTTCAAGCCCGACGTACCGGAGAGGTACGACGGCAAGACGCACCCCTCGGAATTCCTAAGTGTCTACACCATCGCGGTGCAGGCTGCCGGGGGGCGCGACGACAAGATTTTGGCTAACTACTTCCCGCTCGTGCTTAAGCCGAACGTACGTTCTTGGCTTATGCACTTGCCGGAAGGCTCCATTTCTTCTTGGGCGGACCTTTGCCATCAGTTTGTTGGCGCCTTCACCGGTGGCCACAAACCCCACGGCCAGGAGAGCGATCTCCACATTTTGGCCCAGAAGGAAGGGGAGTCCCTGCGCAAGTACATCCAACGCTTCAGCCGTGTACAGCACAACATCCCTGATGTCCACCCTGCCGCGGTTATTAGCGCGTTCCATCAGAACGTGCGTAACCGCCGCATGCGTGAAGAAATGGCGATGACCAAGATTCGGGATGTCAGCGAGCTCTATGCTCTGGCTGACAAGTGCGCGCACGCAGAAGAGGGGAGGAGACTCCCCGGGGAGGATGCTGGCGCAGGAGGAAGCGACAGCGACGACGCCGCCCCGGCAAAGAAGAACCGGCGGCGGAACAACAGAAGGAAGAACAAGAAGGAGGTACTTGCTGTCGAGAAGTCCGGCAAGGAAGCTCCCGCCAAGCAAGCGCAGGCTGGCGGCTCCGGCAAGGAGCCTGCCCCTGCAGCGGCAGCCGACAAGCAGGACGGCTCCGACAAGCAGTACTGTAAAATCCACCGCACCAAGGGCCACGATCTCTCCAACTGCAAGCGCGTCGAGTACCTCGTCGAGCAGCAGAAGGCTGAGTACGAAAGGCGCGACAAGGAGAAGGCCCAAGGTGGCGGAGGAGAACCGAGCAAGAAGCGGCCGTTCAACGGCCGGGGAGGACGCCGCGGCAAGGCCAAGCAGCGGCAAGGTGATCGACCTCCCCGGGGCCGCGACAAGGACGACGAAGACGACGACGAAGACATGGAGGATGAAGATAACAGCGAGCAGGAGTTCCAGAAGGCCACGGAGGTCCTGTGCGTCGACGGTGGCGCCTCTCTGCACACCTCCCACCGCCAACTCAAGCAGTGGGTGCGCGAGGTAAATGCAGCAGAGCCGCCCGTGGAGTCGCGCAGGCTCCTCAAATGGTCCAGCACGCCCATCATTTTCGATCTTGAGGATCACCCTGACCGCACCACGGCGGTCGGGTGCTTGCCGATGCTGGTCTCACCCACCATCCGCAACCTCAAGGTCACCAAAATGTTGGTTGACGGCGGGGCCGGGCTGAACTTGATCTCCTCTGCTGTGATCAAGAAACTCCAGATCCCAGATGGCGAGCTCGAAGAAACCGGTTCATTCCAAGGAATCAACCCGGGAAGGAGCAAGCCCAAGGGGAAGATCACTCTGCCGGTGACCTTTGGCGGGGAGCTCAACTTCAGGACTGAGCGCATCACTTTCGACGTCGCCGATATTCCGTTGCCATACAATGGAATACTCGGCCGTCCCGCCCTCGCCAAGTTCATGGCAGCTTCCCACTACGCCTACAACGTACTCAAGATGCCGGGGCCGATAAGCGTCATCACTGTCCACGGCGACAAGAAGGATGCGCTTGTCTGCGCCGACAAGATCTACCGGGATGCGGCAGCTGCGGCTGAGAAAGATACACTTGCCGCTGAAGCTCCCGGGGGGAAGAAGACGAAGACCAAGTCCGGCAAGTGCTCTGGGGCCTACTCCGGCAACCGCACCTCTTCGGAGTGCTGCGCTGCCGTCGAGGACGTCCCATCGAGCTCCACCGGCAAGAGTAAGAAAGGAATGGCTGCTCCTCCGGCAACCAAGAAGGTGTCCGCCAAGGAGGACGGCACTGGTGGTACCTTCACCATCAGTGCCACGCTTGACAGCAAATAGGAAAGCGCGCTCGTTGCCTTCCTGCGGGCAAATGTCGATGTGTTTGCATGGCAACCATCTGACATCCCCGGTGTTCCCAGGAAGGTGATTGAGCACAAGCTTGCTGTTTGCCCTCATGCGCGGCCCATCAAGCAAAAAGTAAGGAAACAAGCCGTGGAGCGCCAAGAGTTCATCAACGAAGAAATCAAGAAGCTAGAGGCAGCAGGTCTAGTTAGAGGTGTGATCCATCCGACGTGGCTAGCAAACCCAGTCGTCGTGCGCAAGGCCAACGGGAAGTGGAGACTGTGTATAGACTTCACCGATGTAAATAAAGCATGTCCCAAGGATCCATTCCCTTTGCCGCGCATTGACCAGATTGTTGACTCCACTGCCGGGTGTGAGCTACTCTGCTTTCTTGATGCATATTCAGGCTACCACCAGATATTTATGGCCAAAGAGGATGAAGAGAAGACTGCATTTATCACTCCATGTGGCACTTATTGCTTTATCCGCATGCCTTTCGGACTGAAGAATGCAGGCTCAACTTTTGCAAGGGTAGTGTATACTGCTTTCGAGCCACAGATCCACAGAAACGTAGAAGCTTACATGGATGACATTGTGGTGAAGAGCAAGAGCAAGGATACACTGATTCAAGATTTGGAAGAGACATTTCAGAACCTGCGCAAGATACAGCTTAAGTTGAACCCCGAGAAGTGCGTCTTTGGAGTCCCCTCCGGCAAGCTTCTCGGGTTCTTTGTATCACAGAGGGGGATTGAAGCCAACCCCGACAAGATCAAAGCCATTGAGCAGATCGAGGCCCCGAAGCGAGTCAAGGATGTCAGAAGGCTTGCAGGTTGTGTGGCTGCCCTCAGTAGGTTCATTTCGAAGTCTGCAGAACGCGCCCTACCTTTCTTCAAAGTCTTGAAGAAGGCAGGTCCCATGAAGTGGACTCCAGAAGCGGAGGCAGCGCTGCAAGATTTGAAACGGTACCTATCCTCCACTCCAATACTTGTCGCACCTAGACCACAGGAAAAGTTGCTGCTATACTTAGCGGCAACCAACCAGGTGGTTAGTGCTGCGTTAGTAGCGGAGAGGGAGTCCGACGAGGAGGCTACACCACCGGCAAGCGAATCCAGCGACAAGCAGGGGGCCCCTCCGACAAGATCTGGCTCCGACAAGGACAGCTCTGCGCAGGGACAGGATGAAGTGCGGAAGAAGATGGTGCAGCGCCCAGTGTATTTTGTAAGTTCCCTTCTCCAGGGGGCTAGATCAAGATACTCTGGTGTGCAGAAGCTGCTTTTTGGCCTCCTCATGGCCTCGAGAAAGCTGCGCCATTACTTCCAAGCACACGAGATAACAGTGGTCACTCGCTTTCCGCTGAAGAGGATATTGCACAATCCAGAAGCAACAGGCAGGATCGTTGAGTGGGCACTGGAGCTGTCGAGCTTTGGACTCAAGTTTGAAAGTACTTCAACCATACAGAGCCGAGCTTTGGCAGAATTCATAGCAGAGTGGACCCCAACGCCCGATGAAGAAGTCCAAGAAACAAGTGCACCCGTACAAGAAGCGACAAGTGAATGGGTAATGTACTTTGATGGTGCCTTCTCGCTGCAAGGCGCCGGTGCCGGCGTGGTACTCATCGCGCCCACCGGAGAGCACCTCAAGTATGTTATCCAGATGCACTTCCCAAGAGAGCAAGCAACAAACAACACTGCTGAATATGAAGGTTTGCTCGCCGGCCTCAAGATTGCGGCCGAACTTGGGATCAGAAAGCTGATTGTGCGGGGGGATTCTCAGTTGGTTGTCCGGCAAGTTAACAAGAGCTATCAGAGCCCTTTGATGGAAGCTTATGTCGATGAAGTGAGGAAGCTTGAGGAGCACTTTGAAGGTTTGCAGATGGAGCACGTCCCGAGAGCTCAGAATGAAATTGCAGATGGCCTTTCGAAGTGTGCTGCGATGAAGTTACCTGTGGAACCAGGGACCTTTCTGCTCAAGCTGACTCAACCATCCGTTACACCATCAATGGGACAGTCCAAGAAGAGAAAGTTGGTCTCCGGCGACGACTTGCCGGCGGATCTTCCTGAAGCCGCCGCCAAGGTCCCCAAGATCAACAACCAGAACGCTGAGGAACAGTTTGCTCCTGCAGATTCTCGGATCTGTGCAGTAGAAGCAAGTGTTCCCGACAAGCCTCGCCCCGGCGAGCTTGCCGGGGGATCATCAGCTCCGGCAGAACCAGAGGTTCTTGCCGCCGAAGCTGAGGTTCCCGCAGCGGCCCTCATGCCTTTAGTCCTTGCCGTTGAGCCCCAAGCTCCGGCATGGGCACAGCAAATCGTCCGTTTTCTGCAAACTGGAGAACTTCCCGACGACCCAGAAGAAATAGAGAAGATAACCAGGCAGTCAAGTATGTACCAGTTCGTGGATAACGAGCTGTACAGAAGAAGGCTCAACGGTGTCAGATTGAAGTGCATCTCCAGGGAAGATGGACAGAAGCTGTTGGCAGAAATACACGGAGGCATATGCGGCCACCACATTGGCGCAAGGGCACTTGCCGGGAAAGCTTTCCGGCAAGGGTTCTTCTGGCAAGAAGCCCTCCAAGATGCAACTGCACTAGTAACCAAGTGTGAAGCGTGCCAGTTCCATGCGAAGCAGATTCATCAGCCGGCTCAAGCTCTCCAAACAATTCCTTTATCCTGGCCCTTCTCGGTCTGGGGGCTCGATATCCTCGGCCCCTTCCCCCGTGCTGTCGGGGGCTTTGAGTACTTGTACGTCGCAATCGACAAGTTCACAAAGTGGCCAGAAGTGGAGCCGGTGAGAAAGGTGACAGCACAGTCAGCAGTCAAGTTCTTCAGGTCAATTGTTTGCCGTTTCGGAATCCCTAACAGGATTATCACCGACAACGGTACGCAATTCACTAGTCGCACCTTCATGCAGTACGTCCAAGACCTTGGCGCCAAGGTCTGTTTCGCTTCTGTTGCTCACCCGAGGAGCAACGGTCAAGCGGAGAGGGCCAATGCTGAAGTGCTGCGCGGGCTCAAGACAAGAACTTTCGACAGGCTGCGCAAGTGCGGAAGAAATTGGATAGAGGAGCTGCCGGCGGCTCTTTGGTCAATCAGAACGACACCAAGTCGAGCCACCGGACAGACACCTTTTGCTCTAGTCTATGGAGCAGAAGCAGTTCTCCCCACGGAACTCGTATACGGATCTCCTCGAGTACTCGCTTATGATGAGCTCGAGCAAGAGCAGCTGCGGCAAGATGATGCACTGCTCCTCGAGGAGGGACATCTCCAGGCTGCTGTACGAGCTGCTCGATACCAGCAAGCCTTGCGTCGCTACCATAGCCGCAAGGTTAAGGCCAGGAGTCTCGAGGAAGGCGACCTTGTTCTTCGGCGCGTTCAGTCCGCCAAGAATTCCAACAAGTTGACGCCGAAGTGGGAAGGCCCTTATCGGGTGAGACAAGTCACGAGGCCCGGCGCTGTCCGCCTCGAGACCGAAGAAGGCTTACCGGTGAGCAACTCCTGGAACATAGAGCATCTTCGTAAGTTTCACCCATAAGGCGCGGTTGCCGTGATCCGCTCCGGCAACCACCTTTTGTACAAGCTTTGCCGCTGTAGCATGTAACCCTTTGTACAAAGCCGGGCGCAGACCCCGTGCATCAGTAAAGTTTCTGTGTTTTGCGCTATTTGCCTTTTGCATGCTTCTCTTCGTTATTTGCATATGTTATTTGGCATCTCTTGTGCAACACACGTATCCGGTAAGCAATAGCACGCCGAAAGGCCATATACTTGTTTCCCTCTTCTCTTTCCTTGCCTCTTAAGCAGAAGGAATGTTCCTCGCGCACAAGTTTGCCGGGAGGGAAGGAGATGGAGGAAGAACCTAGCGCTGTTCAAGGAAGAAGAGCTTGCCGGAAGAACGCACCACAGATCATGAAAGCGATCTGAAAGCTAAGTTACCAGAATTTGACCAGTTCAAATTTTTAAATTTTAAGTTGTCTTCCTTGAACAATCACACTTTGTATGGAAAACCTGTGCGCGGAGGAACCTACCCGTGGCTAGCCGCACCCTTGTCTTGTTTCCGAGTACGCTCAACGATTTAAGTGAGCTGCGACAAGTGTCGCGCCCTTGCCTCGTTTTCGAGTTCGCTCAGCAAGCTAAGTGCGTTGCGACTAGTCGCGGCGAGGTTGCTTGCCGGTGAGACCTTGGCTAGCAGGCTGCTTCGAGTTCAGCACTCAGCACTCGCGGCAAGGGCCCCTTGCCGGCAAGCTCCCCGGGAGCGTAGGGTGAAAAGCATACAAAGTCAATGATCAAGACAAGGAAGATAACATTGCACTGATTGATCAAAATAAAGATAATATCTTACAAAAGATAACTTGTCGCAATAATTAACGAGTTCACAAATATCCTATGCAGCAACAAAAAAAAAGAGAGCTAAAGATGAAGGAAGCCTAGTCTACGCGGTCGCCCTCGACCCTGGAGATCTTAGCCACCTTGGCTATAATGTGGGCGACCTGCTCCTTCAGGGCCTCCATGTCCGCGTCGGCCGGCAGGCTGCGAAGAACGTTGGTGAGGTTGATGCCGGGATTGCGGTACACGATCTTCGTCAGCACACGCTCCAGAGTTCCCGTGCAGAGCCGGCGAGTCTCCTCGGCAAGCTGCGCGGGGATCTTCTTCCGCAGATCTGCAAGGGCCGGCGCAATCCCCCTGAAGAAGAGGCTGAGCTTGGCGCTATGGGGGAGGTTCGGATCCGGGGAGTAGATGAGGTGCTCCAGCTTCAACGCCAGCAGCTCCTGGTCGATGTGGGAGGCACAAGATACTAAGTCCTCAGTCCATACCACCACGGTTTGGCGGAAGAGCTCGGCCGCTTTGTTGGCGCTGTCCACCAGGGTCCGCTCCTTGCGGAGCTCCTCCTTCAGCTTAGTCTCCCGTCCCCGGGCGGCGTCAAGCGAATCCTTCAGTGTTGAGACCTTCAGCTCCAAGTCCTCGATGGAGTCCTTGGCGGCCTTCAACTCGTCGCCCTTCTTCGAAAGACGCACTTGGAGCTCCGAGTTGGTGTGGGCGTCCTTCTCGCGCTCCGTGATGAGCGCGGCGACCTTCTCCACGTTCGCCTTCAGCAACCCCTCCAGCTTTGCAACCTTGGCGGCGAGCTCCTCCTTGGCGGTCTCCGCGGCAGCCGCGGCGTCCTTCGCCTTCTTCAGCTCTCCGCCAAGAGCCTGCTCTCTAGCGGCAAGGTCTTCCTCGTGGGAGTCGAGGTCGACCTTGCGCTGGTTGAGCTCCCCCTCGCGCCGGGACAAGTCCACGCCGGCGAGCCGCTGCTGCTCTTCGGCCTCAGCCTTCTCCAGCAACCATTCCTGATACTCGCCGGCGAGACGCTCGCGCTCCTCCGCCACCTCACGGAGACCAGCTTGGTTGGCGGCGCTGAGCTCCGCCGCGCGCTTCTCCATCTCCTCGGCGGCCTTGGCGGCAAGGGCTTCCCGGGAAGCGAGCTTCGCCTGCCTGGCCCGGTAAAGGACCAGGAGCTTGTGGAGTAGCTTTTCTTCCTCGGGCCCGTCGCTTTCACCGGGCGCCTCGACGACCTCCAAGCCTGCGGAGGCGAGGATCTCTCCATCGAAGGCCTCGCCCTCCGCAGGAGCCCGCGAAGAAGAGCCCCACGGCACTTGGATGAAGACGCCGTTGGGGGCCTTCAAGTAGTAGCCGGGCTGCTCCTCTACGGCGGAGGGGTCGGCGGCCGGCGCAGCACCTGATGCTCCCGCCGCCTCCGGGCCGGCGGTGCGGTCGCCGTCCCCCTCCCCGGCCGCTGCGTCTGCAGCCGGAGCGGTCCCTTGCGCGTTTGGCTCGGCGGTGTCCGCCGTGTCCTCGGCGGCAGGGGCGTCGCTGCCGCCGCCCTGCGCGCCCTCCTCCTCGTCAATGTTGATGACCTCTGTCTCCATTTGCTCGGGGGGAGGAGG
>LR738709.1:348529006-348549820 GCA_902687465.1 Secale cereale
AAAAAAGAAGCTCAAACAAATATCCAAAAAGAAGCAACGCCAAGAAGACGAAGTACAAGACATACCTTGGCGGACGTCATCAGCGGCGGGCTCCCTCGCCGGGGAGCTCTGCCTTGGCGGAGTGGCCGCCCTCGCCGGGCTGCTCGCCCTTGGCGGGGTACTCGCCCTTGGCGGAGTACCCGCCCTTGGCGGAGCGCTCTCCCTCGCCGGGGAGCTCGGCCTTGGCGGGGATGGCGGGGCCTGCGGCTCCTCGGGAGCGGTCTCCGGGCGCTCCTGTCGCTGCGGCTCCACCTCTGCACAAGTCAAAATCAAGACATCAAGATATTGAATCAAGACAAAAACTCACAAGCGCGCCCCGACGAGCGGAAGAATGGAACCCAGACTTACGCTGGGGGCTGCGCTGGGGGCTGCTCCTCGGAGCAGCGCTCGGGTCCGGCAGGCTCGGCTCCGGCACGCCCCCAGTTGCCGCGGTACCCGAGTCTTCCGCGACCTCGACCACGGGCGCCTTGGCCTTCTTCGCCGCGCGCTGAACCAAGGTCCTGAAATCAAAGCAACAAACAGGATTAGCATCAACAATAATCAAGACTAAATTCAGGAGGGTGTAAGATCTCGAACACTTACTCCTGATCCTCCTCGTCGTCCTCGCTCAAGGCGGAGAAGTCGTACTCCACCTGGGGCTCGTCGGCGCGAGGAGCAGAAGACGAAGCTTCCCTCGGGCGCTTGGCGGTCGCCGGGGCTGGGGGCTGCGAAGGCCCAGTCCCTGTGGCAGCCGGGGCCCGGGGAGCGGGCGGAGCCGCCGCTCCGCTCCGAGAAGACCCTTGTCCGCTTGGCGCCGACCTACGAGGCGCCTCTGCCGTGGCCTGCGCGCGGGCCGCTTCCGCCGTGGCTGGTGTACCGGTCGCCCTCGGCGCAGCTTGACTTCCCCGGGATGCTTGCGCTGCCCGGCGAGATGGCTGTTGCCGGGGGGCCTGCGCCCTCGCTCCCGTCGCCGCCTTGCGGATGCGCTTCAGGGGAGACCGCCTGGGGCTTGCCGGAGGCGGGGAGGTCTCCGACGAGGAGAGATCGTCGGCGTAGAGTTCCGTGGACCCGCCGGAGTCCTCGGCGTCCTCGTCCTCTTCTTCCTCCCCGGCTGGCTCGCTGGGGCCAGCACCTTGTGCTACGGCCTCTTTTCCTTTGGAGCTTCCGCCCCCTGCGGCGCCTCTGTTCCTTCCGGCAGCGCCACCCCTCGCCGCGGCCTCGGTCACGATCCCCGGGATCCCAGAGTGCCTCAAAGAGGGGACCCCGGCGAGCGCGTCGGGAGGGAGTTGCAGTATTCTGCGGATCTCCGCCTCCTCCGCTTGGCAGGATGCGTCCTCAGCCTCCGCCTCGCTGGGTGTGTACCCAAAATCTCCTGCCGCTGCGGCTGCAGCGGCCTCTTCGGCCCGAGAAGCTATGTATGCGAGCTCCTGGTCGGTGGTGTCCCGCGTGTGCATCTTGATGTCATCCTTGTTCTTCGCCACCTCCACAAGGTTGTCGAAGAAGTTAAGGACGTCTATTGGCTTGGGCGCGATCCACGTGCGGTCCACGCCGTGCGAATCACACGCGGGCATCATGGCGAGGAGACGGTCCTGGACTGTGTTGTTGCAGAGGGGCACCACTCCCCGGGGAGGCCTGAACCACTCTGGGTGTGCCGGGTCATACTTGAAGAGTTCCCGGACCATCCCCTTTAGCTCCAGCTTCGTGAAATTGAAGTTGAGCCCGGGGCGCAGCCTCATTATGTCCGCCGGGCCGCCGTACTCCCAGGCTGGCCTCTTCCTGTCTTGGAGAGGGGCGATGCGGCGGCGGAGGAAATCTGCGCCAACCTCTGCAACGGACAGCCTAGCTACCCGAAAACGAAGAATACAGACGAGGGCGACGTCGAGCTTGATGTCGTCGGAGTCTAGCTCGCTCCAGTCCCTGCCGCGCACGATGGGCGTCGTGCGCGGCGCGGTGAAGGACTGCGGCGCGTCCTCGACGATCCAGCACCATTCTGCGCGCCACTCCTCCCACTTGCCGCGGAGCTCCCCCGGCAAGTATGACTCCTTCTTATTCAGACGGAAAACCCAAGAAATTCCTCCGGAGAGGGGGGCGCCGGCCTCTGCTCTAGGAGTGAAGAAATGCCTAAATAGCGCGACGTTTGGGTGGATTCCTATGAAGTTTTCGCACATGTGTGCGAAAACCGCCATGGTGAGAATGGCGTTGGGGGTGAAGTCAAGGAGATGGAGGCCGTATGTGTGCATGATGTCGCAGAAGAAATCTGAGAAAGGAGGGCAAAGACCGCAGTGAAAGAAGGCTGCGAAGAAAAAGTACCCGCCGGGGTAGCTGTCCTTGGCGGCGGCCGGATAAGCTCGCGTGCGGGGGTGCGCCTTGGTTTCCTTGGCCCAGAACAAGTAGTACTTGTTCCAGAGCTCCCGCGCGCCGAGCCTCGGCGGGAAGACGAGGTTCCGCTTCCGATACGCGGCGAGCTTCGCTGCTTGCTCCGACTTCTCCCTCTTGGCTTTCTCCGCCTTCGCCTTCTCGGTCTTCGGGGCCATGGCGGAGGCGGCGGAGGAAAGGGGGACGGCGGCGGCGGAGGTGTGGAGGCGGAGCACAAAGGGGATTTTCTGGAGGAAGAGGAAGAAGAAGCAATGAAAGCGCAGGAGGGGAATCGCTCCTGTTTCCTCTGCTTTTATGGGGAAGTGGGGGGCGTTTCGCCCTTTCCATTAAGAGATCGTGGGCACGTCCCATCCCACGACGCCGCAATCGACGCGTGCCGTTACTGGGGGGGCGTGGCAGATGCGGAAGTGGATTCGGCGCGCCGTGGGCCTCGCGTGTGCCCGTGCACTGTTTTGGGCCTGGCCCAACAGCGCTCGGCACCGTGTGTGGCCCAGGCCCGGGGGCTCCTGTCGGTGTACTAAGGTAGGGGTACCTCAGTACCCCAACTTGTGCACGGGCAGTTGCAGCTCCCCGCGGCAGGGCTTACCACGCGCTTGCCGGAGACCTTCCTGCTCCATATCAAGCCATTCAAAAACAAAGTATACAAGGTAGAAGATCAAGACCCCGGCAAGAGGAGCTTGCCGGGAAGGCCGTACCAGGCTCAGGGTAACTTCACTTACGCAAGGCCCTGGCAAGAGGAGCTTGCCAGGAAGACTAGAAGATTCCATCATAGAAGACACGCCTCGGCGTTATTTGCGCCCCGGCGAGGGCCCGGAGAGCTCCCGGGCCCGGCAAGGTCAAGACCCCGGCAAGGTGCTTGCCGGGATGGTTGCGCTGTGTGCCCACGCTCCAGCTCATCAGCCCACGCGTCGCCCTGGGGCCCTTCCAGGGACGCGTGGCGGATGGCTGTGCAGCCTGGGGGACACGGTGGCACCCCGCGGTGGTGGATCTATCGCCGTGGCAGACGGAGACGCAATGGCGGGAACTTTAGGGGCCGACGGCGACGGGCATTAAATGCCCCTGTCCCCCACTGTTCGTACACTGTAGCTCCACTGTTCTTGCACTATTCCAACTACCACCTCTTTTATGTTTTTACCCTTTCCTCTTACGTTGACACCTGTCGGTGACCCCTTTCACTATAAAAGGAGGCCCATGCACAACGTGGAGGGGGTTCGGAACCTTTGCAACTCTCACGCTCGGTGTAGCTGGCACTGTAGATCTTCAAGCTCCCGAGCTCAATACAAACCAAAGCAGGAGTAGGGTTTTACGCGTCCGACGCGGCCCGAACCTGGGTAAAACTGCCCGCGTGTCCGCTACGATCTGCTCTCTGTGCTCCCTCCGCCCTCGTACCGCACAAACAAGGGGCTCCGGTCCCATAGGTGTTCGTGGTGGACAGTTTCCCCCGACAGAGAGCTTTATAATCAGCAGCATTGTTAGTACAAGGGAACATTAATCGGAGGACATGACAGACCTTATCACCTCGTGGAGAAGTTAACACGACTCTAGCCCCCGAGCCCTCCAATTGCCTTGAACCGTCAAAGTGAATAGTCCAGTATGTATGATCCGGCTTCTCCTCAGGTGCTTGCACTCTGTCCAATCATTGATGAAGTCCACCAGTGCTTGGGACTTTATAGCAGTATGGGGCACATATTTTAATCCGTGTGGGCTAAGCTCAATGGCCCACTTCGCCACTCTGCCAGTGGCTTCTCTATTCTGGATTATATGCCCCAACGGAGCTGAACTGACAACAGTGATTGGGTGGCCCTGGAAGTAGTGCTTCAACTTCCGGTTTGCCATGAACACACCATATACCAATTTCTGTCAGTGTGGATATCTTTGTTTTGATTCAATGAGCACCTCACTGATGTAATAAACCAGACGTCGAATCGGATATTCTTTGCATGCTTCTTTGTGCTCCACCACAATGGCCACGCTAACTGCACGGGCATTGGCGGCCACGTATAACAACAGTGGCTCCTTGTCAACTGGGGCAGCAAGAACTTGTGGTTCTGCTAATTGCCGCTTCAAATCCTCGAACGCAGCGTTTGCAGCATCTCTCCACACAAACCGATCCGTCTTTTTCATCATCTGATAAAAGCGGGATTGCCTTTTCTCCTAAACGGCTGATGAACAGACTCAACGCTGCAATCCGGCCCGCCACGCATTGGACGTCATTGATGCATGCCGGTTTAGCCAAGGATGTGATCGCCTTGATCTTTTCCGGATTAGCTTCAATCCCTCTGTTTGACACTAAGATGTAATGCCCAGGATGGGACTATACCTCCTACGTGTCGAGGCACGACTTAAAGGTATAAGCCCATTCTGGAATGATCTCAAGTTTGGTATCTTTGCACGACTCATGTAAAAGAGGGATGAAATTGCAAAAGGAGATAGTTGGCTTACACTCGCCACTTCACACAAAACATTACATAAGCAAACATCATTCAAAAAATCACAACCCGACTACGGGCGAAGATCCAAAAGAAAGATACCAAAACATAAAGCCACATGTCTGAATCGCCCCTAGTAGAAACCACTACTGATCGTCGAAAACGTCACAAGCATACGGCCACTCGCTTCATCGAACTCCCGGTGAAGTACTTGAACCAGCTCCTGCATCTTTCTCGGTTGAACCTGCATTTGGTGTTGTAGTATCTGTGAGCCACGAGGACTCAACAATCCCATAACCATGGGTATCAAGACTAGCAAAGCTTTATGGGTAGGAAGAGGTAAAGTGGTGAGGTTGCAGCAGCGGCTAAGCATAATATGGTGGCTAGCTTACGAGTACAAGAATAAGATGAGCATCTACGCAAATGGTCGCAACTAGTAGTGATCGCTAAAGATCCTAAACTACATACGAATCAAACATAACCCCACCGTGTTCTCTTCTCAAAGTGAAAAGAGACAGTCACGGTTACTCACACAGTTGTGTGTTTTACTTCGGATCCTCTGTCAAGTTTTCTACAACCGGACATTAACAAATTCCAATCTGCCACATAATCGCGGGCACGGCTTTCGAAAGATCATAACCCTGCAGGGGTGTCCCAACTTAGCCCATCACAAGCTCTCACGATTAGCTGAAGTGATAAATATAATATCATCACCCCTTATCTTAGGGAAATCCGATCAGGCTCGGCATCCCGGTGCACAAGACATTTCGACAATGGTAAAACAAGTCCAGCAAGACCTCCCGGCGTGCCGACACCCTGATAGTAGCCGCGCGTATCTCGTCTCAAGCCACGACCGGATGGGACATCCTACAGGAACCAATCCTCGAGTTTCCCCGTGGTGGTTCTCGCAGTCCGCCCGTTTGGGACCAACACCATCAGCACTGGCCCCCCTGTTATGTAGAAAAGAGTACCCGAGGGTGCGACCCCCTATGCAAATTTAATTAATTAATTTAAGTTGTTATTAGGAGGCAAATTAAAACCAATGTTGGGCCTTGCTGGAGGAGTTTTATTCAAAGACGAACTGTCAAGGGGTCCCCATCCACCCATTGTGTAAGGAATGCAAAATCAAGGAACATAATGCCGGTTTATCGGCGCCTAAGGTGGCATGAGTGGAACAAAACACCGAGCAAAAGGCCAAGCCTTCCACCCATGCCCAGTATATAGGTGTGTTAATAATAATAATAGATATTGTGATATCCCAACAACAAGTTCCCACCTGGAACGATCTTCATCTTCACCTGCAACTAACAACGCTATAAGAGGGGCTGAGCAAGCGGGTAACATAGCCAAACAATGGTTTTGCTAGGAAGGTTTCAAGGTTAGAGGTTTCATGGCAACAAGGAGAGGCTGACATAAAAGATGGGTAGCGCGACATGTAACGATAGCATCGAGACAACTAAGCATGGCAATGGTAGTAAAGGTATCCAAGGGTATGATCATCTTGCAACAACGACAGGGCGATAGAAGGAAGCATAGGCGGGAGAACGAACGAGGCCATGGCAGCGGCATGGCGAGGCGGCTCGATCCGTCGGGGAAGAAGGCGCTCGGCGCGAAGCAGTGGCGAGGACGGGCGCTGGATCCCGCAGGGAACGGGCGGCGGCGGCGCTGCGGCTGCAGCTCCTGGCCGGAAGATGGAGGACGGGGCGCGGGATGGCAAGGTCGCGGCCTTGGCGACGCGAGGAAGAGAAGTGCGGCGCGACCTGCAGCCATGGAGGCGAGGAGGCGCGCGGAGATGAGGAGGCGGGCCTGGCCGGCCGGGCTGCTCCCGCGCTGGAGGGCGCGGCGCTCGGTGCTGCAGCAGCCTTGGCGCAGGAGGGGACGAGACAGAGGCCTGGAGGGAGGCGCTCGGGGGGGGGCGACCATGGCGCGGACGAGGAGAATGGAGGAGCTGCGGTGGAGGTTGGCCTTGGCGAACGAGGCAGGGGCGGAGTTCGGGCGCACGGGAGGGGCGCTCGGGCGCTGTAGAGGAGATCGATGGGAACGAGGTGTCACACCCTGATTTTCATGTCACATTGTTTAAGCTTATTTTCATGTTAAAAATGTGGATTTGCAAAAACTTTTGAGTGTTTTTGACTTTGATTGATTTGAGTCTTGTCTGCTGTTTGCTAGTGCTCTAAAAATCAAATAAATCCTCCAACTCTTAAACTTCATCTCCTTGACCCAAAACCTTTTTCCAATGATCATGCCATGTGTATAGACCAGTATAGAATTTCCTTATAAAAATATTTTGGCCAAATGGTATTTTCTAAAATTAGTTTTTCAAAAACCCCTGAATTGAGGTTTGCACTGCAAGTACCTTATTTAGGGTGTGAAAAATCTTTCAAAAAGTATATTTGAATCCTATTAGATATATGACTCCCAGAAACCACAAAAGTATAATTTTAAAAGTTATTTTTATATTTTATTTAAAAGCTTTTTCTTAAGGCCAGAAATGGTCTTTAATAGGGAAAAATTATTTAATCATTTCAAAAATATTTGCCAAAATTCAGGGACACTCATAGGACATATATTGTCCATATATAAGAGTTTCAACACATGGTCATGTTCAAAATATTGGACAAATCCTTCCAAAACCCTTTCTAGATATTTCAAGCTTTTGAAATATTTACAAAGGAAATATTCTCCAAAAATTCCAGGGAAATTCTATCATGTCATATATGACATATTTGATGATCTTGCAAAGCCTCATGCCTTGAAGATCAAGAAAACATCCTCAAACCCCTTCAAAACCATTCTGTCCATATTTGAAGTTTGAGCAACTCTACATTGCCAAACTTGTCCAAATGCTCTCAAACTTGGTGCACATGCTAGAATGGCCTAATAAGGCATCTAGACCAAATGGCACAAGATTTGGAAAAGAGCAACTTGATCAGATCACCCCAAAACCCTTTCTGTTCAAATGCAAATTTGAACAACTTTACATTGTCAACTTTTTATCTGGAGCCTCAAACTTTGTGGGCATGTTCATAACCCCAAATGATGATACTGCACCAAGTGGTGCATCAAGGGGAGATGAATTGCTTGACTCAAACAAGGTGAAACCATTTCTGTTCATTTCTAGGGTTCACCAAAGTTACATTGGCCACTTTGCCCAAATGAGCTCAAATTTGGTGTAGGGGCCTAATTATGTGTGACATTTGATCCTGTAAAGTCCCATGCCAATTGGAAATCATTTGCTTGACCAAACACTGATCAAACACCTTCTGCAAGTTTGCCAAAACCTATGTTTGGACCTCTTTTACTATTTCCCCTTACCCCAAATTCTTACCACAGCTCCCCCTGATCATCATCTACCCCCAGTAACATTCCCTTGGCCTCAGCTCAATTATTGGAGGGTAGAAACCCCATTTTTACTCTTGTGGACAGCCACCTTCTTCTCCTCCTTCACCTCCCTCCTCACTTCAGTGGCTCCCAGAGCATCGAAGACCACCCCTCAATAGTTTACTACTCCCTCTACATGCTGGACACAGTTGGGCACGCCCTGGACGTCAGGCCATGCCAATGGCAGCCAAAAGCACGCTCTGGAGCGCGCTATAGTGCTTTGGAGCACTGTAGCCGCCCCCCATCCCAATGCCCCGACAGCCTCGGGCCTCTCCAGCATGTCCCCGAGGTTGCCTCGACGTCTGGGACACGGCAGGACGGTCGGCCCTATCCTCCCCGGCCCTCCTCCTCTCTCTTCACGAGCTCGCCGTGCGTGCCCTGGACCATGCTCACGGTGCACCGTGGCTGCCCTATATAGAGCCTTCCCCCCGAGCGCTCGTTGCTTCTGCTGGATACTCCTCTTCTCCGTGCACCTCCCAGACATCCCCACTCCTCCTCCCGTGGCCTCCTTGCCCCGCCATGGCCGCCATGATCGCCGTCGGATCCTGCTCGGCACCGGTGAACCAGGGCTCCTCCTCCTCTTCCTTGGCCACCAGGAGAACTGCAGCAGCCCGGCGAAGCTCCCCATCCCCTCGCCGCTTCTTCCCAAGCCCCGTGGAGCCCGCTCCACCATAGACCGCCGAGGCCGCCGCCATGGCCTATGCAGGAGAAGCTCCGGCCCCTCCCCTGCCGCCCCAAGGGGCCTCCTGGATGCGCCGCTCCCCGGGGACCCCTCCGGTGGCCGCGCCCTGGCCGGGGGTGGCCTGTGCCGCCGGGGACGAGCGCCGGCGTCGCGCGGCCGAGCCTCCCCTCCCCTCTGTTGCGGGAGCGGGAGGAGGACGACGACCCTGCGGGGAGGGCCCGCCTGTCAGCGACCCGGCCGACGGGCCCAGCCACTTAAGTGGAGACGGGCCAGGCGCGAGCCGCTTTCTCCCAGGCGAAAACGCCCTCCAGAGATGACGCCTTTGGCGTCACCACCTCCGCCCGCGCGGCTGGTGCCACTGGGCCGGCCCACGACCACATCCCGCATGTGCGCAGTATAAGGGTATAACCCCTATTCCTTTCCTTTTCCCTTTTTCTGTCAACTTCAAAAATGCCTAGAATATTCATATGAACTCCAAATTGCATGATTCAAATTTCTGGTAGCTTCTAAAATCATGCCCTATCACATGGTGCTACATGCACATTATTCCAGAAACTTTTCCTATACAAACATTTATCAAATGCCCATTTTCCACTTTCTGTGATTAACTTTAGAAAATCACAGAGAGCTCATTTTTGATCCAAATGCAGTGGTTCAAATTCCTAGATGTTTGTCATGTCCAAACTTAGTTTTGGAACATTTTTTAATAATAATTTCTGTACCCCACCAAATAATGAGCCATTTTCTCCTATTTATCAGCTTTGGAAAATCCTAGGAAATTTATTTCAATTCCAAATCCATTGAAACCAACTCCTAAATGCTTCTAAAATCTTGACTTGATGATGGGTACCTTTGCTCATCATTCACGGAAATATTTCTGTATACTTCTTCCAAATCCATAAACCCTTTGGTTCCATCATATTGAAATGTTCCAAATCATCCATTGATCCAACACCTATGAAACCACCTTGGTCATTTCTAATATGACCAGAGGTATCCTAGAAAAGTCCAACTCCTATTTTAGAGCACTTTTATTGTTGCTTTGATTGTGTTGCTTATTATGATTGTTTCCATCGTTAGTTGACGTAATAAACGGAGTATTCGGAGATGGACCAGAAGATGTGAAGACTCAGAAGAATAAGGCAAGCAGCCCTTTGACCAAGTTCAAGAAACCTTTTTATGCATGTCTCATAAAGCCTTATTATTCAATGCATCGGAATCATGTTGAGGTGGAAACCACTTTGGTTGCTACCCTTGTTGCTTATTATTGATACTTGCATCAAACATGACCCTACCTTCCTATGAGGGTTATGTGGGTGGGAGTAGTTAGGTTGCTTTAATAGTGGCTACGCAAATGGGACGGGTATATGCATGGTGACGGAGGCAGGATACTTTCAAAAGACTTTTCGAAAAACCCGTCGGGTGCCATTTATGCCCGAGGGAGATGGTGAGATGGGTAACCACTTGATGACGAAGTGGTGTACCGAGGCAAGTGTGTGTGTTGTTTTGAAAAACGGATTGGTTTAAGTTGCGACCGTTATTCCAACCGTACATGCGCAACCACTCTACCCTTATATGGGAAAGGGCATTATTGATTACCTAGGTCGATACTAGCATGGCGCCCGCATTACTAGTGACGGGGGTGACATGAGGTCACTCTCGGGACGGGGTCGTGCTTGGATAGGCGGCCATGACTATCTTTACAGGGCACCGGACACACCGTTGGTACCCCGTGCTTGTGATATGTGATGAATTTGGAGCGAGTCTCCACAAACCTTGAGACGTGAAATGTTTGGCACGGGGCTGCTACCAATCGAGTGGACTCTATGTTAGTGTCGTCTAGGGAAAGGTAGTGATCGGGTGCTTACCCCGGGTACTTGAGGTACCGCGGGTCGTGGATGACACGGAAGTTCCCCGGATCTTGTGGGTAAAGTGCGCAACCTCTGCATAGTGTAAAACTATTCGAATAGCCGTGTCCACGGTCATGGACAGTTGGGTAACCGCTCTTGGGCTATGTCCAATGTTTGCGAAACCTGGTGTGCGTGTGTGAGGAAACAACATGGTTCAGTGATATTGATGAAGTCAACATGGTTCAGTGATATTGTTGATGTGATTGCGAGGAAGTCACAATGAGCTTGAGCATGAGTTGATTACAACTCTTCCTTGAAAATGATGTCTGTGACCTCCTGATACTTGTTACAGGCACATGCATATCCTTGTTATATGTTGATCATAATTGCATGTGAAAAACTAGCTTTCCGCAAAACTGCCAACCTAGCAGTAGAGCCTTGCATAATTATTCTGTTACCACACTTGGGTTGCTTGCGAGTACATTCAATGTACTCATTGGCTTGCCACTGGTTATTTTATTGGCCAGGCAGGAGAGAACAGGTTATGATGAAGATTTCTCGGTGACGAGCATGCGAGCTAGGACGCTTCCCAGTCAGAATGCCTGTAGGGTTAAGGCAGATGGCATGGGTCCCAGTTGTCTTTGAAGATTTTCCGCTGCGATGATATACTCAAGGCTTGACCATTATGGTCCTACTTGTGTAACACGGTATGTAAGGATGTAAGACTCTTGTTATTCAGCTTCTGTGTGTTCAGTGAGCATTGATCTCTGGGATCACTATACACGTGCATTCGGTGATCACGACTTACGAGTCGGGGTCCCCACAGAGCTGGCATCAGAGCCATCCTGACTGTAGGAAGCCTTAGTTAGCATGGTCGTTAGTTAGGGTAAAACTATTTTCCAAAACTACTACTAGTTTTCAAAACTATCTATACTTCTCTTCCCTTCTCAGTTTTTCGAAAACTAGGCTATACTTCATCTCTTCCCCTTCAAAACCTTGGTCGCTAAAACCCCTATGCCCCTGACCACTGGATTTTCTGTAATCCTCGTGGAGTGCACCTTGCCAAACACCCACCCACCACTTTTGCACACAAGATTGGTGACACCACAACAAGACGGTATCAACAGAAACTACATCCTCGATGGATGAGGACATGAAGACCCAGAAGATGGTGGTACCCTTGACAAGAGCCCCCAAGATGGAGCAACCCTAGCCTACGATGACCAGGGAATAGGTTATGCAAAATCATGATATACACCGCTAATAGAGTAATCATGTCACTACCGTTGTTGTATCGGCAACCACCGGTGAATGAGAACCTTGCCATTTGGTCCGCCTCACTATAGTAAGCAGGAAAAAAAACGGTTCTCTTCGTCCCCCGCTCTTGGTGTCGATGTTTTCATCAACGAACCCGACATGGTAGACCTCTATTATGCCTTGTTATTGTCATCACATATGGATTGCCTACCTGGTACCCTCGACGCCCCAGAAGGCACAAGGGATTGTCATGATTAAAGAGACAAGAGAAGACCAAGTCAACGCCAGCTACACGGAGGCACCTTCACCCTATCACCTCATCAGGCGAGAAGATGTTGAAGATTCTTCAGGATCAACCCAGATCATTCATCAAGCAACTACAAGGGACATAGCAACACCTGAGGAAGCTCAGAAGACTGCACGAGGCACAAGTCACGACACAGAGTCCGAGAACCCCTAGGGTAGGATGAGTCGTGTACCCCCTATGCGCAGTCGAGTCCATATGATGGTTCGGATAGAACCATGATTGTGTGTTGTTTGCCTTTATTCGTTGTGTTTTGATATAAGTCGCACTTTTGCCCCAGACAACAAGTGCATGGCTATATCACCTTCCTTGCCTTGTTTCTTTTGTTTCGGCCTTTTTGCACCTGTTTGTTGCACCTGCACTATAGAACCCCCTTTAGGCATTTCCCTCCTCTACGCTGCTTCTTCCCTCTATTCTCTCTCTCCCCAATTGAAGACCCGCAAGACAAGATGCACCAAGGATCCTACCTCGACAGCCAACTGGCACTGAAGACTTCTGCTACAACCCCCGTGACCAAGTGCAACCCCGTAGTGTTATGTTTAACCCTCCAGACCAGTAACCCCTTTTCCTAGACCCTTTGAGACTTCCCGAGACACTCCAGCACGAATCCTTAACCATGTGCCTCACCCATGGTAAAGCGAGAGAACCTGTTAAGCCTTTGTAACCTTGCACAACACTGGGTTCGTAAAGGAGCTAGTGGACACGATGAGTGAGCACATTTTCATCCTGATATAGCACGAGGTCTGACGATGCCATAGATAGACCAGTTCGAGGATATTGGGCAGATGACTTGGTGGTTTATATCAGTGACTTCGAGGAACCATCTGAGACCTTGATGGACTGTGAGGTTTTCATGTTGGTGGGATCATGACTTTGGGAAATATGTAGGAGTGCCCGCTGGGCATGAGACTTGGATTCATGTAGGTTATTCTGGTTGGTATAATGCTGGATATGTCTGCATGATTCGGAGTAAGATTGGATTTAGGCCTATGATCCTGATTATGATATCATGCTTCTCGGTGGACAATAACCTAGGAGATTGGATTATTTGTCGGAGTTGATTTGGGGATCTATTTGGTCGCGATCTTGGAGTTTACTTGACCCGGATGACGGGAATTTGGTGGACATACTATCGTGATGCATAGACCTTCCGAGTATTTGGGGATTATAGAGATTTGAGATCTTGTGGAACACCGTAGACATTGGATTTGTAGGATTGTTGGATTATGTGGTGATTGATGGTAATTACCGGGCTATCGGAGCTGATCCATAGGAAGGAAACAAATCTTGGAGTGGCATATGACGTGTTTCCTTAGGTTAGAGATGCATTATCGTGAGCCTTGCAAGATTAGGTTGAGTGCTTGTATTATGGGGTTTATTTCAGCTCAGCAGCATGTATGATCTACCTTTGGATTTTAGAGGTGGACGTACATACGGATTTGGGGATCTTAGACAAGTATAATTTTGTGAGACCGTCTCTTGAGAATCATGAGGATATGTATGGCAATGAGTGGTGATTAAGGTTGGTCTCTGCAAGAGACGCTTTTCCGTTCGGAGTACTAGATAGAGCTATTGGCATCTCAGAAACTGTGCTTAAGGATAAGATGATATAAGTTCACTCACTCACTAGAACCCTTGAAACCCTTAAGCCCCACCGAGCCATGACCTGGTCAGATTCTGACCGCAGGGCCTTGACTTAGAGTCAGGAAGGCCTCTGCAATACTCCTCCGAGACCACCACCAATTCCCCAGCTTACCTTGCGTACCCCTTAGACCTCATGGAGTAAGTAGACAAGTTGGGTAACATCATCATTTGATGGCCTGCTTGTCTGCCCGAAGACAAGGAAGAGACGGACAGCTGGATAGAAGACAATTGAAGACCGCCCTGTCAAGAAGGAAGATCTACATCGACCACCGTCATCAAGAAGAAAACTTCCGCGTTGAAGACTGGGCGTATCTGCAAACCACTCCTCTCAAAGGAGCCGAGCAATTCCGTGTCGAGGAACGCTCACACCAAGATGTATCAAGACTTGAAGGCACGATTCTGGTGGCACGAGATGGAAAGAGAGATTTGCAACCCATGTTGCAAAGTGTGATGTGTGCCAAAGGGTCAAGCTGAAAATCAGCGACCCGCTGGATTGCTTCAACCACTCAAGGCTTCTGAGTGGAAGTGGGATAAAGACGGAATGAACTTCGTCACTGGATTACCAAGGTCGGATAAGAGGACATGGCTCTATCTGGGTCATAGTCGATCATCTGACCAAGGTGGTCTATTTCATTCCTGTCAAGACCACTTATGATGGCAACCGGCTTGCAGCTCTCTACATCGACCGAATCGTAAGTCTTCACGGCATTTCCCAAGGAGATTGTGTCAGGTCGAGGAACCCAGTTCACCTCAAGGTTCTGGAAGAAGTTCCGAGAAGCCTTGGGAACCAAGTATCTTCAGCACGGCTTTCCACCCACAGACCGGAGGTCAGACTGAGCGAGTCAATCAGATTCTCGAAGTCATGAGTCCGAGCCTGTGTCTTGGCATATGGAGCCAAGTGGGAGGATTGTCTCCTTTTTGCCGAGTTCTCCTATAACAACATTTACCAGTCGAGCCTTCAGACGGCACCATTTGAGGTGTTGTACGGACGCTGATGTCGCACACCCCTCAACTGGTCAGAGACTGGAGAAGGACTAGTCTTTGGACCGGGTATTCTCCGCGCAGCGGAGGAGCAAGTCCAACTAGTCGGAGAGCGTTTGAAGGCAGCAAAGTCAAGGCAAAAAGAGCTATGCTGACACTCACCGTCGGAACATGAGTTTCCATATCAGGGACCACGTGTACCTGTGGGTAACCCCTCTGAAGGGAACCAAGCGTTTCCACGTCAAGGGGAAGCTCGCACTAAGGTTCATTGGACCCTTGTGATCACTGCAAGTCATGTGGTAGATGGCTCCCCAGCTAGATCTACCACCTGAGATACCCTCCGTGCACCAAATCTTCCACGAGCCCCCACTCTGGGAGTACTTCTTATCTCCTAGCTAGCCCGATGGCCGCAAGGACATCGATCACCGAGCCTTTGATAGCTAACCCAACCTAACCTATGCAAGAGACCCCTCAGCAACCTCCATCAAGGACGACATCAAGCAAGAAGCCCTACCATCAAGCACATCAGGATTCCAAGGAGCACCGCTCGGAAGCGGAACCAACAAGAAGAAGTGAAGACTACCCCGTATCCAAGACTCCGCTTTTCTTTCCACGCCTAGTCTGGGAATTTCGGGGACGAGATTCTTGTAAGAGGGGTAGGTCTGTCACACCCTGATTTTCATGTCACATTGCTTAAGCTTATTTTCATGTTAAAAATGTGGATTTGCAAAAACTTTTGAGTGTTTTTGACTTTGATTGATTTGACTCTTGTCTGCTGTTTGCTAGTGCTCTAAAAATCAAATAAATCCTCCAACTCTTAAACTTCATCTCCTTGACCCAAAACCTTTTTCCAATGATCATGCCATGTGTATAGACCAGTATAGAATTTCCTTATAAAAATATTTTGGCCAAATGGTATTTTCTAAAATTAGTTTTTCAAAAACCCCTGAATTGAGGTTTGCACTGCAAGTACCTTATTTAGGGTGTGAAAAATCTTTCAAAAAGTATATTTGAATCCTATTAGATATAGGACTCCCAGAAACCACAAAAGTATAATTTTAAAAGTTATTTTTATATTTTATTTAAAAGCTTTTTCTTAAGGCCAGAAATGGTCTTTAATAGGGAAAAATTATTTAATCATTTCAAAAATATTTGCCAAAATTCAGGGAGACTCATAGGACATATATTGTCCATATATAAGAGTTTCAACACATGGTCATGTTCAAAATATTGGACAAATCCTTCCAAAACCCTTTCTGGATATTTCAAGCTTTTGAAATATTTACAAAGGAAATATTCTCCAAAAATTCCAGGGAAATTCTATCATGTCATATATGACATATTTGATGATCTTGCAAAGCCTCATGCCTTGAAGATCAAGAAAACATCCTCAAACCCCTTCAAAACCATTCTGTCCATATTTAAAGTTTGAGCAACTCTACATTGCCAAACTTGTCCAAATGCTCTCAAACTTGGTGCACATGCTAGAATGGCCTAATAAGGCATCTAGACCAAATGGCACAAGATTTGGAAAAGAGCAACTTGATCAGATCACCCCAAAACCCTTTCTGTTCAAATGCAAATTTGAACAACTTTACATTGTCAACTTTTTATCTGGAGCCTCAAACTTTGTGGGCATGTTCATAAACCCAAATGATGATGCTACACCAAGTGGTGCATCAAGGGGAGATGAATTGCTTGACTCAAACAAGGTGAAACCATTTCTGTTCATTTCTAGGGTTCACCAAAGTTACATTGGCCACTTTGCCCAAATGAGCTCAAATTTGGTGTAGGGGCCTAATTATGTGTGACATTTGATCCTGTTAAGTCCCATGCCAATTGGAAATCATTTGCTTGACCAAACACTGATCAAACAGCTTCTGCAAGTTTGCCAAAACCTGTGTTTGGACCTCTTTTACTATTTCCCCTTACCCCAAATTCTTACCACAGCTCCCCCTGATCATCATCTACCCCCAGTAACATTCCCTTGGCCTCAGCTCAATTATTGGAGGGTAGAAACCCCATTTTTACTCTTGTGGACAGCCACCTTCTTCTCCTCCTTCACCTCCCTCCTCACTTCAGTGGCTCCCAGAGCATCCAAGACCACCCCTCAATAGTTTACTACTCCCTCTACATGCTGGACACAGTTGGGCACGCCCTGGACGTCAGGCCATGCCAATGGCAGCCAAAAGCACGCTCTGGAGCGCGCTACAGTGCTTTGGAGCACTGTAGCCGCCCCCCATCCCAATGCCCCGACAGCCTCGGGCCTCTCCAGCATGTCCCCGAGGTTGCCTCGACGTCTGGGACACGGCAGGACGGTCGGCCCTATCCTCCCCGGCCCTCCTCCTCTCTCTTCACGAGCTCGCCGTGCGTGCCCTGGACCATGCTCACGGTGCACCGTGGCTGCCCTATATAGAGCCTTCCCCCCGAGCGCCCGTTGCTTCTGCTGGATCCTCCTCTTCTCCGTGCACCTCCCAGACAACCCCGCTCCTCCTCCCGTGGCCTCCTTGCCCCGCCATGGCCGCCATGATCGCCGTCGGATCCTGCCCGGCACCGGTGAACCAGGGCTCCTCCTCCTCTTCCTTGGCCACCAGGAGAACTGCAGCAGCCCGGCGAAGCTCCCCATCCCCTCGCCGCTTCTTCCCAAGCCCCGTGGAGCCCGCTCCACCATAGACCGCCGAGGCCGCCGCCATGGCCTATGCAGGAGAAGCTCCGGCCCCTCCCCTGCCGCCCCAAGGGGCCTCCTGGATGCGCCGCTCCCCGGGGACCCCTCCGGTGGCCGCGCCCTGGCCGGGGGTGGCTTGTGCCGCCGGGGACGAGCGCCGGCGTCGCGCGGCCGAGCCTCCCCTCCCCTCTGTTGCGGGAGCGGGAGGAGGACGACGACCCTGCGGGGAGGGCCCGCCTGTCAGCGACCCGGCCGACGGGCCCAGCCACTTAAGTGGAGACGGGCCAGGCGCGAGCCGCTTTCTCCCAGGCGAAAACGCCCTCCAGAGATGACGCCTTCGGCGTCACCACCTCCGCCCGCGCGGCTGGTGCCACTGGGCCGGCCCACGACCACATCCCGCATGTGCGCAGTATAAGGGTATAACCCCTATTCCTTTCCTTTTCCCTTTTTCTGTCAACTTCAAAAATGCCTAGAATATTCATATGAACTCCAAATTGCATGATTCAAATTTCTGGTAGCTTCTAAAATCATGCCCTATCACATGGTGCTACATGCACATTATTCCAGAAACTTTTCCTATACAAACATTTATCAAATGCCCATTTTCCACTTTCTGTGATTAACTTTAGAAAATCACAGAGAGCTCATTTTTGATCCAAATGCAGTGGTTCAAATTCCTAGATGTTTGTCATGTCCAAACTTAGTTTTGGAACATTTTTTAATAATAATTTCTGTACCCCACCAAATAATGAGCCATTTTCTCCTATTTATCAGCTTTGGAAAATCCTAGGAAATTCATTTCAATTCCAAATCCATTGAAACCAACTCCTAAATGCTTCTAAAATCTTGACTTGATGATGGGTACCTTTGCTCATCATTCAAGGAAATATTTCTGTATACTTCTTCCAAATCCATAAACCCTTTGGTTCCATCATATTGAAATGTTCTAAATCATCCATTGATCCAACACCTATGAAACCACCTTGGTCATTTCTAATATGACCAGAGGTATCCTAGAAAAGTCCAACTCCTATTTTTAGAGCACTTTTATTGTTGCTTTGATTGTGTTGCTTATTATGATTGTTTCCATCGTTAGTTGACGTAATAAACGGAGTATTCGGAGATGGACCAGAAGATGTGAAGACTCAGAAGAATAAGGCAAGCAGCCCTTTGACCAAGTTCAAGAAACCTTTTTATGCATGTCTCATAAAGCCTTATTATTCAATGCATCGGAATCATGTTGAGGTGGAAACCACTTTGGTTGCTACCCTTGTTGCTTATTATTGATACTTGCATCAAACATGACCCTACCTTCCTATGAGGGTTATGTGGGTGGGAGTAGTTAGTTTGCTTTAATAGTGGCTACGCAAATGGGACGGGTATATGCATGGTGACGGAGGCAGGATACTTTCAAAAGACTTTTCGAAAACCCCGTCGGGTGCCATTTATGCCCGAGGGAGATGGTGAGATGGGTAACCACTTGATGACGAAGTGGTGTACCGAGGCAAGTGTGTGTGTTGTTTTGAAAAACGGATTGGTTTAAGTTGCGACCGTTATTCCAACCGTACATGCGCAACCACTCTACCCTTATATGGGAAAGGGCATTATTGATTACCTAGGTCGATACTAGCATGGTGCCCGCATTACTAGTGACGGGGGTGACATGAGGTCACTCTCGGGACGGGGTCGCGCTTGGATAGGCGGCCATGACTGTCTTTACAGGGCACCGGACACACCGTTGGTACCCCGTGCTTGTGATATGTGATGAATTTGGAGCGAGTCTCCACAAACCTTGAGACGTGAAATGTTTGGCACGGGGCTGCTACCAATCGAGTGGACTCTATGTTAGTGTCGTCTAGGGAAAGGTAGTGATCGGGTGCTTACCCCGGGTACTTGAGGTACCGCGGGTCGTGGATGACACGGAAGTTCCCCGGATCTTGTGGGTAAAGTGCGCAACCTCTGCATAGTGTAAAACTATTCGAATAGCCGTGTCCACGGTCATGGACAGTTGGGTAACCGCTCTTGGGCTACGTCCAATGTTTGCGAAACCTGGTGTGCGTGTGTGAGGAAACAACATGGTTCAGTGATATTGATGAAGTCAACATGGTTCAGTGATATTGTTGATGTGATTGCGAGGAAGTCACAATGAGCTTGAGCATGAGTTGATTACAACTCTTCCTTGAAAATGATGTATGTGACCTCCTGATACTTGTTACAGGCACATGCATATCCTTGTTATATGTTGATCATAATTGCATGTGAAAAACTAGCTTTCCGCAAAACTGCCAACCTAGCAGTAGAGCCTTGCATAATTATTCTGTTACCACACTTGGGTTGCTTGCGAGTACATTCAATGTACTCATTGGCTTGCCACTGGTTATTTTATTGGCCAGGCAGGAGAGAACAGGTTATGATGAAGATTTCTCGGTGACGAGCATGCGAGCTAGGACGCTTCCCAGTCAGAATGCCTGTAGGGTTAAGGCAGATGGCATGGGTCCCAGTTGTCTTTGAAGATTTTCCGCTGCGATGATATACTCAAGGCTTGACCATTATGGTCCTACTTGTGTAACACGGTATGTAAGGATGTAAGACTCTTGTTATTCAGCTTCTGTGTGTTCAGTGAGCATTGATCTCTGGGATCACTATACACGTGCATTCGGTGATCACGACTTACGAGTCGGGGTCCCCACAGAGCTGGCATCAGAGCCATCCTGACTGTAGGAAGCCTTAGTTAGCATGGTCGTTAGTTAGGGTAAAACTATTTTCCAAAACTACTACTAGTTTTCAAAACTATCTATACTTCTCTTCCCTTCTCAGTTTTTCGAAAACTAGGCTATACTTCATCTCTTCCCCTTCAAAACCTTGGTCGCTAAAACCCCTATGCCCCTGACCACTGGATTTTCTGTAATCCTCGTGGAGTGCACCTTGCCAAACACCCACCCACCACTTTTGCACACAAGATTGGTGACACCACAACAAGACGGTATCAACAGAAACTACATCCTCGATGGATGAGGACATGAAGACCCAGAAGATGGTGGTACCCTTGACAAGAGCCCCCAAGATGGAGCAACCCTAGCCTACGATGACCAGGGAATAGGTTATGCAAAATCATGATATACACCGCTAATAGAGTAATCATGTCACTACCGTTGTTGTATCGGCAACCACCGGTGAATGAGAACCTTGCCATTTGGTCCGCCTCACTATAGTAAGCAGGAAAAAAA